>JAHHFK020001224.1:0-276857 GCA_024533555.2 Aedes koreicus | reverse complement strand
TTTTTCGCGACGTCAACTTTACCATGGCATTCGTTAAGTGAGGAACTGTGAAATTAGTGGTATATTATTGATTTGATTTGATCGACGCTATCCGTTTTGTTTGAATTCAACTGAAACTCGTCCTCTACAATAGAGATTCTGGTTAATAGTTAAAAGTACACTGAATCGATTCAGCTCAGTAGGCGAATGACAAACAGCTCTTGAAAACAGAACTTCAGCGCAGTCCACCATCTCACCCGTTCTCACTGTACGCTTTGCTTACCCGTGAGCTGAACAACTACTCATCGACTCTGTCAAGTAAAAATGCGGAAGAGAAAAAAAGAAAAATGAACTGATTCCCATTTCCGGAGCAATTTGCGATTAGGGCGAACATGCAGATTGTAAACAAAAGGGAAATGATGATTGTAATATTGCAAGTAGAATTTCAAACCGAAATTTACAAATTAACGAATAAATTCAAATACAATCTAGCATACATACAGAGTACTAAGCTAGCTTCTGATTGATATATAATACTGATGGTAATTGGTTCGTTTTTCATTGAAATTTGCACATTTTGAATATTCGCCTGTAAATGCTAGTATGTTTGATTACGCCATTTTCAATGTTGGCCCCACAAGTACTGGAAATAAAAGTATCGCCCTATACTATTCGCCTATTTTTGACATTCTCATAGATTTCGCCATCTACCTTTAGCCGTTGTTTTGATTATTTTATCAGTACAGTCGGACTCGATTATTCGGAGTATCCATTTTTTTCCCTCCGGATAATCGAATCACAAAAAAATCAAATCAGCAATCAAAGAAAGTTGAAATAATATTATTTTTTTTGTTTTTATTATGCAGTAGCATCTTGACAAGTGAAAAAAAAAATTATCCGCATAGAAAATAACCACTTCTATTACATACAATTCAACCTTTAGCTACATTTTAGCAGCCATTGTAACTTAATACAACAAGTTTTGCTATTGTTTATGAAATGTAATGAATGTCCAAAAACATTGCTTTCTATTTTTACACTATGTAGTATGTATGCTCCAACAGCATATTGTTATGGTTCCTTAATCATATTGATTTGTTTTAAAACGTTACGCCCACACGTTATTGTGGAACGCTTTTTACACTGACACTTAGTTTGACAATCGTAGCAAACTGTGCAATTTTTTCTTGGTGCTGGGCAGTCGTGTTTCCGTCTGTGGTGTTCAGAAAATTCAATTCTAAAAAATTGTGAAAGTTGCAGTGAAAGGAAAGAGGAGCAGAATTGTTCTAACATTTGCTACAAAAGCAAAAATTTTGCAAGATTTCGACAGAGGGTTAGCTATGATTGAAACAAGGCGGAAGTATAGCATCGCTGAATCGACTGCATACGACCTTATGAAGAACAAGGCAAAAATCATGGAACAGATCGTACAGCGTCAACTTCGGATGGGTAAGCTTTTAGAAATTTATGTCTGTACATGTTCTCATATAAATTCATAATCTTCAGACAAACGGAAAATCTTCAAAAGGGCTAAGTATCCTCTTCTCGACGAAGCTCTGTACATTTGGTTTCTGCAGAAACGTGATCCTGTTAGCCTGGATTTGTTGACGGTTCAGGCAACGAAACTGTACGGAAAGTTGTACAATGATCAAAAATTCAAAGGGAGCCGTGGATACATCGTGAATTTCGTGAAACGACACAACATCAGGTTTCTGAAAATTACGGGAGAGAAACGTTCGAACAATGCTGCAACCGTTGATTCGTACATTGGACATTTTGCAACGATCGTTCGGCATTTATCTTCCAGCCAGATTTTCAACGCGGACGAGAGCGGGCTATTTTTTAAATGCACCCCTTCGTCAACTTTTGTCACAATGGACGAACCATCAGCTCCAGGAAGAAAGGAGAACAAGGAGCGTGTGACATTTATGCCTTATTCAAGTGCCGATGGTTCGTTCAAACTTCCGCTTATGATGATTGGAAAGTCAAAACGACCAAGAGCATTGAAGTACATCTATAAGCTGCCCGTATACTATGCTTCATCAAAATATGCCTGGATGACCCGGCAGTTGTTTAAGGAGTGGTTTTTCAAGAAGTTCGTTTCTAAGGTCACGGCATTTTTGGAAGGTACTTAACTGCCGGTGAGGGCTCTCTTAGTGCTGGACAACTGTTCCGCACATTGCAGCGTCGATGAACTTAGAACTGAAGATGGAATAATCTCTACGATCTTCCTACCACCAAACACAACAGCCTTGTTGCAGCCAATGGACCAGAACGTCATCCAGATGGTCAAGTCCAACTACAAGCTAAAGCTTATGCGTTAGCTTCTTGGACGCCAAGGAGAATTCGACGACATGGTCAAGAAAATCAACATCAAGGATACTATGTTTTAGGTAGCCGAGGCTTGGGACGAGGTACCGGCTGATTCCATTTCCAAAACATGGAAAATGCTGTACACAGAACCAGAATTCGATGATGAAGATGCCATCCCGTTGGCGGTTGTACGAGAACGCTTGCTATCGATTAAGCAGAAATTGATGGACCAGGACAATACCATACACGAAGAGGACATGGAGTTTGACGTCTTGAACGACGATGATATTGTGAACATCGTTTTGCACCCGAACACATCATTCTACGATGGCGAAAATTCAGTTACAATTGTTGAAAAATCAAATAATTCACCAGTTTTGGAACCACACCAGATTGATGTGGATGACGTTTCTGATCTGAATTGTATTTCAAATGAAGCAGCTTTATCGGGAATCGATCAAGTAATTGCTTGTGCAGAGGAAAACGGACTTCCATTAGAAAGGCAACTCCTGCTACGAGAAGTACGTGGAAAAGTTCTAGTAAAAACAATAAAATCATTTCCACAACAAATAATACATAATCAACAACAAAATCCTACCCCCACACCCCTCTTTATTCTACGATCATGGTTGTTCAAATGAGCATAAATATTTAAATACATAAAGGGCGAACACGAAATTATTGCGACACCAAAAATGTCATGCCAGTTTTCTTATAATGTTTAGAATCAAACCAAAATTTTAGGGTAGTTTTATACATATATTTACTTCAAAAATCAAAAGAAAAGTTAATCAATGGAGCCTTGAGTGTAAAATTGAACGCATTTTCGCTTGATGCCCTCCATCAAAGTCTTTACAGTGTCATCCGGTACCAGTTTCTCAGTTTTTTTTTTTCATTTTCTTAACATGTCCTTCTCGTCTTTGACTGTCTTCTTGCTCTTCCGAAGTTCCCGCTTCATCATTGCCCAGTACTGCTCCACCGGGCGCAGCTCCGGACAGTTTGGCGGATTCATGTCCTTTGGAACAAAATGGACAGAATTGGCCTCATACCACTCCAGGACACTTTTAGAATAGTGGCATGATGCCAAATCTGGCCAAAATAGCGGAGCTTCGTCGTGCTGCTGCAAGAACGGCAAAAGGCGCTTCTCGAGGCACTCAGATTTGTAGATCTCGCCATTTACTGTGCCCTTTGTCACGAAAGGCTCACTCCTCAGTCCGCAAGAGCAGATGGCCTGCCAAATGAGATATTTGGAGGCGAACATCGACATTTTCTTCTTCTTAAATTTGTCGTCCACATAGAACTTGCTCTTGCCGGTGAAAAACTCCAACCCCGGAATTTGCTTAAAATCGGCTTTTATATACGTTTCGTCGTCCATCAAACAGCAGCCATATTTTGTCAGCATCTTCTCGTAGAGCTTCCGTGCCCGAGTTTTAGCCGTCGATTGTTGCCGCTCATCGCGGTTTGGGAAGTTCTGTACCTTGTATGTATGTAGTCCAGCTCTCTTCTTTGCATTCTGGACGTAGCTCTGCGACATGCCGATCTTTTTAGCCAAATCACGGCTTGAGACGTTGGGATTTGCTTTAATCATCCGCTTCACCTTTCCCTCCGTCTTTTTGTTCTCCGGTCCCGGTTTTCTTCCAGCTCCTTTGCCGTGGTCCAACGTCAACCGCTCCTGGAACCGCTTCAACACTCTGGAGACGGTTGAATGGTGAATGTTCAACATTTTTCCCAACTGCCGGTGCGACAGGTCAGGAAATTCCAGGTGTTTGGAAAGAATTTGTTCTCTCGACTCGCGTTGGTTCACCTCCATTTTCGTTGAATCGAAAAACACGACTTCGAGTTTGACAGCATGTTAACAATACACATCAATGAGAAAGTGTGCAAAATTTGGTTGATTTTTACCCAATGGTAAAAAAGTTATGCCCTGTTGAATGTGTCGCAATAATTTCGTGTTCGCCCTTTATCTTAAATTTAAAGTTATAAACTTATAAAATACACCATATAAACTTAATATACTCTCCCCCCCACCTACCCCCCCTACTCCAATACAGCTTTATACAACAAAATTGCAAAAAAGAATGAACTTATTCATATAAAAAAGCCGAAAAAACACAAAAAACTACCCAAATTAACTTAACAAACTTTACCTCCCCAACACTCTTTTTCTAGGATCTTTGTTAACTATGTTTTTATTTATTATAATTTATATAGAAAAAAAATAAAAAAAATATTTATTGGAATTAAAAATTTTACATACACCACAAAAAAATGGGTTTTTACACACCAAAACAACCCTCCCCCCCTCTCCTTTTAGCTATGTCAAATAGTGTGAAAATAATCATGCTATATATTATTATACATACTTAATTATTTCAATTTCTGCATAAAAACTAAAAAAAAATCGTAACAAAAATACTCCGGATAATCGAGCCTAAAACTCCGGATAATCGAATCCCGGATAATCGAGTCTTCGGATAATCGAGTCCGACCTGTATCGCCATTTACTTTTCGCCGTTGTTTTGATTTTTTGTCAGTATCGCCTTTTACTTTACGCCAAGTTTATGTTTTGATTTAAATTAAGCCTTTCATTTTGTCAACAATCAATATGGCGTTAATCGCAGAGTGAATTGTTTTGATGATGAAATAACTTTACGCCCTTTGAAAAACCAATATTTCATGAATAATATTAAGGCACAACCAGGACAAAAAGTTCAAAACTCATGATTTAGTGGTAGTAATTATGCATTGCATTGAAATAACATTTTGTTTATATTTTGCAGGTACGCCCTAATCGCAAATTGCTCCGGATTTGTTTCCTTTTTTTCCAAATCGACGAATCGGCTGTCACTTTGTGAAGCACAATCTTACGCAACGCAAACAAGAGTAAAGGCTTGCCCACAATAGATACGATAGCGTTCCGTTGACGTTAATTTGACAGAAAACATATGGGAAAACTCTCGGAAACTTTTTCAAACAGACGTATGTCATTTTGTAAACAAAGAGGGGAAGTAAGATTCAAAAGTAAATTTCTCGAAATTCTCAGTACCCTCACATAAAGTAGCATCGCAATCATGTAAAGCAATGTTATTCCTTGTGTTGGTGGCCCAAGTTTGCATGAAAGTGCTAAGGGTTTCGAGAAATTTACGTTTGAATCTTACTTCCCCTCTTTGTTTACAAAATGACATACGTCTGTTTGAAAAAGTACCCGAGAACTGTCAAATTCACGCAAACGCATCCGCAACGTATCAATTGTGGGCCAGCCATAAGTTTTAAACATCTCGATTAACCAACTATATTGAATAGGTTCAAAGGGAAAATATGACAATAGGTACTGTGTGTGTGTTCTGGCTGCTGACATGTGGTGAAATCCTAGTTATCATTCACACCAAAAGAAGGACTTCATTATTAGAAACAACTTTGTAGAAAACAATGTTGCTCCAAAACTTCAAACTTAGGCAAAGTTGGTGGAAACGAATTGTTATTGTTAATCCGATAAATAAAATGGTTTTAAATAATTGTTCAAGGTAAAAACACATTTAGATGCAGATATTAAGTACTCTAAGTACCACATTTAAGTGATCGTCATGTCAGAGAACCAAAGAATCACCATGGAAGAAGGAATTAAAGCAAAATACCGCTATTGAAATGCATTAATCGTATCTTTGAATGGATCAACAGGAAACATGAAACGGCACTTAAAAGGTAAACATTCCATAGTTTCTTCCATAGTTCGGTCCTCCCTTAGCTCAGTCGGTAAAGGCGCAGCTACAAAGCAACACCATACTGGAGGTGGCTGGGTTCGATTCCCGGTCTGATCTAGGAATTTTTCGTTAAGGAAAATTTCTCGACTCCCTGGGCATAGCGTATGATTGTACTTGCCACATAATCATACTATTGCAAAAATGGTACTTGGCATCGAAAGCTCTTAATTAATAACTGTGTAAGTGCATTTGGAACACTAAGTTGAGAGCAAGCAGTAAGCTAATTGTGAAAGCAATAACCTTGAAATGCTAAAGAAGAAGAAGTTTATTTTAAGGTGTTGCCCATTTAGTATTGTAATAAACATTTTTGATTCTTACAGCAACCCTGGTGGTCGGATTTGTAAACTATGACAACTTATGTGTTTCCAATAATAATAACAATATCAGAAGTTTTTTTTTCGCGGTGCAGTTCGAACGTGTTTCAGAGAAATACAAAATTGAAGAAGAAAGAAGAAACATAATTGTACGCAATCATTTGGAAAACCCTTCGTGGTCTGGGTCAAAACTTGCTAAAGTGTTGGGTTTTTCCCCGAAATACCGTGTGGCGTGTTTTGAAAAAGTACAGATAAACTTTGTCGACGGATCGCAAGCCTCAAAGCAAGCATCGGTCGGGTACTGTCAACCGTCAACTACGGAGCAAAGTCATCAAGAACATTAAGGCAAACCCCAACATCTCAGACTGCGATTTGGCCAAAAATTTTCGCGCCGCACGCAGTACCGTGCAACGGATTCGTCTCCGGGAAGGCTTCAAGTCATACCGTGCCTGTAGACAGCCAAATAGGGATCAAAAGCAGGAAAATGTGGCCTGAATCCGTGCCAGAAAACTGTATGATCAGATGTTGTCAAAATTCCATAGCTGTCTCCTCATGAATGATGAAACCTATGTAAAGGCCGATTTCAAACAGCTACCGGGACAAAACTTTTACTTGGCTACGGCTCGGGGAGATGTTCCTGCCAAATTCAAGATTGTGTTTGCAGATAAATTTGCACGTAAATACATGATTTGGCAAGGCATCTGTAGCTGCGATAGGATGACCAAGGTTTTCATCACTGATAAGACATTTAATTCAGAGGTGTACAGAACGGAATGTATCCAAAAGCGAATATTGCCATCCATCAGATCCCACAATGAATCTGTCATGTTTTGGCCAGATCATGCAAGCTGTCATTACAGTAAAACAGCGCTACAGTTGTATGAAACCAAAGGGATTCAGTTTATACCGAAGGAACTCAACCTACCAAACTGTCCCAAGCTCAGACCGATAGAGAGATTTTGGGCTATTATGAAGAGGAAGCTGAAGGTGAATGGCAGTGTCGTCAAAAGCATCAATAAATTGAGAACCAAGTGGAATAAGATTGCCAAAACTATGGATGAGAATAATGTGCGCCGGTTGATGAAACGTTTTCCGGGAAAAGTCCGCAAATTTCTTCGAAATCGAGATGATTAATTTTGTTTCTATTTTCCCTCTAAAGTTCACATGAAGTTGAACATTATAGTTAAAGCAGAATACTATTTTGTTAATGAATATCCAAAATATGCGCAATAGTCTATGTTCCAATTCTAACTGGGCCACAATTTAAAAGAAGTGAGATATTAGAGAACATTTGGAGAGAGTGCTGCTGGATGCTGTAAACCTTGTTCTTCACGTGATCAGACCACATATTCAAGAATTGATTAGACTAAAAACTAGTTATGAAGTAATTTCTTTGCTAAAGCTTAATGTTCTGCATATTTCGAGTCCAATAATAATGCGCGTACGTTGACGTCACAAACATAATCATGACGTCACAAAATCAAAAGAGCTAAAAAAATTGTTTCATTCCGATGAGCTGATCGCTTTTTAAAATCAGCTGAATTGCACATCTCTAGTTTATAGAACGTATAGAATGAATAAAAAATAAATAAACAACATTGCCAAATTTTGGAAGATCATATGCTCACCTGACGACCCATCCAGTTGCAACCAGCGACTCACCAAATGGGCCGCGACCCGTAGATTTAGAAACACTGGTTTAAAGAATCGCTCGTCACTACCTATAAATAAGGTAATAATTCCCATGTGCCACAATGCAGAACCGAGACTACGCAATACTTCATTCACGGTGAATGTTCTGCATCTGCCACTTTCGCTTGTTTCGGCCATCTAATGCCACTCGAGAGCGCTTACAACCCGAACCCGAAATCCTCTGCCCGTCATCGTCCCGTGTCAGAGACCGAGCCAGATAAGCACGCTCCAGGGCCGGGTTTGTGTCCATCACAATCCATCACTCAAAAAAAAAGTGTCGGCCCAGCTTAGCGCCCTCTGCCCTGAAGCCTCTGCTGAAATGGTACATTCTATGTATATCCACCTCCACTTCTGCGACGGCCAATTCTAGCGAAAATTTATGAATCATCACATGCAGAGAGCAATATTTTTCCGCAGCAGTTTTCTAAGCCACCGTTTTTCCCACGCCCCCTCCCGGTCCCTCTCCTACCGGAAAGCTGTCATATCCCATTTTTCATAAACCATCATTCCATTATGGACACTTGAAGAAAGATCCATTTGCTTATCACACCCACACACCCACGTACGAGGTGTGGCTTTGGGTCGCCTATTCATACCACCGACCGACCGACCGAACGACCACGCGAACCGGGATCAAGGGAATCAGCAGACGGTGAGATGGGTGAGATTGAGCATAGTTTGTGTGACAAGCACGACCGCCCATTGTACTGCACCATACTTTGAATCACAAAGGGATTTCCCCAATGCCTTCGTTCTCGCCCTCGCCCGCCTGCCAGAATCGACTTCGTTTTGTCATCGTTCGTCGGTTGGTCGGTCATTATTCAGCTCAAACTTCACATCAGCAGCAGTACGAAGGGAAAATCCTTTCGTCATTGCCCTAACTCTTCGGGATTGCCTTTTTTCACTTTCTTTGGTCTTCACCGTCATCATCCATTTTTGAATGGGCAGACAGACACTGCATTCTACCACCTACCCATCGCTGAATGAAGATGGGTGTGTGTGTGTGTGTGCTGCTGATGTGGCTAGTTTCCGGTCGACCGTAGAGTTGCTTTTATATCCTTCAATGGCGAGCTGTACTTCATAAGTTTATGCCACTTCCAGGTGATGGGATGACGCTTTATGTGAGCAAATCTTCGTTAAAACGGATCGGAAGGGGTCCAGGATATGACATTTCCACAGTCTGACAATCTATTGACTTGTGTAAGCAAATATGGTGGCATGAGACATTTACAAAATACTTTATTTTCAAAACTGAAACATACACTGAAACGTCTATTAACGAACCAAACGCGAGACTCGATAATTTAATTGCATAGTTCGTAAAAGAAACCTTGTTGTTTGGGGTTTACTTCGTAAAAGGAGGTTTTGTTGATTTTAAGTTAGTTGAACAGATATCCAAAACGTTGGTCACGGCCTATGTGTTGATGATATGTGGGGTCTAGATCGTCTTCCTGGAGTGACGAATTATCCTAAAGCTGAAACGTAGATACGAAACAACAACGACATATTTCCAAAGCCCTACGTAAATTCAACTAAAGTGTTACATAATTTAAACAAAAAACATGATTCAAACAGGAAATGTTCCTACAATAGATTAATATTCTAAGTTTCACTTCTTCTTTGGAGTATAATTATTCAAATCTATCTACGTGCAAAACCAATAAACGTTAAAGATCTGAGGTGAAACAAGTATTGAAGACAAAAGTCATTCATAATTATCCAAAGGTACTTGGAAGTTCATGCCTTTAAATCTTCAACTGAAATCATCAATCTATTCATAGTTCATGAGTATGATATAAATTCATGGAGATCCACAGATCAAAGCTGAAAAAAGTTTTGAGCTGAAAAGCTGTTCTAAATTATCCAGGAACTCAATCTACAAGTAAAATTGATTATCGTTTGGTGGTAAATGGATATGATATGAATTCATGGAGGTTCAAACAACTAATCTGGAAGAAACATTGACATGGAAAATTGTTTTAGGATATCCATGAGCTCTCTGGAATTGAGATCTACATATCTACATCCAAAACCGGCAAACGTTTGGTAGTTATTGGGTACGATGTGAATTCATGGGAATCCAAAGATCTACGCTGAAACAGGCATTGACAAGCATAGTTATTCTAGGTTATCCAAGAACACTTTCGAATAGAGGTCCTTATAATCACAAGTGGAACCATCAATATTTGGTAGCTGATGGAAATGATATAAATTCATGAAGGTCTAAAGATCAAAGTTGATACAAGTATTGAGCTGAAAAGCTATTTTCAGCTATCCAAAAACTCTCTGGAATAAAATGTACAAGCAATATCGACAAACGTGTGGATACCAAATGAATTTATGGAGTTCCAAAAATAAGCTGAAACAAATATGGAAGCGAAAGGTTTTTTTTTTTGGCTATCCATGAACTCATTGAAGTAAAAGTCGTCATATCTAAAGGTTAAACCCCTCAATCTTTTGATAGTTTATGGATACGATATGTATTTATGGAGGTCCAAAACGCTCAGCTTTAACAAGTATTGACACGAAAAGTTATTCTGGGATATCCAAAAACCCTCCACAGTAATGAACTTCATACCTAGGTGCAAAACCAATAAACGTTTGCTTGATTATGGATGTAATTGTTCTTCATGGAGGTCCGAAGGTGAAACAAGTATTGAAGGCAAAAGTCATTCTAAATTATCCAAGAATACTTTAAAGTTCAAGTATTTAAATCTACAAGTAAAACCCATTCACCACATTCATCTACCTTGGATCCTTGCTTACGGCTGACAACAACAACAGCCGTGAAATCCAAAGACGCATCATCAGTGGAAGTCGTGCCTACTACGGGCTCCAGAAGAACTTGCGGTCAAGAAAGCTTCACCCCCGCACTAAATGTACCATGTACAAAACGCTGATAAGACCGGTTGTTCTATACGGGCACGAGACGTGGACGATGCTCGAGGAGGACCTGCAAGCACTTGGTGTTTTCGAACGCCGGGTGCTTAGGACCATCTTTGGCGGCGTACAGGAGGATGGAGTGTGGCGGCGAAGATGGAACCACGAGCTCGCTGAACTCTACGGCGAACCCAGCATTCAGAAGGTCGCGAAGGCTGGAAGGATACGGTGGGCAGGGCATGTTGCGAGAATGCCGGACAACAACCCTGCAAAAATGGTGTTCGCCCCAAATCCGGCCGGTACAAGAAGGCGTGGGGCACAGCGAGCACGATGGGCGGACCAGGTGCAACAGGATCTGGCGAGTGTGGGTCGTCAACGAGGTTGGAGAGAGCTGCCATAGACCGAGTATATTGGCGAAATGTTGTAGATGAAGTCATATCGTAAATACGATGTATGGCTATTTAAATAAATAAATAATAAGAAACCCATTTACACCGGTCCAAGATGCTCAAACGAAGCAAGCATAGCCGAGGAAAAATTTTGCGGAAAATCAAAAAGAACACGGGCGAGAAGGCCTACCCACCAACAACCACACCCACCAAACAATAAAGAAAAAACAACACAAAAAAAAGCCAAAATTTTGTTTGGGGTTTAAATTTTCTCCCCCGGGTAAAAAATAATGAAATTTTGAGTAATACTAATTTAGAGTGTTATGTTAATGTGTGCGATCTGTCAAGTAGTTTTTATGATGCATTCGAAACAAGAAGAGCTACGCCAGCAAATCTTCGGCGCGGTGATCGATAATCCTGGTCAGTCGCACAGATGGATCGGCAAAAGGCTTGGAATCCACCATTCCACCGTGTCCCGCGTTGTGAAGATGTTCCAGGAGACGAAGACCATCGAGCGGCGCGCTAGAAGCGGCCGAAAACCGAAAACGGAATACCCGGAGAAGGCGCGGAAGATAAGGCAGTACTTTAAGAATAACCCGAACCTTTCCACCCGAGACGTGGCCAAAAAGGTCAATTCGTCGAAGTGATTCATCCAGCAGACCATGAAGCGGGCTGGACTACGTGTTTTTAAGGTCAGGAAGATGCCAAACCGGATTGACAAGCAAAACACGGTGGTCAAATTGCGTGCGCGGAAGCTGTACCGTGAGTGGCTGGTCAAGCCAGGCTGTCTCGTCATGGATGACAAGACATATATCAAGGCGGACTCCAAACAAATCCCCGGCCTCGAGTTTTTTGTCGGTACGTCCCGCATGGAGGTTCCGGAAAAGTTCCGGAAGAGAAAGATGGACAAATTCGCGAAGAAGTACCTGTTGTGGCAGGCGATCTCCAAGTGCAGATGGTGCAGCAAGCCGTTCATTACAACCGGCACCATAAACGGGCAGATTTATCGAGAGGAATGCTTGCAGAAGCGCTTGCTGCCCTTCCTCCGCTCTCACCGTGGTCCCACGCTGTTCTGGCCGGATCTCGCTTCGTGCCATTACGCCAAGCCTGTAATGGATTGGTACGAAGCGAAGGGCGTTAATGTGGTCCCGAAGGAGGCGAACCCGCCAAATACACCAGAACTTCGTCCGATCGAAAAGTTTTGGGCGATAATGAAGAAGAAGTTGAAGAAAAGCGAAAAAACATTCAAAACCGATGAAGCTTTGAAGAAAAACTGGGAGAAATTGTGTGAGGAAGATGGACAAAGCCTCGCCCAAGATCTCATGAGCAGTGTTAAGATTAATGTACGAGCATTCAGCTTGGGGGAGGAAATTCAATAAATTTATTATGTCAAAACATAGCTAATATATAGTTATTTAATTCCTGAAAATTTGAAAAGCATCCGATTTAAAATGAAATTTTGGTGATCATTTGTGTGTTTCTTATTTTTTCCGAGTCCAGTCTTTAGATAATAACAACCGATTTTAGGTCATGGAGGTCCAAAGATCTGAGGTTAAGCGTAAATACTCGTTAATAGTAAAAAGGCTTATTCAAGAACACTTTGGAGTTAAGGTCTTAAAATCTACAAGCGAAACCATCAATCTGTTGGTAGTTCATGAGTATGATAAAAGTTCATAGAGGTACAAAGATTAAAGCTGAAGCAGTTATTGAGCCAAACGAAATCAATTCGTGGAGGTTCAAACTATCACTTGAACAAGCGACCAAATTCCTTTAAATTTAACATTAAAGCGTTAAATTTAAAAGATTAGCGTTTACAAATGGAACTTAAAGTAATTTGCTCGCATTAAAGCTATGTCCATTTAGAATCCGGAATAATAAAATCATCTGTATCTCGGTAACGGATTGACGTACAAATAAGTTTAATACATCAAAACAAAGGTAATTTACTGTACTTTAAGGAAAAAATATCAATACAAATCATTTCTCTTCGTTTCTAATGAAAATTTGCACTTTCTTCTTTATTCCTCCCATCAAACGCTGCACACCTCCGGAGTCAACTTCCTTGGCACATTTGTTCCACATTTTGGTCATCTGAGTCGCGTCCCGAGCCGTTTTTTTCACTTTTCTTAAGCTTCCGCTTCATTATTGCCCAAAATCTCTCGATGGGCCGGAACTGCGGGCAGTTGGGTGGATTTATGTTTTTATCGATGAAATCTACGTTATTATCGCGGTACCACTGGATGACTTCCCGGCTGTAGTGGCAACTCGCCAAATCTGGCCAAAACTTCACGGGACCTTTATGGGCTTTAATGAAAGGTAGTACGCGGTTTTTGAGGCATTCTTCCTTGTACAGCTTCGAGTCCATCGTCTTATTCGTCACGAACACTTTGGTCTTTGCTCCGCAGCTGCATATCCCTTGCCAAATCATCAGTTTTTTGGCAAATTTGTCCATAAAAGCAAACTTAAACTTCGCAGGAACATCTCCTCGTGCCGTCGCCATGTAGAATTTTTGGCCAGGAAGCTGTCCGAAATCCATTTTGACGTAGGTTTCATCGTCGATGAGCAGGCATCCTTGGTACTTCGTCAAAACCTGCTGGTACAATTTCCGAGCTCGAGTTTTGGTGACGAAACTTTGCTTCAACGTTCTGTTTGGTTGCTTGCTGGCTCGATAAGAACGATATCCTGCTCGCAAACGAATTCTTCGAACGGTACTGCGAGCAGCAGCGTATTTTTGTGCGATTTCATTATCTGATAGTCCAGGGTTTGCTCTGACGGTTCTCAACACCTTCTGGTTCAGCTTGCGGTCATATGTTCCACTACGACGCTTACCTTGAGGCACTCGATCCACGCTCTTTCGCTCCCTGAAACGTTTGAGCACATCATACACGGTTGATTTGGCGATTTTCAACGTTTTTGCGATTTTTATTGCGGACCACGTTGGATTATCAACGTGGGTGTGCAGAATTTTTTCTCTCCTCTCGGCTTCCATCTGGAATAACTTTTGACTCACTGCACGAAACACCGTGAAATTTATACCACAGAAAGTGGGCGCCTAGGTAAACAAACCGCTGTAAAAGAATTCTTGCAGCGGTCACTTTCCGTGCCGCTGCAACACAATAAGTGATTCCGGATTCTAACTGGACAGAACTTTACGTGGATGACGTCAAGGTTGATTTCTCGGTGGCATTTTTTTTTCGCTCTTGAGAAATATGAAAGTCGATAGTTTTTAGTGAAGAAATTCCGTTCTCTTGTTCCTGAGTGTAATGTGTTGTGAGACGATCGGTTGCTGTTTTGTCTGAAAATTGTTTGCTATTTTGCACGGCTGTGTAGTAGTTGGTTTTCAAGCTTCCGGAACTGTCTGGTGGAAAAGGGATTAATTTACTGGCGTGATAGTAGGATGGGCCAGATCAGCGTGATTTTGAAAACTGCATTGAATTTTAAGATGACTCCGAGTTACATTAGTGTTTGTGACTACTGCCTGCAAGAGTAACAATGTTGCATCCCCGATGATGATCCATTGCTTCATGCATCGATCAGCTAAGCATTTTTCCGTATCCACCTATATATCCAATAATCTTAGTGTTTTATTCATGTCTAATTTGAACTCCAAAATAAGATGTCTTTAGTATGATGGTTCCAAAATATTCTCATTGATAAGTCACTCTGAAAGTGTTTGAAAGGGATTTAATGTGGTGTAAAGATCAAAGCTGAGCTCCATGACGGTACTAAAAGCGCTAGAATTGGACAAATGAGATTCTTGCAAATAACAATCAAAAGCAACAGAAGAACCTCTCTTCTTCTCTCGAACTTCTCATCAACATAAAATAACGCAACCCGAGAGATATTTCTCTCTCAAGCGATTATTACCCGTATTTCATATCGTGTATGTTACGATCATATCGCCAAGAATACCCCAACCGTGCATGGAAATTGACCATCATTTTGCTTCTCCAGAACACAAGGACGGTCATGATGGTCATCGCTAAAATCGTTTCGCCGCCAAAACCGGCCGACATCACCCCGTCAGTGGCGATGTTTCCGCTGTTTTGGCTTTAAGATCATAGTTGGGTCTGATTGTTCTGTTCTCATGTTAAACCTTTTGAAATATCAAGGATTAAATTTCTATTTTCATAGGTACGACCGAATGCCAAAACACGTTGAAATCCAAGTTGTTTTCGCGAAACTTCTCTCCAATTTGTCGATTCTGTTCTTCACCAGTGTGATCGTCAAAATTAGCAAATAGTTGTCAAAAATACATTTCTTCGTGATTTTCACTATATGTGCGTAATAATGTGCAAAACTGTTCTCCCAAAAATGGCTTATAAACCTGCTTAAAGATATTTGGGTCAATCCTGACCCATGACGCAACTCCAGTGTACGCTATCTTTTTTTATTTTTAAAGTAAATCGGGCTGAAGTTTTGTGACTTTTAATATTTCTCCACAAGAAATCCTCATTTTTGCCTAAAACATACTTTTTTGTTTAAATAATTTTACGGTGGTTGTACAAATGAAGTGACACATGACACTTTAGAGTCAATATTGACCTGGATTTCAAACCTTTGTAGAATTTCGAAATGTTAACTTAGAGTTTTAATGTTTATGCACCATATGAAAAGTTCTGGTCGAAAAAATGCATTGAAACAAAAAAAAACAGGTTCAGGTAACATTGTCGACTGGGAATCAGCTACACAGGAAAGGAAGTTTTAGTTTGGCTGTGTTAAAGAAATGCATATAAATGTATATAGTTTTCACGAACAAAATATTTACAGTACCCAACGCACTTAGTTTTTTTTTCGCCGAGAATCCAACAGCAGATCTTTTCGGCATTTCAATTTACTGAGATTCAGAGGAACAATAATTGAGATTCGAAATTGAAGTTTTACCGATACTCAGCTAACAAACCAACATTAAACAGGGATTTTAACAATAGTAACTGCCGGATATGATCAGCTGTTGGACATTTTGACGAGGTAAATTGAGTGTGTATGCCAAAAAGTAGGTATATAATCCAGACTGAGTGCAGACAATAAAAACCCAATGACGATATGGCATACATTAACAATATGTGTTAATGTAAAGGTTATACGGTGAAAACGCGATTGAACTTATTTGTTAACAATAACATAAAATGTGATGCATAAATAAATAAATAAATAAATAAATAAGTAAAATAAAATGTGATGATGCATCTTACATTCACAATATAGTTTTGACTATATAGCAAACTGTTTTTCATTATGCGGGACTGAACAACTTTGTCGCAGACGGCCACTCGCTATAGCTACATTTGACAAAAATATACTGCAGCGTAATCTCTGCGGCACAATCTGGAACTAATCTGACAACGCCAAATGACTGCATTTTGTATACTGAACAACTTTGCCGAAGACGGCTACCCTCAGGAGCCTCATTTGGCAAAGATAAACTGCAGAGCCATCTCTGCGGCAAAATCTGACAACATGATAAATACAAAAGACGACATATTACAAAACGAAAAACTATGCCTGAGACGGCAACTATCTCAAGTTTAATTTGACAAACATAGACTACAGCTCCATCTCTGCTGAAAGATCTGGAACTAATATGATAATGTCAAAAGATGACAAATGACATTCAAAGAAACTTTTGCAGAAAACGGCAACTCTATAGAACGGCATTTAAATATAAGATAAACTGCAGCGCCATCTCTGCGGCAATATCTAAAACTAATATGATAACCTCACAAGACGACAAATGGTATACTGAGAAACTTTGCGGAAGAAAATGCTCTAGAGCTTCATTCGGCAAATACCGACTGCAGCGCCATCTCTGCGGCAATATCTGAAACTAATATGATAATGTCAAAAGACGACAAATGACATACTGAAAGATTTTGCCGGAGACGGCAACTCTCTAGTGCTTCATTTGACGTAGATAGACTGCAGCGCCATCTCTGCGTCATGATCTGGAATTAATATGATAATGTCAAAAGACGACAAATGACATACCGAGAAACTTTGTCCAAGACGGCAATTCTCTACAACTAGCCTGGAATGTTTTGTATGCAATTCCGTTCACACATCGAAATCAAAACCTCCTTTCTTCTGTAGCAGATTCTCGGAGACCAATGATATTGAAACCAGGTTTTTTACCACCAATACATTTCTGAGACCATAACCTTTCAAATGAGGTACAAACATTGTTTCTAGGTAGAAGTTTCATAATTCTAGAAAGGGTTGAAATCCGGGTCAATATTGACCCTAATGTCAGTTTTTTTTTATACCCGAGGAAGGTTAATAAAATTAAAATAATGACTAAGGTTATAAAATGATAACATAAAAAGAAGTAATTTTATTATGCACAGAGGTTAACACCTATTATGCCGGCAATAATTTGTCTTGCATATCGTTCTCACAGATAATCAGCGAGTGATTGATTTTTTTACTCCCTTCATATCACTTTCTAGGGCAGTCATGATGGCTTTTGTCATAAATGGTCGAATGAGATCGACCTGTTGTTGAGTGACAGTATTTGACCATCATTCGTGAGTTGTAATGATCATGAGAAGATGATGGTCATAGTCTTATAACTGTCATGAAAATGTACAGCACAGGTAAAGATGCATTCACTGATAAAACGTTTTGTTATTCGGTGAAAGTTCCAGGAGAAGAAATCAAAATTAAACAAATCGCAAACTTGGACATATTTTTATTCAAAAAGATTTATTGCTTTCTCTCAATATTTGACCAACGTATTATTTTGAATCGTAACAAAACAGGGGGTTAATCGTGTTTTGGGGTGCCGGAAGAAGTTTCTCTGGGTGTTTCTGTTTTTCAACACGTCTGTCCAACCAAAATGGAAAAGTTTTGCTTATTGGCAGCCAGCTGCATATGATGTAAACATGCGTGTGAGTGGTTCCAGAAATTTCACAAATTTGTCTTGTTGTGGTGAGGTGATTGAACATGAGGGAGTGTGTCTCTGAAGCTGTTTTCTCCCCTGTTAAAATAGTTATAAAATGTTTTTGAATTATTTGAAAAAAAAAACTACATCAACATACTTCATAAGATAAACAAATTAGCTACAGATTCCAGATGAATATAGATATAGGTTTTATTTATTTATTATTTAAGTTGATGTTATATCACCTTTATCTTCCCATTTTTTTTTTATTTGCCTCAGCGTGGTGGGCAAAAGATGTTTTCATGCTTATCTACTCTGAATCCTGGTTGGACAAGTAACTGCTATTCATTATGCTGGCAGGTTTGTGTCGAACTCACACCATGAACCTCTCCTGTCTTAATATGCTTGTGATTTCCTGAACTAGCTAGAATTTGTGAAAATTCTTCAAGTTTCACAAATTCAATCGACAAATGTTCTATTATTCGTACAGAGAAAATTTCCAAAATATAGAGAAGAAACCTAAATTTACAATATGCTAAGGTTATGCAATGTTGTTCCTGCAGTCTGAGAAATCTGATAAGTTCTCTTTCAATACCCATACTTAGATATTTTTCTTATTTCAGAGAGCGAGTAATGGCGCTATAACCATAACCCATATAGGGCTAGGACTAAATTTAATGCTTAAGTCACAACCATTTGGAGAAAAAATGGAGCATCACTTAATCTTCTTAGACTCGATGCTCCCAACGACCATATAAATAAATTTTTGTTCTGTACATCAAACAGGGCATTCTGTTTAACTATTCTCTCCGAGTATTCATTTCCTTTTTTCCTTTGATATCTACTGAAGGCACGGGTTCTCCGTGTCTTCTTAAGGTTGATACCAAATCCTCCCTATCTCCAACGGTTGCATGGATGTGACCAGGTGAGCGATCGAAGAGTGTATTTGTGGAGATTATTGCGTGAATAAACGTATCAGTAACTGTTTCCGTTTCATGGTGACATGCAATATCTTCAACGAATTATTCTTCATCGTAGCTCCATCCACAAGGTGTGCAAACGTCAATGCTAATGCTAATGCTAATTCAAAGATCAATGTTTGGAATAGAAGTCTTCAGATCTACAAGCGAAACTATTAATCTATCTGTTCCTTATGCGCACGGTAAAAATGCATGAAAGACAAAACATCAAAGCTTAAGCATCTGTTGAGATGGTAGGTATCTCTCGGATATTCAAGAAATATCAGTATTAAATGTGGAAGGTTGGTACAAATTAACCTTCTAGATCAGAAAAAGTAGACATCAGGACCTCAACACAAGGGAGTTCACGGATGAGAATATTTTATTTTTCCTAGATCTCTTAACCTAACATCAACCGGATCCACTTACTATAAAAAAAAACTCAAGTTACGCTTGTAGATTTATGGTCTTCACTACAAATAAAAATCATGCAACCCAATTTATCGTTTTGCTAAGATTTCTGTACCTCTATGGATATTTACCAAATCCATAAAGTACCAGCCTCAGATAGCCCAGTAGATAAAAGCGAGATATTACTAAGCTGGACGCGGTGGGTTCAATTCCCAGGCCGGTCAAGGAAATCTTTCAAGTTGGAGATTCTATCGACTTTCCTGGCAAAGAGTATCATTGTTCTTTCCACACAATATACAATTCCTCCATTATTGGTGTTGGAGTCGAAAGCTATCAATAATAATCTGGGCAAGTCCAGTTCGAACACTAAATAGAGGGCAAACAATAAGATTATTGTGAAAGCAGTAAGTTTGAAATGCTAAGAAAGGCTAAGGAATATAAACTACCAACATATTTAACATTTTGTCTGTAGATTTAAATATCTCAAATCTAGAGCGTTTTTGCATGATGAAGAACATTTATGCAACCCAAAATGCCATATAGCTCCAATCAACCACTATTCTCTGTTCCTCTGCAATCAAAGCTGAAACCATAAACTATCAAAATATCTCGATAAAACACTTGTAAATATGTAGACATTACTCCAGGGAGTTGTTGGAAAGTAACGAAAATAAATTAAACCCAATACACCATTTAACTAAGGCCTCTGAATCTCTATGAATTTTACGCAAGTAGATCGGAAAACCCTTCGCCAGGGAATTCTAAAATGACGAGGAACATTTATTCATTCCTATTTTACTTGGATCTCAGTATCTCTAGGAATCTGAACCGAATATTTAACGTACCAACATATCTCAAACGTTACTCTCAGATTTAAAGACCTCAACTTCATGGAGTTCTAAACCATTTAACCTTGATTTTTGTACTTCTGCGAACATCAAAAAACTACCAAAATTTCTCTGACTATGCTCATATATAGCCTTAACTTCTTAAAATTTTCGGAAACCTATAACATTAAATTAAATCAATATTTTATTCAAATTGTTCCAATGAATCTATAAGTATATGTGCTGCAACCATAATCTATTGATCTTAAGACCAGGAAATTTTTGGGTTACAGAGAACATACCATTCTCCTTAGATGTCTGTACCCCTAAGAATATCAACCAAATCCATGAACTATCAACACATCTCTCGTATCACTTGTTTTTCTTAAGACCTCAGCTCCAGGGAGTTTTGTTTAACCTAGAACATTCATTTTACTCGTAGTTTTTTTTTAACTACATGAAAAAAACCTCCAGGGATATGCATTAAATCCAAATACTTTTGAAAGATGACTGTTACACATGCTGATCCTGAGATGTATGCTTCAAGCATTTATTGGATGATCTAGAACATCGGTACAACCAAACCATAGCATCCTTTTAATCTATTCCAGTCATCTTGTCATTTACCAACAAAATGCTGTATAATCTCATCCTAAATTCGATTCAGTTATAATTGATGACGATCTTCAGCTCTTGATTCGTCTGAAAAATGTACGTAGGCGTCAATATCAAAGAACACGTGATCCCGCTATGAAAGTCATATGGCGAGATTTACAAAAACAAATTAAAAAACGCTTTTCTGCCCTGTGGAACAAATATTTTGAAAATAATGTGTAAAAATTAGATCCGAGTTACAAACCTTTCTGGAAACTCTCTAAAATATTGAAAAAACCTCAAAAGCCTATACTAGCGCTCAAGGAAGGTGATCAAATTTTGCTCACAAATGCGGAAAAAGCTCAAAAACTTGTTAAGCAGTTTGAGAGCTCCAATAATTTCAGTTTGGGTCTTACAAGTCCTATCGAGGATCAGGTTTCCAGGGAGTATCTGAATATTTTCTCACAAGATTTGATTCTTGGGGAACTGGCAGCCTATCAAGCAATTAAGTCACCTTAAATGCAAAATAAATGCCGCTTTTGGCCCAATATACAGCTGCTTTACTGCAATACTATGATAATGTTTCAGCAATGCTATTTTGCATTCGAAATGCTTATTACAGGCTACAAGCAAATAAATAGCATTTGAAATCCAACTTTACAACAAATAGCATTCAAGATGCAGATATAATGCTAATGTAATGCTTGTAGCATCTGAAATTCAGATTTAGGGTTGATTTACTGCATATGCTAATGTTTATTGGTTACCTAGGTTATGTCTGTCAATCTTGTATGTACTATATAGATTCTCTCTAGGACCTTTGACATAGGACGTTACATTAATCATGAGGCTGGTTTGTCACATAAGGAAGATAAATCAATTCTGGCCCTGGACACTACACATCGAACAGATCAACACATGGGCCGGGATAAACGGCTTTACTTCCCATCCGAAGGGAAACGTGATCAGAGACTTTTCGTCTCAGAAAATCCCAACGACGCCAACTGGAACCAGACCGACTGGGGTGAGAAGCAACCACGCTTTTCGCTTACCGGCGTCGTCAGGCTGTATGAACATCACAATTTTATTCTTATACAAAGCGGATTATTTCTACTCAAAGCCTGAAAATAAACAATTTGTAAAATTCCATCAAAATTACTATTATGCCAAAAATTGGCGCCATTCCTTAGATGACCTACAAAATTGTATTTTCCCTAATTATTCATAATTTGATCCATCATTTCTGGTTGGAATTAAAATTTCATTGTTCAGTAGGTTGAAAAGTCACATTTCTGGACAACTGTTACTGTCAACCAAAATATTTATAGAATAAATGGTTGCCTAAACGCTTGATACATTTTTGTTGAAGCATAGTTGCTATATTAGCAATTCTTTGCACGAGAAGGGCTCGGAATAGGGCTATGGTATGCCACCAACATCGTGCAAGTCATATCGAACGAAAAAAAAACCTACAAATTCCTACAAACTGCGTTTAAACAAAAAAAATATTGGGCAAACGTTAAGCGGAACCGCAAGAAAACAGTTGAAAATGTTAAACAGTGGATGCAACAGCCGTTCGAAATTTTATGGATGCTGACAGATCAGATTTCGAATTATTGAAGCCTTATCAAACAATTTCCCTGTTTCTTGGAGCAGTTTATTATTTCAGTATAGAAGTCTCTCTGCACATATTAATGCCACCTGTCACCGGGTTTCTGAGACTTATATTTGTATACAATGTTTGCTCATGCTGCTAAAGTTTGACAGGAATAAGTATGTGCAAGGAGGAAAACTTGACAATAAAACAAATCGAATTTTACAGTTGCATTTGCAAGGTAAGATGTCTTCATATGAGTGGAACTGCTGATCAGCCAGGCCATGTACCATCGAACAGAACAGGTAGTAATCGGACGGCGCAATATCTGGGGAATACGGCGAATGGAGTAGGACTTCCCATTTGAGCGTTCCCAAGTAGATTTTTACAGGTTTGGCAAAGTAAGTTTAGAAAATAAGAAGAATGATTAGTAAAGTAAACAGCTCACACTCTCCATAATTCAAAGTAAGTTTATCAATTAAGTTCGATACTTTTCCCCAGTGAAGGTTTCGCTCATTTTCAATAGCTCATAATAGGGAAACTGCCCGCCTTTTAATCTCATTGTTCCTATATTCATCCTGCAATGAATCAAACAATTGGGCAGATGAAGGATCGGTTTCATTTTCTAATAATGTTTGCTTACGTTAAATAACTACAACAAACATTACTAACTAATCCTGTCACGTGTATATCGTTTTATTTCAAGTAGGATGAATTGCAAAGTGATGAGATTAATATAGGTACATCTTCCCTACATACTCTCATTGTTATTTTTGTATTCTCCGAGCATGGAGTAACGATTATGATGTAGAAGGAGGTGTTTCGCTCAACGCCATGAGGCACCAAGAGAAGACAGTCATATTTGCTAGAATGAAAGATATGAAGAGAAAGTGTTGAAAGTTCCGCTAAAAACTATCACAAGCGACCAGTGGTACATGAGCGAGATCCAACGAGTTATTATTGCCAGTTAAGGTGGCAGATGTATCTGTGCCTCAACCTACCCCGCAGTGGGATGTTTGGCAATGATAACGTCCTTGGTGCGAGTACTACTTTACCCATGCCCTTTCGCTCAATTTTCAATACTTCTCTTCCATTTCCAACCTACCGTACACTGACGGAACTTTCAACACTCTCTCTGCATATCTTTCATTCTAGCAAACATGACTGCCTACTCTTGGTGCGTCATGGCGATGAGCGAAACATCTCCTTCTACATCAGCTCATAATAACACCGACCTGGCCCCACCAAACACATAGCACAACCTTCGAAGTGTGAATATATGGCCGAGCCGACGACGTAGATAGTGCCCAAGATTTTTTTCTCTTTAGGTTGCTGTAATGTATCCATTTTTCATCACCCGTCACGATGCGATGACGAAAACCCTTTCATTTTTGGCCGCTGGAGCAGTTGATCACAGGCGAAAAAACGACGCTTAACGTTTCTTGGCTTCAAATCATAAAGAACCCATGTTCCTTGCTTCTGAATCATTCACAACGCATGTAATGACTTGGAAATGACTTGACGGATAACTCCTAATGCTGAAGCAAGCTCTTCTTGCGTTTGGCACGAATTCTCATCGAGCAATGCCTCCAATTCAGCGTCTTCGAAGGTTTTGGGCCATGCTTCACGTGGACGGTCGTCAACATCAAAATCACCGTCTTTGAAGTGACATCTCCGTACACTTTAAAAGGTCTCGATGCGCTATGCCTGTGTTTTCTTTGCATGCAAGTAAGCCATAATTCATATCATAGTAGGCTGCGAGTAAATGAAGCCGATTTCCTTAGTTTGACAGTTACACAGTGGCAGCGTATTCGTGATTTGTCTCACGGGCAAATATCACAACAAAACATTTCAATCACCGTGGGAGTGTCCCGGTGGACCGTGAAAATAGTCTTAGGCCGAGAAAAGAAAGGATAAATATCCGTGAACCTTGGTCTTCCGAGGTCAGGTCGGATTCCAAGTGTTATCGCTGGCATCAAAAGAAAGATTCGGGTGAATCCGATGCGTTCAACGAGGAACGTGGTGAAGGAGCATGGGATCAATGACATTACGGCACGGAAGATCGTAAAAGAAGATTCCGGGGTGAAGTCAAGGGCACGGAAAAAAAAATTCACATGATTACCAACCGCATCCGGGAGCTACGAGTCGAGCGATGTAAGAATATCTCGAACTTCCTCAATCGAAAAAATGCGGTTATCCTGTTCACCGACGAGATCATGTTAGTTTCCTCCCGTTAAAAGATGTGTCGGATGAGCATGAAAACGTACCAAGTAGCACACTACGATCATAATTAGTTGTAGCAACTTGATTATGACTTAGCAAGTCATATTTATGTTATCTCAACTGAATGGCAGCAAGTGTGCTAGTAGGGGTGTATCTGACCAAGCATCCTGGTAAGGTTATGGTGTTTGGATTGGTGGCTTTTGATGGCAAAAAATGAACCCAGGGTTCTTTCCAGAAGGCGACAAAGTAGATCCGGAGGTCTACATCGGGAATATAATTAAGTTTGTTCTTCCATCAATCAAAGAGCAGTACGGCTCGAAGCCAAGAGTTGTATTTCTATAAGATGGGGCTCCGTGCCACAACTCGAGCTGCACCCAAACGTGGTTGCAGGAACATCAGCCTTTCTGGGCGAAGGATATGTGGCCGCCACCCATCCCCGATCTTAATCCGCCGGATTACTCAGTATGGTGCGTCATGAAGGCCAAGACCTATTCTAAACGTCACCCGAGTACAGCAAGCTTCAGATAACCATTGACCCGTACCTGGAGGAAAAATGATCCACGCTAAATTATTAGGACCTCCCGTTCGTTCTGGATGCGTGTAGAGGCCAAGTGGAAACTCGATCGATGATTAACATAGTTTAAGACTCTCAGAAACATCCCCCTTTTAAATAAAAAAAAACATCGAAACCGAAATTTTTGAGAATTGTTTTAATTTTGACATTACTCAATGGTGCAAACATTATCACGCATACAGCAGACCTTTCAAGAGATAATTGTTGTTAAGTGGAACTTAGAAGGCATTTGCTTGCGTTTACAAGTGAGTTAGTTAAAATTTTCCCAGCCTTCCAATTCCATATAATATGGAAAATATTTGTTCAAATGTTAGGATTTTAAACTCACTTTCTAAATCTGATGAACCAAAAAAGAATTACCCAAGACTTGCATTATAGTATGAACAATAACCAAGAGAACACTCGGAAGTAAAGTTCCCGGCAAATAGACAGCAAAGAAGTTAACCTTGTTTAAAATTTTCCGAAGCAAGCCCCCTCAGATCGATCTTAGTTTCTGCTGTGAATTCCCCCGTACTTTTCCTGATGACGAACAAATGTGATTACAAATTTGCACACAATGCTCTTGACATTTAATTAGGGTACATGCACCTTTGGTGGAGGTACTTGTTTTTCATTTGGTTTCTTCGACGATATGTTCTCTAATAAGAATTTTATTCCATTACTGGTTTCCTAGTTGTAGTCTATAATATCATATATTCAAACCACATATAAAGGGGAAACGTACTAGTACCTCCACTAATGGTACGTTTACCCTAATTGCTGCAGCTTCGAACCAACCGAGCTGGAAACCGTTATTCCAGCTCCGCGATGGCAAGATTCAATCAACTCAAATTTAAATTCCACACAAACCCGATTGTGCAGTCCTCGTTAAATTCAACGTCAAGCGAGCAAAAGCTCTCCGCCGCCATTGCTGCACCTGATACGTCACCCTCTCCCAAAGTGCGCGTTTCGAAATTTAATAGAAATTCCATTCAAACTGCTCCGAGCGTGGAAAAACACAACGAAAATCGGAACGACGAAAAGTGTGTGCAAATAAAACCAGCGAGCAATATGTAAATTTCGTATAGCACCAAAGCAATAGCATATTTTGGATTTAGCATTTTCTATTGCCATTGGGCACTGCACACTGTACGATCCGGTCGTTCCGGTGTTGATGCTAGTGTTATTGTTGTGTCTAGAACACCGAACAATTCTCCCTTCCATTTTCATTAGAATGGGCCAATAACATGATTGAGATGCCATAAGATGAAGCGCAAATATTTGATCGAAAATTGTCAGTGAATTTCTTCTTCTAGCCCCTTTCACAAACGAACACCCTTCGGATCGTTCCGTTGGAATAGGAAACTTTCGACCCCAAAACCCACGTATGTGTGGAGTAATAGAATTCCAGGGTACTAACTTACTGCAACCCACCCGACCACCGGCTATTAATAATTTCGTTTGTCACTTGGAAAAAGGACTCGAATTTACGCAAATGGATTACAGTCACGAAGGGACACAAATCCGTTTGACGTCATCACTGGAACCCTCCTGAAGAATCGTAATCCCGAACTAGCCGGGAAGAGATTTAACTTTCAACTCGTTCTCGAGTGCACCTTTTGGGTGAATTTCTCTATCATAGACTCCCATCTAGATAAATTTATGGCCAAGCCATTCGGTTTTCGGTATGAAATAAGTGCTCTCCACCCAATCGAGATCGAGAAAAGCGACCGCTCGTAAGCGAATCCATCCGATAAGGACCAAGTCCCGGCCTGATACGGGGTGAGTAAAAAGTTCAATCTTTATGGCATTTTCCTGCTGCTTGTGCTGTTGTCTCATACGAAGTTATACAAATGTATAGATAACAGATAAGTTCGTTCCCATATTGAAAAAAGATGGGAAGAGAGAGAGAGAGAGACTGCCACTGCTCGCTCTAGGATTGTAGATGCAAACGTGTACGTGACTTTGCTTTAAAAAGAGATTTTAAAATTGATACAGCACGGAATGTGTTCCTTTTCATGCTTCATCCCCCCGTATCTCGGTTTCATCTGCCGCTTGCCAAGCTGAATTGTGACATGTGAGTTGTGGGGAACAAGCTGGGACAGAAACAGCACAGCGGCGAAAACGGGTTGGGGTTTTTGCAAATGAAATTGTTCCTCTCCAATTCATGACTAGTATTTCGACTGTGACATTTGACCGTATTGCCTGATTTGTGTTAATCTTTCCTTGGACATTTTCTAGGAGCTTCGTGTTGGCACTCAACGTGTTCTAAACGCACGTCCTGCTATCCCAAGTTCAATTCGTCGGTGATAAAATCGAGGAGTCAGATGAATTCATATACCTGAGCTCTATGCCCAAGCAACCTTAAATCGAATTTAACTTGAGAAACAATCGCAGAAGTTCACATCCGGTTCAAATTAAGTTCCGTGGAACTTTTCGGTTGAATAACATGACACGATGCATATATTCAGAACTTAATTCTCTATTATATACAACAATATCTAATACCAACTTGAAAGTTCCAGAACAGTTTCTATTTCCTTATCAATTGTACTTTAATGTTCACAAAAAGTTAGTAAAGAACTTGCTTCTAACTTCAAAAATCTCTATCACAAAGTTCATTCAAAGCGAAACAACTGTTTTAAACAGCGTCAATGTTCGAAATAAATTGCTCTCGAATGAGTTCACTGCTGCAAACACTGCAACATACATTCCCGCGTACATTTGTGTGGAGACGCGTCAGTTTGATTAAAGTGATTTCCAGTTTACCTCCAGAAAGGACTGATGATGTTTTATCTTTCATTTTCGCTTTGCGCTTCTTCAATCAATAAGGTTTGTTCGCGACAAAATCTGGACACCCCAAAGTACGTATATCTCTGGAAATACTTCATCAACGCGTGAAATATTTCGCAGAATGATGAACGCATGTCTGTTCATTGTGTAAAATCAATTTTTGGTGATACTACAAGCTTTTAGATCGAAGATGGCCTCGAAACAAGAGCCAGTGCGAAAAGCAATTGTGTGCGGTCGCAATGAAAATCCGGATCTGTCAGTAAGAAATCTTGCAAAAAAGCTTGGTTTTCCTGCAAGCACTGTCCATAACGTTCTTAAATATTTCGATACACGTTTGAGAACAGCCAGGAAGGCTGGGAGCGGAACAAAACGGATCTCAGGAGCCACCAGAAGGATGCGAAGGTGAAGCAAATATTGCAGAAGAGACCAGATCTTTCGGTGCGTACTGTGGATAGAAAAAAAAATGTCCCCAACTTTCGTACATACTTCCAAGCACCGGCAAGGTACGAAGTCGTTCAAGGTGAAAACTGTACCGAACCGTAATGTTAAACAGAATGTGACGGCTAAGACCCTGGCTCGCAAGTTGTATCGCGAATATTTGACGAAGTTTTCCTGCGTGGTAATGGACGCTGGAACTTATGTGCTGGTAGACTTTAAGCAGCCTCCCGGAATGTCTTATTTTACTGCCATGCAACGGAACGGCGTAGAGGTGCATTTCAGGACGAAGAAAAAGGCCAAGTTTCCCAAAAAATATTTGGTTTTGCAGACAATATGCAGCTGTGGTCGAGCAAGCTAAAGCTTCATCTCTACCGGAACGGTAAACAAGGAAATATACCGTGAAGAAGGTCTAAAGAAGCGATTGTTACCATTCCTACGCAGCCATGACGCTCCCTCGCTATTCTGGCCTGATTTGGCATCTTGTCACTACGCCAAAGAGGGTTTGTCATGGTATAAAGCGAATGGAGTCCATGTTGTACCGAAATAGGCGAATCCACCTAACTGCCCGGAGTTGCAACCTATCAAGCGGTATTGAGCTCTCGTGAAGAGAGAACTCTCTCAATACAAACAACAAGCTACAACTATAGCAAAATTTCGAAAATCTTGTACAAAAGCAGCTAAATCGCTTGCAGAGAAGTCTGCACAGACCCTAATGGCTGGAGTGAACTCAAAAGTTCGTAGTTTCTTCATGCAGCCTAGTTATGTAACTGTAATTAGTTTAAAGATGACTAATAATGCACGATAAAATGAATAAAAAATGCATCTTGGATTGTACTTACAGCAAATTTGTTTTATTCCAAATTTAATCTTTCCAGATTTTGTCGCGAACGCCTTATTCCTGAAATTCCTGGTGAACCATCGAAGGAGCAAGCGTCCACTAAATTTCACTTTTCTACGAACCTGCTTCGCTTGCTTTAAAACAAACGATTGACAGTCAAGCGAGCCAAAGTAGTGTGCGTGTGTTACATGGTTTCGCTCGTTTGCAGCTGTTGCGGCAGGCAAGACAATCAAACATGGTTGACACTGAAGTGGGTAGAGCGGCCGTCAGATAGCGCTAGTGTTTTAACGTATCTAAATTTAAATTTATGACGATTGTAAGGCCGTTTGTTCTTAGTGTTACGTCTGTTTGTCTGTGGTACAGGTGTAGCTTGGATGATTGCTCGGCGACGTTAGACTCGGTGAGAGCAGCGAATGCACCATTCCACGCAGAAGAGCTGCAACGTGGATGAATGTTAGGCAGCAAAATGTTACGATATGCAGAATACTTGCCTAGCAACATGTGGATGCGGTCTCAGAAGCGACATTTTCATCACGACTTGTACCATAAATGGACAAATTTACGTGGAAGAACGCCTTTTTAAATTACTATTGTCATGCTTTGGAAAAAATAATGGTTCGGTGCTGTTCTGGCCTGACCTGGTATCTTGCCATTATGGGAAGTTGGTTCAAAATTGGTACCTTGCTTATACTGTATATCTTGTCCCGAAGGAGTTGAAAGTTTGCAATCCAATAAATTCGCCAGAATTCGATCGAAATGTATTGGGCTTTGGATAAAAGGAATCTTCGAAAATGAATAGCATAGCGATTGATGAGAAAAAATTCAAGCGCAACTGACAAAAGGCTGCAAAATTAGTATCGAATGACACTGTACAAAAACTCATGGAAGGCTTCAAACGAAAAATACGAGTCTTGTTTCGTTCCTTTTTTTGCTGTGATTGCATTTTTCTGGTTTAGCTAGTTCGTTGAATTTCTTGCTACTTGCTCACCAACACGCATTTTTTTTTTCTTAAACCACAGCGCTATCTGGGAGATTTTTCTGGCAGCCACTGTTCCTAAAATCACACTTACAAGACTCTTTTTGATTGCATACCCAAGAGCAATTCATCTTCTTTCACCATGCTACCGCTTTGCGCACGCCAATCATTTAAATCGTTCTACTTGCCACAAAACGAATAGCAATAGCGAGATCACATGAATTAAACTCACTTGCCAAGGCTTTTTCGATGCGGAATATCATTCTCTATGCTACGGGAACTGATGAGAGATATGCGTGTACGCAGCTCAATTCGTTTCTCCTACGAATCTGACCAAAAAGTTGTTCTCAGCAAACCCAACGAAATCGTTGAAAACCTCAAGTCGGAAATCATGAAACAGCTGAAGAACGAATTACGGAACTACTTTACTGCACCTATCAACTCCAACACATTAACGCCGAGGTCTTCGAAGCATGCCGGAAATGCAAATGGTTCCGTTTGTCGTCGACTTTTCGACAGACCGGAATCGAAAAATCCTCCGCAAGAGCCTCTCATGTGTGGCTCAACCGAGTCTTCCGCAAGGCATCTATTTCAGGAAATTTAAGGATAGCAGATCAGCCACAAATTCTTGAAAACCTTTCCAAACTCCAACTCTTGCTCCGCGTGGAAACGGTATGTTCCGAACTGTTCAGTAAGCGTCGGGAGATGGCGCCACGGACGAGAAGTAACCGACCCGCGACGCGCAGTAGACAGTACCTTGGAGACCTCTTCTCAGATTGACACAGTTCCGCCTTCTGCTGTCATCGTTCATCGTATACACTTAAAAATTATTCACGGGCTCGGTTAAAAAGGCAGCTGTACACTGAACCCAAACATCATCCCAAGATCGGCTGAAAAATAATTCGATTGCGCCCTTTGACGAAAAGCATTCGGAAATCGGATGATTGTCTTATGGTTAGATCCGTATGACGATCATCCATGTTTCGTATGACAATCAACCAAATTCAATATAATGTTTGTTTCAAAAGTGTGTAGATTTATTAGCGATTTATGAACAATTTGAAACAATTCAACGACTTAAATTTATTTCACATTACACTTTCTTAACCGTTGAGCAAAAATTGCAACGGGAGCACAAAAATTGAAGGAGTCAGGAAATATTTTTCCGTGACTCCGAAGAAAGTGAGCGGGTTTCGATCCTTTATTCGTGACGGTACCAGTTCTGATAGCGATTGATAGGTTTTTACCGAATGATGTAAAATGGAATGTTTGTCATCCTCATTTCAACTGATTTGCGTTATAGGCCTTTTCCAATGCAATACGCATTCCACTTTGTGATGAAGATTTTTCAAACAGCGTGCATTCGAATTTGAACGGGAGGTCAATTCACTTTGCGTATTATTAGTTGTTCAACAATAGAAGGATAATCATTTGGTTTCTAGAAAATCGTTCTCCGCCTGCATCTATCATTCGAAAATGCGATTTCAATGTTTCGATATCAACCGACGGAGGATTCATTCGATAAAAGGAGGATGTTTGGGTTCAGTGTACCCTACACCACCCCAAACAAAGGAAAGAAAAACACCCCATATTTTTTTTCTCACTCTTTCTAACAAAAAAAAAATAAAAAACAAAAAAGCATTTTCTTATTTACATCTCACGATTTAATTCGGGGCTTGAAGAATGGTTCAATATCAGATTCTTGAAGAAGCTTTTCTTAAGAAATCTGATAAGAAATAGTTTGTTGGAATCCATCTTGCACGCGCATACTCTAAATAACAATATTTAGAGACATGTCTGTAAATTTGCAGACTTTTTATTTTTGTTGCAGACTTTTTTAACGACGGGGACCATTAGCAGAATTTTCTTTTATCTTGCAGACTTTTATAGACATTTAAAATATTTTTAAAATTTCAAATAAATTGTATTCGGGTGCACTGAAACTGTTTTCAAATGAAAACTATAGGTTGACAACTAAGAAGCAATCGACTCTATTTATCAGCTAAACCATAAATACAAGCTAAAAAATATATACCCCCTTATCAAAATACGAATAAATTCACTAATAAGGCACAGTTAGATAAGTCCAAAGTGGGTAGGTTTAAAAAGAATCTTATTTCTTTACTAGACTGAAATACTGAGTAAAATACATAATACACGGAAAGAAATGACGGGGTATTGAAATAACAATCTTCATAGTTGATACCTATAATAAACACATTTTTGTTTCAAACACAAAATATATTTAGATCCAAGAAATTTTTGAATTGAATCAACCATACGTCAAAGTTGAAGAAGCCTTCATTTAACATATCTGTCATCGGTTAAACCAAACAAAAAATCTTATAATTCCAACCAGTGTGTATGCTTGAAGCAACTTTACAAAATAAATAGAATCAACAACCTGGTAGTTTTCAGTTCAGTTCATTCATCATGGCGTCCGACGAGGAAAAATATTCAAAAGAAGTTCTTACTGAGTTTGTGATGGATGAGTAATCAGTTGATTTATTGAAATCATTCCAGTGAATAGCACCATTAAATGAGCTTTTCATTAGTTAGTATATAATAATGTAATAATTTGTAATAATTCGGTCATTGTACCATGAAGCATTGTTTTTTGTTTCAGCAAATAGCTACGATATTTCAGCTCTTAAGATCATAGAGCTTGGAAAAGTAGAACCTCTCCTGCCCCCACCATTACTAGCTGACAGAACGAGGTGCATTGACGGCCTAAACAAGTGGTGCTGTTTTATGGTAACGTTGTGTTACAAAGCAATTGAAAAAAAAATGAAATTCCTACAGGGTTTACGTCCGGTAACAACTCCTTTGAAAAGCATAAATTCACCAACAACGAGCATTCTGAGGAATCAGATATTCCTAATTAATCGACTCAAAAGAACAACATGTGGCATTGTTGAGCTTAGCAGTACTCTCATTGGAACAATAAAAATAAAAATAAAATCGGGCATAAATCAATCCCAAATTATGCGATGAATTTAATGGCATTCTCATTCAAACGATTTCGGAACAGAAAATCTCATTCAGAAAAATTGAACTGATCTCAAGCATATTCATACCAACTATTGTTATTCCGTTGGCTCAACTATAATCAATTATATTTACTGGCACTATAAGCCAACTGTCAAAATATCAAAAATATTACATGTTACATTGTATACAGTAACCATTCGCTTATTGCAATTTCGTTAATTGCAACGTCTTTTAATTGCAATCAACTGTCATATGCAAATGTCAAGCAGTAATCTGTCATTTAACTCAAAGGGTTCACGAGTTTTTGACAGTCGATTTGACGTTGTCGAATGTTGCAATGAGCGAATGGTCACTGTAGTTGAATCAACCATATTTTACTTAAGTTGATGCAAGTATACATCAGTTAAATCAACTTGAAATGTATGATTTTTTCAACCATGTACAAGGGTTATCGAAAAATCAATGCAGAAATATGGTTGATTTAAGATGAAATATCATTGATTAAATTATACTTTTATCAGTTATACGCAAAATAACACTCAATACTCCATTAAATACACCTACATGATAGAACAAAAATATTTAAACAAAAATAGAATATGCAACTTTTTAAAACCGATAGATAAATCGAAGATACGCAAATTGACAGCCGATTTTAACTAAAAAAAATCCTTTTTACCCAAACATTTTATTTCATAACAATAAGTTTCACTGTAGTGTTTTTTTTTTTTTTTTTTTTTGTTAATGAAATAACAATAAAAAATTTGAATTCAACTTTTTAATTTTTGTAACGGAAAATTGACTCTGTAATTCATTGCAATTCAATGGTTAATTTAGGACAAAGAAAAAAAAGTCTGTTGAATTTATCAAACGAAAACTAAATTTTGATTTTAAAATACAGAACTGGAAAACAACGTTATAGGAAAAAGAAAATAGAAAATTATGTCATCTATGCGAATGCTTCAAGCTAAAGAGTCGCTTAAAAAATATGAATGATTGCCTACAATCCAAGAAATAGATGCAGAAATTTATCACACATATAGCGAAAATGACATAACTAGCTCTCCTATTACGTCTTCTCGTCGAAAGAAGTCTAATTTCGCAAAAAAAAAATCAGACTTATTTAGACATTCCTAGTCATTTCAAATTTTTATCGCAGACATTTTTAAAAAAAATATCTGGCATCCTGCCGCCATGCGCCATATTGTTTTCATTCGCAAGTGGAGTAAGTCGTGTGTTGTTTGTGGATTGGTGAAAAAACGGTGAATAAACGGTGAAAATGGAGCTTCTCGATAAAAATGCAGCAGGAGGATATTTTTAGTAACTACAAATTAATTTACTTATCTGTTCCATTTTAGCCTGAAAAGTCGAGCATAATATTTTTCTTCAGTCGAGAAGTAGTTGGGGGCTACACTGAGAAAAAGGATTGGTAAACGCAAACACATTCTAGTTTCATTTAACCGGAATTTCACGTTGAATTGGGCACAAACATCACATTAGTTTGATTTGACTATCTATGGTGATGTAGAAGGAGATGTTTCGCTAGGTTGAGGCACAGATACTTACCCCGCAGTGGGATGTTTGGCAATGATAACGTCCTTGGTTCGAGTACTACTCTACCCATGCCCTTTCGCTCAATTTTCAATACTTCTATTCTATTTCCAACCTACCGTACACTGGCGGAACTTTCAACACTTTCTCTTCATATTTTTCATTCTAACAAACATGACTGTCTACTCTTGGTGCTTCATGGCGATGAGTGAAACATCTCCTTCTACATCATAATCGTTACTCCACGCTCGGAGAATACAAACATAACAATTAGAGTATGTATCTATGGTGGTTAAAACAAACTAGAATTTTAAGTCATTGTTTCAGGAATTGAGCAGTTAAGATCAACTGACATCCGTTTTAATTTAGGGTATGACGGGGCAAGATGGGTCACTTATGACAAACCTCCAATATCTTAAAGTCTATGCTAATTTTATTAAAGTTTTTGTAGCACTCATTTAGTTACCAATGTTTTCTTTGGGTCTGAGCGAAAAAACAACAATAAACTTTTTTTTTCTATTTTTTCATGAAGTTTTAAAAAAGTATCAAATTTTAACCACTAAAAAACGACAGGGCAAGATGGGTCACCTGTCTAAAAAAATCAAAATCAGAATTAATTATGCGTCAATAATTGTGAACATGATGAATACCACCACTAAACATATTGTAAAGCTGTTGAAATTTTAATTTGTGACACTTGGAACATGTGTAATGGCAGCAACATTTGGAAAATTAATAAAATTGGACACTTCCTTTTTTTTTTGTTTAATGAAACAAAAACATGTGATCGCGCACGGGCAGAATGTTCCCTACGTTGTGTTAATAAGTAAAATAAAAGACCACGATTTATTGACCGTCCTGCCATGGCGGAGGCATAGAACCAACTGTTTTATTGTTAACAATATACATACAATACATCAACAGTAGCTGCTTAACTGGGAGGGTAGGACATGTACATGGTGCGGCAGAAAATAATGCGAAAATGTTCAAACTTGAGTATTGGGTTAATTCGTATAGCTAGTGACTAATTTCTGTCGAAAGTGTATTTGTTTATGTTTACTTTCAAGTGCTGCATCCAAACATTCAATTTGTTTTATTGCAAATTCGTCAAAATGTTCGCGAAAGAAGTGATCACCAGTTTGTTGCTCGCCCAGAAGAAGCCAAAAGAGATTTCCAAGGTAGTAGGGTGCCATTTGGCAACAGTTTACCGCATAAAAAAGTCCCTGCAAGATGGTCTTAAGCAGCGGAAGCCGGGAAGCGGACATCCACGCTTTGCACGCACGCCGAACGTGATCAAATCGGTCCGTGCAAAAATTGCTCGCAACCCGGTTCGTTCCATAAGAAAACTTGCAAAGAAAGCCAATATTTCGGAGAAATCCATGCGGAGAGTCATCAAAGAAGACCTGCATGCATCTTCCAGAGCCAGAGTGAAACGCCACTTGATTACGGACCGGACTCGTTCCAAGAGATTGCTTTCCTTGTTGAAGAATCCTGTTCTTCGACGAAAAGCTTTTCAGCATCGATGCTGTGGCCAACAGCCGCACTGACCGGTTCATTTCACCGCAAAAAATGGAGAACGTTCCGGAAAAAGTGAAATTCAAATTTCAAACCAAACATCCGGCTGGTGTCATGATGTTTGGCTTGGTGGCGTCCAATGGTTTGAAAATACCGCCTATTCTCATTGGATGCTGGAGTTAAAATCAATACCGAAGTGTATATCGGTATTTTAAAGGACCAAGTGCTTCCCTGGGTGAAGGCCAACTTCTCCGAGGACCGACATGATTTCATACAGCAGTATGGAGCGCCTTGTCACACGTCCAATCGAACCCAACAATGGTTGAACGATAAAATGAAGTTTTGGCCGAAGGATTTGTGGCCCCCTAGCAGTCCAGATCTTAATCCGTTGGATTATTCGATTTGGGCATATGTTGAAGCACGAGCCTGCAAAACATCACACCCTAGTGTGAAATTCCTGAAGTCAACCATAACACACACATGGCAGTCAATGTCGGAGGACTACGTCCGAAAGGCATGCTCTGGCTTCCGGCGTCGGCTCGAGGATGTTAATAATAAAAATGAAGGAAACATTGAATAAATTTGTTTAAAAGGACTTTATAAAGATAACTACACTCGAAAATGTTGATATTATTGCTTGAATTAGTTGAAAATGGGATTTGAAAGATATAGAACAAATTTTCGCATTATTTTCTGCCGCACCCTGTATAATAGACGTTTGCACAAACAACATATTTTAACCATCTGTATTGTCAATTCACCTTCGGTTCACAGTCTTGAATACTTTCTTCAAGCACAGCTTTCTCCCGCAGGTCGATTTTCGGAGTATGCTTCAAAAACATCGGCTCATGTAAATCTTCATCAAACCCAATGAATTCATAGTCCGAAGTCTCATCCTGATATGTTTGTGATGCAATTAGTTGTCCCTCAGATCCACTAAGATTCATTTCCTTCAAATTCCTTGGTCGATCTTCCGGATTTGTTAGTAGCTCTCCCGAACTTGTTGGCTGCTTTTTCGATGCACTAAGTTTATTCGGCGTGCTTAGAGGCACGTCTGATGTTTCCGATGGGGCGAAGTCTTCATCCTTGAAAACTTTGACATCCAGTGGACATCACCAAAAAGAGCCGCAACATTGATGCTGGATAAAGTGCATGAACCAGTGCACAAAAAGATCTGCTTGCATCCAGCCACTTGGTTGAGCTCCAAACAATGTTCCGGTGGGAGCTTCGCTTTTCAGGTTGTCCTTCATACGAACACGTGGATAGATCATCATCGGGGGCACAAAATGTCCGGTCGCAGACATGTAGATAACAGCAGTGATGAGAATCCCTCTCTCCACCGACGTATTTAAGTGACCCGACTTGTTTCTTTCCCTTTTTAGCAAGAATCTTCGTCGTTCGTGATTGAACCTTAAGAAAAAAAAACTTCTGTAAGATGAACTATTTGCGATTTTGAGACCAACTTACGGTTTTTATTGCCGTTTCGTCCATGTTGTAAATTCGATGAGGGAGGAAATTAGTTTCATCGATTCCAGCATTTGGAAGAACTGCTCCTCCGTTGGTTTGTTGAAGCACCTAGCTCTGGCGATCGACGTTTTCTCTGGTGTCCCGCATAAACAATAACTATAAGAAGTGCCTAACCACCAATTCGGGGTTTCATAACAACTGTAAGTGGTATGGTAGTACCATCTATAATATCGTTCCTGTATGGTACATGTTTATTAGGGGTACGCAGGGACAACTCAGGATGACGCGTCATGAATCCATTCAGCCAATCTACCCCCGCAAGCTCCGTCTCCTTGCAGAAGTTGTTTGGCAAATTATTTTTTACCGCAAGCTGGTAGGCCAGGTGCCTCACATCATATGTCTTCATGCCAATGAATCGGCTCTCCATCAAAATAATATGTCCAGCAAGTTCATCTTCCAATTGAGGGGGGAAACCGTGCCAAAACGACCCAGATTTTTCGGTACGGAAACACCATTCTTCACTTGCTCTATTCGGCGCCGCAGTGTTTCACGCGGAATGTTGTAAGACGCCTCACAGTTACGACACCGTTTTGCACCTTCTTCAAAGCTGTTTCCAAGTCTTCCGCCGTTCACAAACCTCGGGAAGACTTTTGTATGTATTTGCGGACCATTTCACTCGCGGAAACTACGGTGTTCTTTTCCTGTACGACCACCGACCACGCCAAGAAGCTAACCTCAAAATCGAAAAGTAAACAAAGAAAATAGTCTGTCGAAGTGGCTCATGCTGCCCCGGTGATGGTGACCCATCTTGCCCCGATCAACAACTTGTAACAAAAAACGAATAATTATGAAAAAAAAATACATTAACTTGGGTAAAACATGTACTCTAGTCATCACAAGGAGTAATATAGCCTATGAAATACAAACTTTCTTTGATTCTCACATTTAACAATAAGATAATACGTTTTATTGCTAACGTGTTTCGCTTAAGGAACATAGCTGTAAAAAATATTTTTTTTTTAAGCATGATAAATTTGAAAATTGGTGATGAAGACATGTGTCCCAGTTGTAGAAATGCATTCTTCTTCTTGCAAAATTATGAACATACCATAAAGAATTAAATCAGCCTAAAAAAAGCCACTGACCCATCTCGCCCCGCAAGACCCTATCATTATGTTGGTTGTTTCATTTTGATAGCCACGAAAACAAACAGATTTGCTGGTTGATTTTACCAACACTTATGGTTTGTTTCAGACAAATTTTAGTATGATTTAAATTGAATTGCTGTTTGAAACAAACCAACGAAAACGGTTGAAACAACAAACATTTCCGTTCACAATCACCTACATTTTTTCTGTAATTTCCAGAATATTTTTTTGAATAAAATGCTAACAAACATTAGAAAAGTACACATTTACATTTATAAGCTTCTCTCAGTCTAAGAGAAATCGACATATGTTAATGCGAGCCTTTCTTCTATTTTAAGGTTTTTTTTTCAAAGTAAACTTTTGTTTACTTCCAAATTTTTAATAAATCGTACGCTTTTATTTCCCATAATATTATTACCGCAATCGGCAACGCCAATCCAAGCGTGGCCCTGATCTTCCAGTACACTTCCGAACCGCAGCCAACAAAATGAAGCTCTTTTCATCCTGGGGGGAGCACCATTTGCTCGTTCGCACATCTCTACAACAAATCAAAGAAAGTGTTATTTTTGTTGGTTTGTCTTCTTTGTTTTCTATAAAAAAAATACAGAACATATTGTGTTATTGCGTCGCAAAGAGAGCGGCCGCCAGAAGTTTTTTATTGGGGTTTGTTTATCTAGGAGCCCCCTTTCTGTGGTATATATTTTTCGGTGTTTTGTGCAGTGAGTCAAAAGTTATTCCAGATGGAAGCCTAGAGGTAAGAAAAAATTCTGCATAGCTATTGACGAAATTGTTCAATCTGCAATTCTAACTTGTTTCATTTAGGCAAAATGCTATGCCACAAATCGGGCTTCATGCGTATTGCGTAACCGCTTTGGTCTCTCATTTTGCAAACGAGAACAAAAATCGCACTGTATAAGTCATAGATCTTTTAAGTTTCTAGAAGCATAAACATCGAAGAAAAATAGTAAAGCATTCCAGGTTTTCGAGTGTAAAATAATTAAGTACTTCGTAAATCAGCTTGTTAATCAAGGACTTCGTTGACAGTTCGTTGACAATTCTCTGAACTATCAAGCTCTTTTCAGTTTGGTTCACCACCAGACACTTTGCCTTTGACACTGAGCACCTTTTTAACAAATCTTGTCAAATTTGGCACCTTCTTCTTGGAATGACCTATCAGTTCTAGCCAAAATTTGTCCAAACTCTGTTCTTTTATCTGGAATCCGGCAAGCAACTTCTTCGAAGGCGGCATTGAGCACAGCTGCCCAAATTCTTCTCTCACTATATGAGCATCTGCAGCGCTCAGATAGCCTTTATATACGAACGTTTCCAGACACAGCTCTAGACGCTTTTTAGCTATGTCCAAGAAGTGAGTAATAACATCAGGGTTAATGCATATGGCGTAACGCGTCAAGGTTATGTTAATGGAGATTGAGTAGGTTTTCTTTAAAAAAAAACCACATTAAAAAGATTGACAGTCGTTGCGAAATGCCAAAACGTCTTTTTCGGATTTTTTTGCAAATTCTCTCGCTTTCTTTATTGTCCATTTAGAGGCAAACCCGATTTCCACATTAAGGGCTAGCAGAAGATTGCTGTCCGTCAATTCTTTTTCAATTAACGATTTTGCTTTGACTGTCAGACGCTTGGGCTTATCAATTTTCTCCATAGTGGCTCTTACTAGTCCCGTCAAATCGTCAAAGAGAAACGAAGCCATAGACGATTCGGCCTGGGAAAGGAGTCGACTATTGCTGCAGACGTGATGACAAAATTCGGCTTTGGTCCCAGCATCTTATCGTCTACGGCATCAACCACAACAGCGAACACTTCGGCTCGGAATACCGACGAAAAGCTCCGTTTGAAATTCGGATGACTTTTCTTCCTGTTTCCACATATCTTTTCAAATCGGGCAACATTTGTAGCGCTTTATTAGCTTTATTGTTAACGTCCTTCGCAAAATTTCAGAGAAAAAACTGTTGAACCTGAAAAACATGATTTTACATCATTTTTATCTAAAGCTCTCCAGAGGTAATTCTAGTGATCAAAAATATCGTCATGCATCAATTGATCGACATTTTATATTCAGCCTATTTAACAGAGGTTAAAAAAAGCACAGCTAATTTTAAGAAATGCATTTGTTTATAACAAAAAAAATGGGATGGATTTGGTGTCTTTGTTATTACTGCAAGGTGGCACAATAGGTTTCTGTCCACTGCAGTGACAAATATTTGTCTATTATATAAATTGACTGAGAGTGTATGGTATTTAAAAAATAATTGATTGGCGGAACTCGTGTAGCATATAAAAAGAAAAAATATAGTAAAAAAAATGCAAGTTTACTTTGCACTAAAATTAACAGTAATGCATAAAATAGCGATGCTTCAGTCATAAGGATCACCCAAAGAGTTTCAGTCAAGTAAAATCAAAACAAAAGTAAGCCATGTGCGACACCACACCTGCCACAGCCGTGTAGCTAGATCTTCCAAGCGGTACGTTTTTGAACAGGCTGAACAAAGCCAGCAGAAAATGATCCACATGCCAATCTGTTTGTCTTAGCCCCTCCTTGAAGGAATTCTGTACGACGTGCAAGCCGCAGCTAACGATGTTGAGGACTTAAAAGCCAGGGCGTCCACAGATCCCTGATTTCCCCAGTCAATTCTTTGAACGTCCTTCAGTTAACAACCGGGCCATACATAGAGCACTGAGTTATCTTCTTCAGCAATGCTGGATTGGCAGAAAACTCTGTTTTATTCCGATAATAAGATCGTTGGACCGAGCAGATGACAAAAGCACTACTGAAATCAATAATTTGTAAAAGGTGTGAGTATGGTTCCTTCCATATGACAAAAATGCCCGATGGATTTCGAAATTCCCGACAAAAGTCGCTACTCGGGAAAAATCCCGCATATTTCCCGATGATTTTGGTTCCGTTCTTTTTTCTCCGTTTTCCCGCATTTCCCGATTTTCCCGAGTCTGTGGCCACCCTGAACCCCCCCCCCCCCCCCTCTTTTTTCCCCTCCCTCCCTCCCATATGACCCCGACTTCCGACTCAACCCCCCCCACCCCTCCAACCGCCTAAACCCTGCCCCTCCCTCGCATACCCTCCCCGTCGCTCCCCCCCCACCCCCCAACACTTTCCCCCATTCCCCCCGCCCCCCCTTCCCCCGTCCGCGTCCGCCGCCCCCCCCACCCACTCCATTCCCCCCCCTCCCCACCACTGGCAAATTTAAAACTACTTTTGCTGGCATTGCCCTCGCCCCAGCCAAAGCGCCCCCTCACGTGGCTTCCCGTCTTGCAGTCCTCCCCCCCGCCGCCCGCCCGGCGAAAAAACCCAACCCAAGTTGTTTCTTCAAATTATTTTTTATATTTTTATTTTTTCCCCCAAACATATTTTTTTTTTTCCCCGCCCTTGGCACCCTATTTTTTTTTTTTTTTCAGTCAACGCACCTGTTTGTTGGTAATAATAAACTCCTCTCAAGGTGGAAACAACATAAATATTAGTTGAGAACAACCATAATATCTTTGGGTAGAATCAAGCAACCTGCCTGTTTGTTTCGAAAAAAATTCGTTGGTTTAAAACAACAAATCGGATTTTTAAAACAACTAGTTTTTAGTTTGGATGTCAACAAGCAAGTTTGTTGTTTCAAACGGGACTGTTTTTTCTCCGTGTATGTGGAAGAGCTGCATTTAATAACCACATCCGGAATAAACTGCACGGTTCCAAAATGCCGATCAAGGTATAGCCAATTCAAATCACTGAAAAGGCACGTTATTAAGGGATACCCCCATCCACTTCCGCTGGTATATGACAGTTTGCCGTGGGTGTTATCAAAATACAATATGGTCAAAAAACGTTGTAAAGTACATTGAAAACATTAAAGATGGGAACTTATACCAAGCTTCATATACATATGTACTCCTCTTTTAAATTAAACTTGTTCTGATTTATAACAGAGAAGCACGTAACGCACGGTCTTCAAATAATAATAATAAAGATTCAACTGAGAAATTGGTTGTCATTCTTTCACGTTTTTGTTTCTTTCTTACTTTTCATCTTTTCTAGCAAAACAATCATAAACGGCGCCAGTGGTGTACACTCAGGAAAATCAACTCAAGAACTTCATAAGCTAAAACTTATGATCTTTTGAATTTATAAGCGTAACTTATAAATATTGTATCATACGATTTAAATCATTAAATTTTATTTAGTGTGTGCACGGACGTCCAATTTAGCATCATATCAATAAACTTGACCACAAACCTCCCCTTAGTGCAACCCCCAGCTACGCTCACGGTCTTAACCGAGCACCGAGGAGATACGAGTCTTCTTTCGATTCTAGATTGTACCATGCCTTGAATATGATTCACACAGCATAGAGCCGCCAGCTGCACGGGGAAGCACGCTCGGCCGATGATGGTGTCTGTATGAAATAACTCAAACTATAGGACGATAAAATCTCTTGATGCTCCACGGGAAAACCTTGATTTCACGTTTCCTCCCGTTTACCGTTCAGTCAAGGAAAAGAAAAAAAAAATCTTAGATAATCGGCTACTGCATTCCAGGGAGTGCAAAAACCCTCCCGCTCGTGAGTATGGATGTCACGTGAGGCTGATATGTTATCGATACTCGTCCCGATAGAGCTCCGAGCAGATCAAGGGCTTATAGTTTATCGCAATCCATATGACAAAAAATAGCTGAGGATTTTCAGGCAACGTTTCAGTAATCCTGCGACAATCGCTTCATCGAATGGAAGTTTGAAATTTTCTTTCCCATTCATAGAGCTCAGCTTGATTGTGACCTTGTTTTCGAATTGCTACATTGTTGTTCACTCATTCCCTTTCCTGGATCCCTTGTCACCACGAACTGACATCCACAAAAGTTTCAGGATTCGGAGCAACTGACGAAACGGATACCCAACCGAGTGATACGGGATGATGTAAAGTTTCCACTTTTCTGGAGCAATTAATCTTGATAAGATGGCCCATAGAATGTATGTGAAGCTTTGTGTTGTGGCATCGAAACGAGTGAGTTTTCCGGCATTCCACCTCGTACGCTCGTGATGTCTCACTCCAAAACTGACGAAGGGTGGCTGTGGATCAAATGGACTTAATATTTCGAGGAGTAACCCACTCAAAAAAGCAGGTGGTGTAAGAAAAGTTTATAATAGTTACAATTCACATACCTGATTCTAGCGTTGTGGCAAGCAATATCGACGGCAAACACAGAATAATCAGCTTCAATTCCATCATCATTGTAGTCATGTTTTCTATCACTCAATTTTTTTTCTGATTCTCGCCACGCACTACAGATTTCCCCACTAATCCACTAAGTTCTGCGTTCTCCCGGGAATAGGAAGGAATTGACCAAACAGCCACACTCAACTGGTCATTTTCCTGCCTCCGTTTTATTTTCTTCCAACAAGTTTATTCCCACGCATAAAATGAAAAATAGTTGTGCACCATCCGTCCGTCTGTCAGTTGGTTTCACCGCCCTATTCGATTATCACATTATTTCACACTGAACGCTATTTCCGTTCGTTGCCTGGGAGGCGGATGGCGAAACTTTCTGATTTCCCAGGTTTCAACTTTTTCTGCTCACCAGAGGGTAAAATTAGTTCGGACAGCTGGCGTGCAGCTTCACTAGCATTATTACGACGACGACGGCGACGACCAGGACGCTGACTATGGCAGTCGGATGGACATCCCACGGTGTGACGTTATCATTACGCCATCTCCACGCCGCCGGTTCTGCGATGTGGGATGGAGAAAACTTTTCCCCCTTCAAAACTACCAACACCACCTTTCACGTTTATCTCTCTTCTTTCCACCCAGTGACGCAGAAGCACAAGAGCAGCTCAGCTAATTTTCATTACACCATTTAAATCAATTGCCATCAAGTTTACCTCCGGTGCTCCGACTGCCATTGTGGAAATAGAACTGCCCTCACAATGAAATGCTTTCTTTTTTTTCCTCCCGATGAAAAGTTTTAATATCTCACTCTATCTCTTCGACGGGTGTTACGAGTAGGAACGTTTGTTCACCACATTCAACTGCGGGTCGCCGAGCGACAAGAAGTGCCGTTGAATTTTTCCTTTTCCGATTATAAATTTTTCCACTTTGATGATGAGATAATGCAGTTTCGCCAGTTTGCCTGGTCTCTTGGTTCCGGCCGCCGACGGCTACAAAGGAAATGCTTTTTATGGTAATGGTGCAAAGTTTTTCACCGCCAGTTTCCGCTGTGATCACGTGCACGGATGGAAAACTTCATTGATCTGTGATTATTTTCGCTGGTTATCTGAAATGGAAACAGAAGGAGAGGGGGGAGTAAGTGGAAAGTAAAATTTCATTTCGACGGAGTTGGATAACTCTATGAGTTGATTTGTTAGTTGTAGAATGTGTAATGATTTCTGAACGAATGAAGTTGTGTTGTAAAACGGCAAAAAATAACCATTAAAATTATGGTTCTGGTGAAACCAATTGTGCTTATTTCGCACCTTATGCTCATTTTGCCTCTTATACCATTATCTTGAACTTTGAGTCAACGAAGTAAACATATCAGCAACAATAGTAATGTTTATGCAGAAGTGGTAACATTAATTTGGATTATCCGAAAAATACGACCGTCTTTGGAAACCAGAACAACAGGTACTACAATTCTCAAGTCAAGCTGGAAACATTTTATGATACAAAACCCACAATACCCATAATTTCTAAAAGTGCACATACCTATTTATGGGTACATTACTAGTTACCCATATTTGAGTATTTTTTCTCATACAAATTTACTTAAATATGGGTAAAGTCAACTTTACCCATAAATGAGTGTGTGCACTTTTTTTTACGATTATGGGGAAACTGAGCTTCAGAGTGTTCATACCACAGAGAATTCATACTTCGTTCGAACGATTCAATACGAACGAGTTCGAAAAAGGTATTCTTGTTTTCGACCCCGTTCATACAAATCCTTTTTTGAACGTAAACAATGTTAGGGCATATTCAGCGGCGGTCTATTTTTAGATCAACTTTATACCTGATTTGCATCAGCGAAACTTGAATAGAACTAGCTAAAATAGACCAACTTTGCATTCCCCGCACCGGTGTTGTATTTCTTGTTGTTAAACCTGCCAACACCTGTCATCCTGTCGATCATTGAACATCAGAGATGAGCAGTTTTTTTTTCAGAGATCGCAGATTTTTCACAAACATATTGCCATTGATGAATTTGGCCAAATAATGTTCAATGCCAGTAGTGCGTCGTTAGCTGACGATAAGGAATATTTATTTTTTCGTTTGGCTGAAGGTGAGTGTGTGAATGCATGCATTTCATTATAACAGTATTAGATAATGCTGATTTGCAGTTCGGCAGTGGATAAACAAGAGTCGAAACGGAGAGGGTCACGTCCTGGATGACGCCTCAACGTCGACCGTGATTTCCGTTACGATCATCAGAAGCTGTTCCAGGACTACTTTAGCGACACGCAAACCTACAACGAGAAGCACTTTCTGCGTTTCCACATGCCAAGGGAGGTGTACCTAGACATTATGCGACAACTAGAGTCAACTAGAGGCTTCTCCAAAATTTATCTGTATGAGCTATTTGCAAGTACTTATCATGACCAATCTATCAATAAACCGATTGTTCACTTTGAAAACTTCATTACTGTTCATTTCCGAGCAATCAAAATACTATTCGGAATCTCGGAACCTCCGCAGTTGCTGTAAAAAAAAAAAAACTAAGACAAGCATTCGTTATTTAGGAAGCAAACGAAAAGGCAATTCACTAGCACCGGGAGCAACTTGAGGTAATTATCAGTCTCCGAGGCGAGCAACACATTTTTTTTTATCCACCGCCAGCATCACACGCAGCAAACACGGTTACTTTTCAGCTCACAAATATATCTCAGAATATACTCAATAAAATTGAGTTATTGTTCAGTAAAAAGCTGAAGTTTTACTCAATAATTGGTATTATCATGTACCGTGTAGTGTTTAGGGACTTGGTAATTTTCATAATTTCTAAAACAGACAAACAGACATAACACTCGTAAACGCAATCATCGTACGCCCTAACAGTCGTTTCAAATTATGTTTTGCTTGGGACTGTCTCCGCACTTCCCTTAGTGGCGCCACTGAAGCGTTCAGTAAGTCAGCCAATATCGAACTGTCATCTGTTTGTTTTTGTTTACCTCGCGATTGTAAGATTGAATCACCAGCGATGTAGAAAACAGCTACTATTTAGCGAGATAAAGCAGTCCTGAATTCTAATATGATTTTTAAGTTCTGTTTATTAAAGAACGCTGAGTGCTATCCAGGAACCACACTCTATGAAATTGGTATGCTTGCATTCACTGCATTTAGACAGCGATTTTCGAAATATTTGCACCAGAATCGAAAATACGTTAAAGCAAGGCTATCTGAACATATCGAGTATGAAAGATTCGAAGCTTATGTTTGCCCGTCCTGCTTCAAAACAACTGTGGATAAGCTTATCAACACACTCATCTCCGGTTATTTGAAACAACTGAGACAAACCCGGAAAAACACAGCTGTCGCAAAACGTATTACAAGCAACGGTAAACGAAACCGCAAGGCAAATAGGATGAACCTTTCCGAAAATTAAAACGACTGAGCTTTCGAAATTTCATAATGTATTTTGTTTTTTTTTTTTTTATGTAGACTATCTCAACTGAAATAAAGAAAAGTGTAAATATTTATACGTTTAATAATACAACTACTGTTAATATTCTTGCACTACTGTAGCACTTGCACTACTAATGTTCTCACTATCACCCATCTCTATTCCGCTGGGGTGTAACATCCACATCCGACGATCTGTAACATCCACATTCTTCATTTTGGTGCGTGGATAGGAACAGCTCATCAGCAGCTTCCAAACCCGCAACATCCAATCCAGGTCCAGTGTCCCTCTTGACCGTCAGCAAACTACAATCATATGAACAAAAAAAACAACATTAATTTACGACCAGTTAGAAAGTCTTGCAAACACAGATACTTACCTACAACTTCCAACTGTTTCACAAACTCTTACTATATCTACTATTAAAACTACACTTAAAAACTTTGAAATGCGTACCGAGACATCTCGAGAATTAAAAGTTTGTTTTGATTTTCAGCGCACAGCTGATGCGCCAGCGCACATAATGTCGTAAACGACAGGTCAGGCAATGTGACTTTTTTTTCGATTAGCGAAAATATGACATCACACGCACAGAAGGGGAATACAAGAGATGAAAAATTCGCATTGCCATGCCTGTTATCCATGACATTCAGATGCATTGACGTTTTGATAGAACGGGGGAAAAGCAGTTGATTCAAAACTTTTTTGTACGAGGGATGCACCGGTTGTAAATTTATGCTTCGGATTGTCTATAACAGAGGGTGTTAGTGTACATGCAAATTAAGCCTGACGATATTTTTAAGAAGATTTTATTCTAAGAGTTATGTCTGTTTGTCTGTGGTTGAAATAAATGAATAAACAGCTCGAAGTTCCTTTTTAAACAATAATTTCAGATTCAAGAATAACTTTCGTTTGAACAAGGCGGCATTTTATTATGTCGTACGTGAGATTAAGAACGGTGTTGGTCGTCCAAAGCAAGGTGGATTATCGGTAGAGGATAAACTTGCTGCTTGCTTACGATTGTTTGCAGAAGGAAGCTATCAACACGGGTCTGGTAAAGACTACGATGTAGCGTTGTCACAACCAACATTCTCCAAAGTGCTTAATGAGATGCTAGTTGTTCTGGAAAGAAACATTTGTAGCAAGTGGATACAATTTGTAATGACGGAGCAAGAAATGAGATAAGCAAAACGACATTGTTATTTCAAATCGGGTATTCCAGGAATTATAATGTGTGTAGATGGTACTCACATTAAAATTATCCCTCCAACTATAAATAGAAACTTATACTACAACCGAAAAGGATTTTGTAGTCTTAATGCTATGATAGTAAATACAACAACATTAATAGACTTCTCGAAGTAAGATGTCACTAATACTGGCGTGCTGCTTTACACGTAGAGGATCGATTTTTTTATTGTTTTCAACCACGAGATCAGCTGTCAAAGTGTTCAGGTTGACAGCGGTTTGTTTTTTATTTTCAACCAGCAAAACGATTGTATTAGTGAAACTGCTTACTAATACTAACGGCGGCAGAGAAGTCTATTAGCAGTTTAAAAAAAAAAAAAAAAAAAAAAATAGAATTGGGATCACAAACAACGCAACAGAATCCAAGAATCCAAGCTACCGGCCCAAAAACTAATAATCATATTTCTAATGGAAGCGGGGCTCCCAACCCAATTGCAATACCCAGAAAGGTAAGATTTAAATAGCAAACAAAGTTTGGGGAGGGGGGCAAACGAAAAAAAAAAAGGATTTGTGAAAAAAAAAATTCGTTGTTTTTTTGGAGGCCGGTCACCCCCTTTACCTCCCCCAAAATCATCTCAAATATTTATCGTTTGCTGTGCCTTTGACAATATTTGCTTAGCGTTTTCCAACGACGATAATGCTATTTGATAAAATAAAACTAATTATATCTAAGTGCAATATATAGTTGTATTTGAATTTAGTTCTGAGCAGCATTGGCATAGCGAATTATAATTTCCCTATAATCAACCCCTATGCTGAATGCAATATTAGCTGCAACGCAACTGTGACGACGTTGCAAGTCCGACTTAGTTCACCATTGACTCATTGGATCAATGTCGGATTGCATTTAAAAGACACCTCGAATGAAATGAGAATAAAAGCGAACGCGGTCGCGGAACCTTCTGAACTTAGGATGATACAGTTCTCTCTCTCTCTGTCTCTCTCTCTCTCTCTCTCTCTCTCTCTCTCTCTCTCTCTGTCTCTCTCGAGCGCGCTTGCGCAGGTATGCTCGGTGGCAAGGGGTGACTGGAGTGGTTACACGCTCAAAACTGCCTCTCTTTCTTTTTTTTTATTTTTTTTCTTATGTTACTATACTATAATTACGTAATAAAAAAAAAAATTAAATATTTTAATATTTTTATTTTTTCTTTATTTTAGTTAATTGACAAAAAAAAGCAAGACAACAAAAAAAAAAAAGAGGTTGTTTGGTTTTTGTTTTCTTCGCCCCCCTCCCCCTCACCGCTTTGTACCTTCTCTCTTTTAAGGCTGGATCACAATAGCGCGTTGGGCGTTGCGTCGCGTCGGACTTTGTCGTCAGCGTTTTGAACTAAAACGCGCTTTCGACGCGCTTGACGCGTTTGCCGCCACAATTCAACTTCAGCGTTGAAGCGATTGTTGTTATTTTGATTTGTCATAATGTTGCGTAGGTTTCGGCGTTTGGTTTGATTTAACATAATCAAGATTTTGTTTGCAAGAAAATTTGTGAAAAACTCGCTCCCGAAATAGATACTCCAACTTTGGGGGTTATTCCAGAAAGACGTTTGATAATCGACAATTTGCATTCTTTCGTAGAAAAATTTCTTACAGGAATTCCTCTAGAAAATCTTCCGGAAGTTCGTTCGAATTTTCCCTGGAATTTTGCCCATATCTCTTCTAAAGTACAACCCAAAAATCTCCTAGATTTTTTCCAGATTTTTTCCTGGAATTCTTCCGGAAATTGTTCCTGGAGTTCCTCCATGTTTTCGCAGGAGCTCCTTCAAAAATTTCTCCTTGCGGGAACTCCAGATATTCCTCTTTAAAAAACCACAATTTCCTTCAGTGGAGTTCCTAAAATCCTTCAACAAAGAATTTTTGGAGGAGGATTTCGTGGAGTTCATTCTGAAGGAATTCATTAATTTTCTTTATTATGAATTCCCGGAGTTCCTTAAGGAATCATTTCTAGAGACTTGGAGGAAGATTTCCTGCAGTTTCTTCTGATTAAATTTCTGGTTTCTCTATGATGAATTCCTTAAGATTCTTGGATAGAAATTCCTGGTGTTTCTTCAGAATGAGTAACTGTAATAATTTCTGGAACTCCTCGAAAAAGTGTTTCTGAAGTTCCGCAGTTATTTCTGCAGGCAACCGTCTATGACCTCCGAATAACCGATTACTATTGGGAAAAACAAATTTAAAGGGTTTTATAAAATTTAAATTTAGAGACATATTGAAGCTTTTTGTTGTCCTTTAACTACAGGCATACTCGACAGGAATCCTTTTTCCGACACGGACCTAAAACCGAAGATAGCCCAATTATTTTGCTATATAAATACACCATAATCCTTTCATGAGAATTTACGATGCAGAACATTTCAATAAAGCTATTGCCCTTTGCGCTGAAAATTTTACTGTTATTTTAGCGGTATCCTTCGCGCCACTTCGGTGGTTTGTTTAATCTGGTTCGCGTTTTCTGCGTACTATTCTTTGGATCATAAAGAAGTGTACGCCTTAGACATTAACAAGATTTAACAAACAATAGAAGTGGCGCGAAGGATGGCGCAGAAATTACAGTAAAATTTTCGGCGCAAAGGGCAATACTGTTTCATAGGCATTTTCCGAAGCACTATAGCCTACTGGTTATCTGTGTGACATAAAGAGAAAAGTCTTTCAGACAGAAATAAACATCATAGATTTCTAGAGACATGGCCACCCGGGGTTAATGAGTAGTTCTTGTATTTCTTTAGTCCCTTCTTTCTATCGCAATCCGTTGTAGCATTGCCATGATGTATTGTCGCTTGCTGCAGATTCAGAAGACGACGCTACGTTTATCTGGCCCAGCTCGAGGACAAATCTGTCTCTCAAGCTTTTCCAACGAACGATTTTGAAGCTGCCACCCTGGTTCAGTACTATTGAATTACATAGAATTTCAAACGTTGAGACTCTAGAAGAAATGTCCAACAAAATAATTCATAAGTTTAGACAAAAATCATTGCAGTCTTCAATTGCAATGATCAATTCTCTCTATAGATAAGAACTAGTTTTAAGAAATCAATGATTATTCTTACACGCAGGCAAAAGGAACCCTGTTAAAAATACTGAATAGACAAAGTAAAAATAATATTAACACAATTAGATATAAATGAAGCATATAAGGTTGAAATGTTAATTACTTAGCAGGATCACCTAGGTTAATATATGAATGTAAAATAATGTAAAAATTTGGAATAAATAAAGAGTAAAAAAAAAAAAAAGCTTTTCCAACGATTTTTAATGGTATCAACTAACAATAAGGAAATATATTTTATACATTTCAATAAATAGTAAATTTTATGATAAGCATATGATAGGTACCTAACGGACTTTTTTTTCATTCAAATGCTATTTCCGCCAAGATCATCTCTTTTCTTAATAGATTACGCTAATCTTAACTTGACATCGCCTACGAGCAATTATGCTGCTTAATTTTTTTTAGTAAATTGAACGTACTTTCAAAATTCATTGTTTTATTTCCCGTTATCTCAATAATTATTCATAAACAGACCGGAAACCAACGCATAGATTATGATTTTTTTCAAAAACAAAGCATCTGATGCGCGTGACGCGGTCAATTTAGAACATTTTCAAGACATTAGTACAATGACGCGAAGCGCGCGACGCGTCTTTGTGATGGTGCATGTGGTGAACAACATTTCCAAAGCAACGCGTCAACGCGCTGTCAACGCTACGCGATGCCCCCCCCCCCCCCCCCCCGCCCCCCCCCCCACCCCCCCCCCCCAACCACACCAACAACAAAACCCACACCGCCGCCACCCAAACACCCCACCACCGGCAACCACACAGCCCCCCTCCACCTTAAACTAAATTCTATATCTTATATTCTTTAGCCCACCCCACCGCCCCCCCCCCCCTAGCTCCCCCCCCCCCACCCAAAAAAACCCCCCCCGGAAAAAAAAAGCCAAACCCTATACACACCCCCCATTACCCCAACCACCTTTAAAACAAGGCCCGCCCAAGGAGCTTGCACGTATTAGTGAAATGATGAAACTAGTAGTGATATTAGTGTCGCATAGAAATGTTTATGTACCGCTTAGGAAATCTCGAGTAATTTATGATTAGGGCCTAAAAGCCATATGTAAACAATTACTTTAAAAGTCGATATTTCGCGAATCCTAAAGGGTCACCCACAATAGACACATTTGCGTTCCGTTGACGTAAATTTGACAGAAAACCTGTGGTAAAACTGTCAAATTCACGCAAACGCATCCGCAACGTATCAATTGTGGGCCAGCCATAAGACTCCTACTATATCCAACTATACCACATGGTAGAACGAACATTCTTCTACCAGATGCTGTTTTCAATCCACGATAGTGTTTCGAGATTCGAGAGATATCGACGTTTAAGGTCATTGTTTACAATTGGCTTTTAGGCCCTTATCATGAATTATTCGAGAAATCATCGAAGGTCATCGAAGCGGTGACGTCAATCTTCTTGTAAATATTCTGTTTCCCTAAAGAAAGTGATTAACATTTTCTTTTTTCCCAATAATTTGTCCGCTTTTCGCTTGAGTTTGTAATATAATGGTTCGATGTGCAGTGAAAAAGTGCTCCGTAACAAGTTACCCGCAAAATACACCAAAACTTCGTCCGATCGAAAAGTTCTGGGCGATAATGAAGAAGAAGTTGAAGAAAAGCGGGAAAACATTCAAAACCGACGAAGCTTTGAAGAAAAACTGGGAGAAATTGTGTAAGGTAGATGGACAGAGCCTCGCCCAAGATCTCATGAGCAGTGTTAAGAGAAATGTTCCAGCATTCAACTTGAGGGAGGAAATTCAGTAAATAAATTATGCCAAAACATAGCTAATATATAGTTATTTAATCCCTGAAAATTCGAGAAGTATCCAATTTAAAATGAATTTTTGGTGATCATTTTTGTGTGTCTCATTTTTTCCGAGTCCAGTCTTTAGTACATTAGTCAGCGGTCAGAGCAGTGAAGGAGTGAATTCGAAGAATTCCATCTCGGTCGACGAGAAAAATGGCGTATGAAATGAAAATGAGTCACGCATCCATGCAAAATATATTGAAACGGGACCTTGGATATGGGGCTTTTTAAAAAACAGAGAATTCACGGATTAACACGCAAGAATATTGTCAACAGGGTTGCCAGATCGCGGGCACTGGTTTAGACGGACGCTGGTCACATAATATTTTTTTCAGATGAAACATTGAAACATTACTTTGGAAGTGACCCTGAACAAACAAAATGATCGTGTCAATAGAACATGTCTTCTTGAAATATCAGCTAGCAAACGTGGGGTTGAACGATTCCAAAATGCTTCTGCGGAGATGGTTTGGAGTGCCATTTCATCAAAAGGCAAATTGCCCTTGTTTTTTATAGACAGGGGCGTGAAAATTAACAAAAAGTATTATTTACAATACGTTATCAGGAAACACCTACTTCCCTGTGCTAAGAAAAATTTGGAGAGGAGAGTTTTTGTTTTCAACAGGATTCAGCTCTAGCGCATAAGGCAGTAGTTGTTCAGCAGTGGTGTAAGCTTAATTTACCATGTTTCATCAGATCCTCTGAATGGCCTGCATCGGCTCCTGATTTGGACCCACTAGATTTCAGAATCTAGGGAGATACATGCTAGGAAAACTGAGCGACTTGAAGCACATGTGTTTGAACGCATTTAAAAAACGTTTGGTTGAGATTTGGAATCAAATGCCGGAAGAGGTGGTGCGTGTGGCTTGCAACAATTTTCAAAAGTGAGAAACATTTGAACTTCACTAAACACAACGTAAATCTAATACTTTGACTTGTAATTTTAAGTGCAATGAGTGAGCAAAACAATCCTGGTTAAGTTTCATAACCATTTTCTAGAGTATCATTTCTACGTTGACATCCTGTAAAGGGTGTCCCACATCAAATTGCATCACGGAAAAATCGCTGTAGAAAATTACCCATTGGGTATTTTCTTTTGAAAATTTGGGTAGAAGTAGTTTAGAGTGTATTTTTTGTTGTATTTTTATCGCTGTCAGTTTTTTCGAAAATTCAGCGCCAACATTGGATTAGGGCGAATCTGCTTTTGTAAACAATGGCTTTCGTAGTCATTATCTCTTGAAAAAAAGGTAACAAATACAAATTAAGCACTCTTTAAGAAAGAGGAGCTTTATTTCTATCCGCTGATACATTGAATTTGGAGGAATTGTATTCAACTTCCGATAAATTAGCAGACAATGTGTTTGTTTACAAAAGCAGATTCACCCTAATCAAATGTTGGTGCTGAATTGGACCAAAAAATGGCGTCACACGAAAAGCAACGTCGCGAATTGATTTTGCGCAAGCACCTGGAAAATCCTCAATTCTCTCATCGGGACATCGGAAAACAACTCGGAATCGTGCAGTCAACGGTGAGTTGTGTGATTAAACGTTACTACGAAACTCTAAGCATCGAACAGAAGGAGAAATGCGGTCAGAATGGATGCTACGCGGAATACCAATGCTTCGGTCAGGAATGTGGCCAAACAGTAGAATCTGTCCAAGTCTTTCGTTCAGAGAGCCAAAGGGCCGGGGGGAAGTTTAAAAAGAAGAAAGGCCCAAATCGTGACGAAAAGCAAAATACCGTGGGGAAGTCACGGGCCCGGAAACTGTACATCCAGATGCTGACGAAGCCTCATTGTCTCATCATGGATGATGAGGCTTTCGTCAAGGTGGACTTCCGGCAGCTTCCGGGGCTACTGTTCTTCACCGCCCAGCACAAGTTTGATGTTCCGGAGGAAGTAAGGAAGCAGAAACTTTCAAAGTTTGCCAAGAAATACATGAGTTGGCAAGCGATCTGCTCAGGTGGCAAACGGAGTGTGTCGTTTGTGACTACCGGGACTGTAAACGGGGAGATCTACCTCAAGGAGTGTCTACAGAAGCGTCTGCTTCCTTTGTTGAAGCAACACGAGGGCCCTACGATCTTCTGGCCGGATCTAGCTTCGTGCCACTATTCATATGTTGTTCTGGGGTGATACGAAGCCAACGGGGTCACTTTCGTACCCAAGGACATGAACCCCCTGACGCACCGGAACTAAGGCCCATGAAAAATACTGGGCTATTATGAAGCAAGCATTGCGGAAGCATCCCAAGGAGGTCAAATCTAAGGAAGACATGAAGAAAAAGTGGGTTTCCGTACAGAAGAATCTGCAGCCAGATGTTGTACAGAACCTTATAAATGGAGTTAAGTGTAAGGTGCGAGCGTACGGTTATGGCAACAATCAATATGAAACTAGTGGTTTTAAATTGGTTCACTGTTGTAGAACTCCTAGGTCCGAAGCACATTTTGCAATATTTGAGGGTGTGTTGGTGTGCGTTCTGTATTAGGGGCGAATCATTAAGCTTGGGACCAGGCTTGGACCGGTGTGCTAGTACTTCCTGAGCCAAAAAATATGCTCATTTTCTTCATGGCTATCCAGCCGCTGGTTATGGTATTGAAGTTGAATGAAATAAACATGCCAAAAGCTTATTCATGGATTATATTTTATTGCCTGAATGTTTGAAAAGGATCGATCAACTAAGTAATTTTCAACAGCGTTTTTTCTGTGATGCAATTAGATGTGGGACACCCTTTACTGTTCAAGCCATAAAAATCAGTTTATCATATTTAATTTTATCATAACGATACCACTTGCTGCCTTAATTATTCTCCTAAAAGATGTCGTAAAACGAGATTACTCTTAGAATTTGTTGGATCAAAAAATGAACTTCAGTCTACAAACTTCCTATGAACTCCTTTTAGAAAACTTACAAAACTTTTCTGTCGCTTGAATCAATATTTGATTGTTTGTCCTGTTCATATTTCAGTGTCTAACATTCAGCTGGCAGAAAATAAAATGAAAAAACTGCACAAAAGCTGTCACCTCAATTTCGATTCCCGAATTGATATAATTCATCAAAGCACAAAAAATATCACTCATTCATCGCATCCTATGCCGAAGGTTCATCTCGCTTTCACTGGTTGTTTGTGCACACACACAAAAACATAAACTTCAGTGTAGCTCCAAGCGGAGAAAATACCAAACTGGCCATTCGATTCGAATTTAGATTCACACATTCTCCAACCGGAAGAGATCAGGGAAACACATGAACATGAATTTCATTCCGTCACAAAAAAAAAAAAACCCGAAACAGACGTCGGAAAGGGGAAGGACACGGCAACAAGAGTGCAAAACGATGATGATGTCTTTCCCCGGAAAATAGCTTTTGCAGTGAGCTCTTTTCATGTGATGCATGTTTTTTTTTTTTTTTGCGAGTTCCATGAGGGGAGGAAAATTCACCTGACTGAGCAAAAACTACAAAAAAAAAAAAAAAAAAATGAAACGATAATCGAGCACATGCTCTATGTGGCTGCAGAGTGGTGTTTGATTCAGGAGAAAACCATCCAATTGCCTAATCAAGATGGACGGGCATGTTCTCCGGTCGTTGCTGTACGGTCAGGGATGAAATTGAATAGAACACAGAATCAGCTCACAAACAAGAATTGGTATTTTTTTTTTCCTTATTGCATTCTTCCACTCGTTGCATTATTCTTCAGTACTTGTCCCGAGATAGACCGAACAATTAATGACTTCAAATTGACTTGTTCGAGACGCACTCCATCCAAACTGTTCTCCTCATCTGATTTCCTCCCATTGATCTGTCCTGATTTATGATTATTGCCGAACAAATGCACCATCATCTCTGCCACATATTTCAATTTATTCAATCACAATAAATCTTTCCAAATTCTCGCTGATCTATTTGTAAAAGGGCGAAATTTATACATAATTTATAAGACGAGCCATGAGCATGGTGCTGTTGAGATACCTTTTCTGTCGTTCCGGCTTTGAAAAGAAATCTCTCTGCGCTATTAAAGTATTGATGGGGGCTTCATACACGCCCGGCATGCTTTCCGAAACTGGTAGCAAATCGTCCTTGCTTTAATGCACAACCTGCGCCAACGACGCATTGCGAGATTCAGAAATCGACGACGACGACGACGACGACGATGACGACGCCCAGACCCGGGCAAGCAGTAGCAATTGAAACGTGCCAGGAATACCGGAGAAGGCTTGACGGTCTCAATCACGCCCGATCACGTTTTCATCCTTGATGCTGTGGCACACATCGAACGGGCTCGTGTGGAGTCATTCCAGGGAGTCGAGTCTTAGTTCCTTCCTCCTTCGACATTGAGCCAGAAGAAGCCTTCGGTTGAGCCTTGCCGGTTGTATTGATTCTGTCGTTGGGAATTCGATCCATTTTTCATGGAAATTTAAAACGGACGCATTAAGGATTAAATAAAGACAATGTTGGTAGCATTCGGTGGAACGAACACTCCATCGCGAGGAGGTGATTTGAATACAAGACAAGTCTCCCTGCTTAGAATTTCACACATCGTGCAGAATGAGAATAACTCGAAAACATCAACCGCAGCAAAGTCAGGGTGGCCTCCTCCCAGTTTCACAAGCAGCAGGGAAAGAATTACGAGTGAAACTAAGCACGAATTAATTTTATGACTTTGCACCGAGCAGAACAGGCAAGAACGGCATTGCTGGGGGGAGGGGAAAAGGATGTGTAGATTTGTTTGCTGCAGTGAACACAAAGTAGGAGGAACGATCTCTCTGTGAGTTATCTTTGCCGCATTGTTAGAGGATTTTTCTTTATCTTCTTGGAAGGATGCCATCATTTTCTTGGGCAAAAGGGGAATTGTTCGAAAAGTTCTTGTATGGTAAAAAGGCTGAATTACCATCATCGGTTATTTTTCTGCAGTAGTTATAACGTCAGCGAAACCTCTTGCCTGAAAAGTTCATCAAATATTCCAATGCTGGGTTTTTCTTCAATCAAGCTACCCAACGACATTGGTGCTGATAAGATTTCAGACAGGTGGGAGCTTCTAAAAATAAATGAAAAAATCTTTTGAAAAGCTATTACCTCTTCAAGGCTATATTAACATTCTAAAATTTGAAAATAAAAAAAATAAATGTTCACAGGTTTACCTAAGATTTTTATCGGCGCACCTGATAAGTTAAAACAGGCCTACCCAACCTTTTTGAACCGCGGGCCAAATGTGGAAATATTTTTCAGCTGGCGGGCCGTAAGCAGTGGTGGTAACTGTTGACATTTTTCAGTAACAGTTTACTTCTAAAAAATTTATCACTGGACAAAGCTAACAATTGTTGCCTACACCTCCCGCTTGAAGCTAGTTGTAAATGTTGTGAGACCGAAAGGCGAAAAGCAAACAGCACGAACATCCCGTGTTCTTTTTTTATATTGCTTTTTTGCGATGAGATAGTGTGTGCGGTGTCTTATGAAAGACAAAACATTTTTTTTTTCGATTCCTTTTGGTCATATTTCCCTTTTATTTTCTCTCGCTTATATTTATTTAAAAAAAATGTCATGACATTTAGAATAGGAAATGTAGAGGACATTTCTTCTTTGCAAACGAATTAACTCGAAACTAACGAAAAGCCTCTTTACAGATGATTTTTTAACCGTTATGTGTCCAATAGGGAACAAATTCGCCTTTTTCAATTTAAAGACATGAGATTTCATTATGTTTTCGTAGTTGGATGTTGAAACTCTGTGACATTGCATATCTCGGCAGTACTTACCATCTTGGAGGGAAATAATGAAAGGCGACAAAGCAGGGGGGGGGGGGGTGGTTAGAGGAGGGGTTTCTCATTTATTTTATTACGTAAAAGGCCGACAGAGAATATTTTTACTACGGAAACTAAAATGACCATTGCTATGGAAATATCCACCCGATTTGGAAGCTTTTAACTTTGGATTCAGGAACTCAACCACTTTCTCAAAATTGTCTGATATAAACGATGGACATTATTCGTCTCCGGGAAAAAATGGATTTCCGGGGCCGTGTTCCAAAACTAGTATACTTAAAAATATTTCAATAGAAAATAAACAATAATGTTACTAAAAGCCGTGGAAAAACGTTCTGAGGGTGTCTGACCATACTGGCCACTGAGGCAGGCCCTGTGGGATCCAAGTTCCTCCGGAAAATTGGCCATTTCAAACCCTTTCCAAAACCTGGCTTGTGACATATTCATGATTTTGCAAAAATAGGTCATGAAAAGACGTTTCGAGGATTTCTGACCATCCTTCCGGACGCCCCGGGGGCCCCGGGTTCCCTCGAGCCACCCAACAAAAATCACTACAAAAACAACACCCACACACCATACCACACCACAATACAACACAAAAAAATATTATAAAAGAAAAAACAACACCCCACTCGACCGATTTGAAATTTGACACTTTTCCCCATGAACTCGGATACCACGACGCCACAGAAAGACTACAGAGTGTGAATACACTCGCACAAACTCCCCCAAACCAACAATTACAAAAAAATCATAAAGTAAAAAATATCAAAAATCAAGTATTGATAATGATTAGAATATGGCCATTTCCCCGAAAAAAAAAAAACCCGACGGCCCCCCCTCAATGCCACATTGGTCGGAAATTCTCAAAATTCCCCTCGAAAGTTTTTTTTTTTTGTAAAATCATAAAGTTTGACATGTCGCAAGCTTATAACTTTAATAAATGAATCTATCATATCAAACACATTTAACAAATTTACCTCGTGAGCTCATTTAACCTCTGTTTTCTCTTAGGTCCAACAAGAGCATCGAATTTTGCAGCATGCTTGCTTTCATAATGTCTTCTCAAATTATACTCCTTCAGCACAGCGACGCTTTCAGAACAAATCAAGCATACCGGGTTGTCTTTCGCCAAGGGTAAAAAATATTTCTCCTGCCATTCTTTGTTGAAAATACGGTGTTCGACGTCAATTTTGCGCTTTCTGTTACTAGCCGAGGTCATTTTATTTCCGGATATCGTTTCCAAATTCGAAAGATTAACCGAATTCAGTAAAATAAAATCACCTGCGTTTGCACTCGCGTACGATATTGACTCGTTCAAAAACAGATTAAAATTCAACCGTTTTGAAAACTGTTTACAAAACAAGCACTTCTGCCTTTTTTTCTTTACTGCAATTCGCCCGACATCGTTGAAATGCCAATTAGGCAGATAAAGATCGGACAGAAATGTATAATGTCTGACAGCTGTCTATCTGCCTATGACAAATGTGTGGTCAATGTACAAATAATGTGCTACAATCTCATGTACCATAACTGCTCATAAATACATAACAGTCCCATTAACATAGGGAATCAAACAGAGATGAGATGATATTTCAGGTCTTTGAGTGTCGTAGAAGTTTATGCATTTTTATTACATATTCATAAAAATCCTATTCATTTTGAATCGGCTTTAGTACATTAAACCGAATAATTGGATTGGGATTTTGGTGAATGTATTTTTAATAGAAATAATGGAATTTATTAAATAGATTACTTGCTTTACATATCCTTCTTTAACAATAGTCGGCCTGACATAATAAATAACTGTATTTAAAATCAAGAGCAATAGTAGGAAAGGCCCCAACACCTTTTGCTATGACTTTGCTAAGTAGAGTTAGCGCAAATCAATAATATCATTATCCACAGAAAAGTACTGTTATGCCCCAAAATTATCATTTTTTCACTTTTTTTTTCATATAAAGCGAAAAAAAAAAAAAAGTTTAGTTGGTCAAAGTTATTATAATTAACTCGTTGACGCTAACTTTTATGATTACCAAAGGAGAATTTTATTGCAATGCGTACCAAACGAAATGTCATATAAGGCAAATTATTATTTACATGTTTACATACATTACATTTATACGATATTGATATCATCGGACGTGATTGATAAATTACTTATAAATAACAAGTACTCTGTCTATTTAATAAGGAAATCAATAAATCAATCAATCAATTTCAGGTACTTGATATACTTATCTATTTTTTGAGTACTTTCATTACTCATTAAATTATTTGAGGTACTTTTAAGTACTTTAAATACTCTTCTAATTCTATCAAAATAAGTGCCGCACCAATACAGATCAATGACTTTGCACTTTGCCCAAATCTATAGGTGATTGCACTTAAATATAAGGTGCATTGTTTTTTGAGTGTGGGAGCTTTACCAGCCGGATGTGTCTCAACGACTCGACATTTATCATGAACGATGACTATTAGCTGAAGCTATGTGCTTCTTTCTGCCGTCCTGTTCGAGATCGTTCGTCAACGATAGCTCTTAAAAAAAAAACCTGCAGAGCTCGAGGAAGAACAGTTGTCAAATGAAAACAAGGTTTACTTTTGCAACGAATTTGAACTTATTTTTATTTTAGAACACTATACATTATTTTCCAGATCTTCGCAGTTTCTGCGACACCATCGAGCCGCAATCAAAGCCGTGCCCAAAAGAACGGCAACTCAACTTCCACCATGGATTGAATTGTATTTTGATATTCGAGCGGGTTAAAAATCTTGCAATATGATCTGCAAACTCATATCTTGAATGTTGAGTTCTTGGGAAATGTATCGAGAAATACATGTTAAAAATGTGGAAACTTAACCAAGCCTCAACACATGCATAATAAACTCTAAAAAAGAGCATTTAAAACAGAACACGCAAAATGTTCTATTTGCCATATCTTTCAAGCTGCCATTAATCTGAAGTTCACATCACCATAAGTATCGTTACCCTGCACTTCCACGGCCCCAATCTTATATCCTGTCTACCCGTAAACTTCCGATAATAGTTTCGCATGTTTTCCGAAAGCGTTCCGGTGCTCCGGTTTTAATTAGCGCAGATAATTACACTATAACAAAGTGTTACGACCGTGCTCAGCTCATGCATACTCACTCGATCGCATGAGAAAAATTATCCCCATGCAACTATAAGAACGTTGGGTTGGAGGAAAGAGTGAGGCACTGTAAAAACGGTCACACCGCCCCATACCGTCTCGGCATAGGGTAATAGAATAAGAATCGGGATCATGCAGAGGATAATAACCTCCATTTTGCGACCGAACAATAGACGTGGGAAAATGCCTGCCAAATGGAGGATATCACTTTTAGAAACATGACACATCATGGTAATTTGTCTGTCTTTTGTTCGGTTTGATTAGGTTTTTCAATCGCAGTTTCCCGATGGAAGTGAGCACATTTCTCCTCAGTCCTCGGCCAAGGTGGGTTTCTGTGGCACAATCTTACGCTTTCATCGTCGACTTACTACTCATTAAAGCCTTAAAATGGAACCAGAAGGATCAGATTTCTGAATACGCAAAGTCAACCTCAATGAGGCATAGGATTTTATGAAAAACGAAAATTATAATTAATCACACTACTGCCTCCCTTCCTCGTGCTGGAAAAGTGCTACAATTTTATGATGCAAAGCCAAGATCCTCTGAATAGCCTATCTGCTCATGACTTGCCGGGAAAGTGAACGAGGGCCGCAATCATGGAGGGTTATTATTAACCAAGGCTTGCATGTTGCCACCTAGAAATAATGGCAGCACTCGGGCACTAAGAATGTACCGGGTGTGCTTTGGCAAATGAAACATGAGCTTTTGAATTATTTTATGATGAGTTTATTTTTAACTACCTTTACATCGAGAATGTAAATTGCCCTGACTGGCTCGTTAAATCCTGTATTGTCTGCTTTCTATGGTGTGATTGTATTTACAGTAATTATATGGTTTCACTACGGCTTCTTAGAACCAACCTTCGATGTCGACAAGTTTTCAATGGATAATTTTAGTTCGCAAGCGACTTCAGCCATTTCTTCTACCATTTGTTTGTTTGTTTATCTATTAGAAAAGCAGTAAAATAAAAAAAAGGATATTACGGTTCTATTGAAGGTAACATATGGTATGCTAAATGCAGTATCATTTTGTAACTATTCAGCAACACTTAATCCTATAAGTCCATGAATTCAGTTTAAAGTTATGTGAAACAAATTTCTCTGAAATTTGAGAGAAAGCACGGTTTAAACTAGTTCTTTCTAACTGTCCATGTTCCATGGTGATTTTCCACTGGTCCGTTGGTACAGTTCCTTCCTAATACTAGTTTGCCATGAGCTACGAATCTAGAAACAGGTTTATTCCAATCCGACGCAATCCTCAACGTGATTCTGCAGGGTTCTGATGTCATCATAAGAACTATTGCATAGCGGACAGCGCAAAATCGGTCGCATATTGGATTGCGGTGATTCAAGCTTATTATGTGACTCGCTGGTCGCAACTGTTGCTTTATCCTTGGCAATGCGACTGAAACCATTGGAAGTTCTATCAGCATAAGTTATTGGTTGAACTGCGAACTCCTAGACACTTACCTATTTAGAGTCTCATCGATTAGTTGTTGGTGACGTTTTTGAAGTAGATCCAGATCGCTTAATATGTGATCTTTCTCGCTGGCCAACTCTGCCCGAGCCGATCGCTCAGCTTCGGAATCAGCCTTATAGATTTCCAATTGGGCGGTCAGAACATCGACTTGTTCCGCAAGGGTTTTTAACTCGCTAATGTTTTTCGCCAGTGAAATATCCTTTGCTTCAATCTCCTTGGCCTGACGGTTTTTCTCTTGAGCCATAAAACCGAGTTCATGTAAATATTCCTCTTCCTGTGCAAATATAATGAATAATTATCAAAGGACAGAATCGTTCACAATATACATACCAAACTTCGCATAAATGCATTGTCCGCAAGTAGCACGTTGAGGGCCTGCTTGAGCTTTTCGTTTTCTTTTTCCAATTTATAGGTATAAGTTGCCATGATTTAATGCTTCGAACGGACTCCGTACAAAAGGTAAGATGAAGTCGGTGTCGATCCCAGGACAATGAAGATTTCTTCGTCGGATATCCCTTATATCCGAAACATACAATTATTACGGTGCAATATCACAATATTACGTAATTAGTTCTACCGAACTTAAACTCAAGTTCAACGCTCACCTTTTTGACAAAAATGCGAACCAAACTTCTAATGCTTCTGTACACGCTAAGATGAGAATACCTCAAGACCGTTAAAAAGTATCGATAATTACTCAAAAGTGCACTTACCCAAATTGTGCGTAAACTCAGATTACCCACACTGATAAAAAAAAAAAAAAAAAAATATATATGTGTCACACAAAAATTTTTGAAATAGAACAACAAAAAAATATTACTTCCAACCACAACATATTCCCATTATGACAAAACACCCATACTGGGCGCCCCCAACTTTTCTTTTCCCCCTTTAATTTCATATGTGTTTTTCGAGGGCCCTGTTTATTTTTTAAAAAAAAAATAATATGAAGATTTTTATATAGATTTTTTTTTTAAAATAAATGTGTGTTTTTTCCCCCCTATAAAAAAAAACACACAAAAAATTTAATATTTTGCGAATTTTTTTTCCCAACTTTCACACACCAACCGTTCGGTAAACCGTTTTTTTTGCCTCCGGTGAATTTTAAAGAATTTAAAAAAAAAAAATTAAGGCTGGATCACAAAAGCGCGCTGCGCATCGCGTAGCGTTGACAGCGCGTTGACGCGTTGCTTTGGAAATGTTGTTCACCATATGAACCATCACAAAGACGCGTCGCGCGCTTCGCGTCATTGTACTAATGTCTTGAAAATGTTCTAAATTGACCGCGTCACGCGCATCAGATGCTTTGTTTTTGAAAAAAATCATAATCGACGCGTTGGTTTCACGCCTGATTATGAATAATTATTGAGATAACGGGAAATAAAACAATGAATTTTGAAAGTACGTGCAATTTACTTAAAAAAATTAAGCAGCATATTTTGCATATATTGCTCGTAGGCGATGTCAAGTTAAGATTAGCGTAATCTATTAAAATAAGAGATGATCTTGGCGGAAATAGCATTTGAATTAAAAAAAAGTCCGATAGGTACTTATCATATGCTTATCATAAAATTTACTATTTATTGAAATGTATAAAATATATTTCCTTACTGTTAGTTGATACCATTAAAAATCGTTGGAAAAGCTTTTTTTTTTTTTTTTTTTTTATTTTTTTTTTTTTTTTTTTATATATATATATTAAATTAGTGATCTACTAATTAATATATATATCATATTTATATTCTTTTATATATATTTTTTTTTATTTTTTTTTTTTTTTTTTTTTTTTTTTTTTTTATTTAAAGGGTTTTTTTTCCCTGCGTATAAAAATATTTATTTTTTTTAAAAAATTTTTCTTTTTAAAAAAAAATTATTATTGCTATTAAACAACGACAATATTTTTTTTTTTAAATATAAATTTTTTTTTTTTGTATTTTTTTTTTAGTCCCAACGTTTAAAATTTTTATAAATCAAAAGTACTCAACCAGGGTGGCAGCTTCAAAATCGTTCGTTGGAAAAGCTTGAGAGACAGATTTGTCCTCGAGCTGGGCCAGATAAACGTAGCGTCGTCTTCTGAATCTGCAGCAAGCGACGATACATCATGGCAAAGCTACAACGGATTGCGATAGAAAGAAGGGACTAAAGAAATACAAGAACTACTCATTAACCCCGGGTGGCCATGTCTCTAGAAATCTATGATGTTTATTTCTGTCTGAAAGACTTTTCTCTTTATGTCACACAGATAACCAGTAGGCTATAGTGCTTCGGCAAATGCCTATGAAACAGTATTGCCCTTTGCGCCGAAAATTTTACTGTAATTTCTGCGCCATCCTTCGCGCCACTTCGATTGTTTGTTAAATCTTGTTAATGTCTAAGGCGTACACTTCTTTATGATATAAAGAATAGTACGCGGAAAACGCGAACCAGATTAAACAAACCACCGAAGTGGCGCGAAGGATACCGCTAAAATAACAGTAAAATTTTCAGCGCAAAGGGCAATAGCTTTATTGAAATATTCTGCATCGTAAATTCTCATGAAAGGATTATGGTGTATTAATAAAGCAAAAGAATTGGGCTATCTTCGGTTTTAGGTCCGTGTCGGAAAAAGGATTCCTGTCGAGTATGCCTGTAGTTAATGGACAACAAAAAGCTTCAATATGTCTCTAAATTTAAATTTTATAAAACCCTTTAAATTTGTTTTTTCCCAATAGTAATCGGTTATTCGGAGGTCATAGACGGTTACCTGCAGAAATAACTGCGGAACTTCAGAAACACTTTTTCGAGGAGTTCCAGAAATTATTATAGTTACTCCTTCTGAAGAAACACAAAGAATTTCTATCCAAGAATCTTAAGGAATTCATCATGGAGAAACGAGAAATTTAATCAGAAGAAACTCCAGCAAATCTTCCTCCAAGTCTCTAGAAATTATTCCTTAAGGAACTCCGGGAATTCATAATGAAGAAAATTAATGAATTCCTTCAGAAAGAACTCCACGAAATCCTCCTCCAAAAATTCTTTGTTGAAGGATTTTAGGAACTCCACTGAAGGAAATTGGGGTTTTTAAAGAGGAATATCTGGAGTTCCCGCAAGGAGAAATTTTTGAAGGAGCTCCTGCGAAAACATGGAGGAACTCCAGGAACAAGTTCCGAAAGAATTCCAGGAAAAAATCTGGAAAAAATCTAGGAGATTTTTGGGTTGTACTTTAGAAGGGCAAAATTCCAGGGAAAATTCGAACGAACTTCCGGAAGATTTTCTAGAGGAATTCCTGTAAGAAATTTTCCTACGAAAGAATGCAAATTGTCGATTATCAAACGTCTTTCTGGAATAACCCCCAAAGTTGGAGTATCCATTTCGGGAGCGAGTTTTTCACAAATTTTCTTGCAAACAAAATCTTGATTATGTTAAATCAAACCAAACGCCGAAACCTACGCAACATTATGACAATTCAAAATAACAACAATCGCTTCAACGCTGAAGTTGAATTGTGGCGGCAAACGCGTCAAGCGCGTCGAAAGCGCGTTTTAGTATAAAACGCTGACGACAAAGTCCGACGCGACGCAACGCCCAACGCGCTATTGTGATCCAGCCTTTAAACTTTCCAATTTTCCCAAACCATAAACGGATAACCCCACACTCCCCCTTTAAAATTCGAAAAAAATAACCCAAAACTAAAAAATTTTCTAAATTTTGAGGTTTTGGTTTTTGGGGAAAAAAAACGTTAAAAATAACCGATTTTTTTTATCGTTATTTTTTTATGAAAATTGGGTTTTTTTTGTAATATTATTTAATAGAATGCATCAAAAAGCCATGTTATTTAACAATTCATCTATTCGAATTAGTATTCTAAATGCTGCACTTAAGGAGAACCACATGTTCAAAAGTATTACAGAAATATTTTTACTGTATTTAAAAAAGTATATATGAAGTCTTACAGACATATTTTTTCAGCGACGACCGAACATTTCAATAAGTTCATTTTTTCGCTCCGGAGTGAAGTCGAATTGCACCTCCGGATTTACGTTGGTTCACAAGGATCCGTCGGAGCTAGAATCAAAAGAATGCAAAAGTTATTGTTTCAAATAGTGGGACATGAATAAACTATTTTTTGAAAAATAATTACGTTTTTGCTTCGAAATATATGGCGATCGAAATGTCCTCAATCCACAAAGAAACATTTATTCAACTTTAGGTGAATAATAACGACAAATATTGGAAGATGAACATTACCCAAATGTCAGTAAAAATTACTGTTCATTATCGTTTAATTTGACCGATATTGTTGGTATTGTCAACAATTAGGCTTAGTGACCTTGAACGCACGCACATTAAAGCGCCATTTAGATCACATGAGTGCAAGTAAAAAGGGACATCTTTTGGAGGAAAACAAACCATCATTCCTCTGCATATTCTAAAAAGGGTGAGGTGATTAAACGTCAAAAAGCCTAATACCTAATTTAAGGTAAAATAATTACCTAATTTTTGGTATTCTTATCTTAGCGTGTATGTTTTTGCCTCTCAAAGAGGACTGCATATTATAGACACTCAAGTAATAGACCGGCCAACGTGCCGCCATGTTGTATCCAAAACGAACATTTCCCATACGATTTGACTGTTTTTTTGGATACGTCAACTGTGCCAGACACACGTTGGCCGGTCTATTACTTGAGTGTCTACACGCTAAGACTCAATTACCCATAAAAAGGTAATTGTTTCACCCATATATGGGTAACTGATGCAATACTCATAATATGGGTAAATTGTACTCACAAAAGTGGGTCAACTTCACTTACAATTTGAGTTAAGTGATATTACCTAAATATGAGTAAATGCATATTACCCATATTTGGATGAAAAAATAAACATTGGCAGTTCGTAAGCTTCATTGGATCGAGTAGGTTGGTTATCATTCCATCTTGCGATTCAACAGATTGAGGTCCATTACGAAAGTTGGAATTGCGTACACACCAAATTTCCAATATCATGTTCGGTACTTATTTTGCTGAATTCGGTCTGTAAAACAGAAATTTCACCGAACATTTAATAAAAAAAAAAAATTTAACAACAGAATTTTTTAAATTTCAAAAAAACCACCCAAAAATAAAAAAAAAAAAAACTAAAAAAAAAAAAAAAAGCACCAAATTCCCATCCCACAAAAAAAAAAAAAAAAAAAAAAAAAAAATTTTTTTTTTTCAAAAAAAAAGGAAAAAAAGTACCGAACAGATTGCAAATTTACTCCATGCTGTCAAACGCAATATTTTCCCACCATTTTGAAGTTGAATGTTGGCCTGCTCCTGTGAGTTGCACGGTGCAGCCAAAAATAAGTGCCAACAATGGAGATATGGACAGCAACTTTCCGGGACCGTAGCCACATTCACAAGGAAAGGAATTTTGTTGGCTTACTCCAAGGATCATCCGATTGCAGCAACGTTAGATGGGGAATTCCTAAGATATTTTACGCAACGGTAACCAAGTGTTAGTTTATCTGGTTATACTATTTTAATTATTAACACACAAATAAATAATCTAAATAAACAGAAATGGGCAAGAAATGAATGCGAATGACATATTAATTTAACTCATTAATTATCCTCAATTTCAAAACCAAGAAATAAAATCAGTAAAAACCCATTTATAAACGAATCTGTAAATTTTGCTGAGCAACTGTAAATTTTTTACATCATTTTCGGTAAAAATGTGAAAGCTCACGTTACCAATCGTTCAGCAAAATTTACAGAACATTTCGGTAAGTTTTGACAGCTCAGTAGCGAAGTTAAATTTACTGAACGTATTGTAAAGCTAAAAAACTACCGAATCGATTACCGAATGTTCAGCTGTTTCATATTCGGTAAAAAATTACAGTATACTGTAAAAAAATCTAAGTGTGTAGTAGAAGATGGAAGAACTGAAAAAAAACATTTGGATCCGGTTTCGTTCCGAAAATTGAGCGGTGAGAAGGTTGTGGCAGAGTTGTGACCTTGGAATTGTACAGAGAATGCACTACGATGAGAGGGAGTGGGAGGAATCACAACATCTGAAAAAGTAATGCCGTTTTTGTTTTTTAACCTGATGGGTTCAATCATTCGATCAATAATTGTTTTGATCAACTGTTAGTCATTTCTTTTTAATCACTTCTCAGCAATATTTGTATTACTGGTTATGGAACAAACAATCAGCAGTTAGTCCAATTGCTATAGTAGTAGTATAATTGAAGCACAGAGAAATCCATATCCATATTCATATTTGCGTCTAATTTCAATATAAGGTTTAAGATTTACCTATATTTGTGTGAAATTTACTTTAAATTGGTTACCCATAAATAAGAAAACATTACCTATATTGTTAGTTAACCATGTGTTCTCAAAAATGGGTAAAGCGACTTTACCCATAAAATGGGTATATGCACTCTTCCGCGATTATGGGTAAAGTTCACTCATATTTAAGTAAACTGATCTTAGCGTGTATACTGCATATACACGGTAAGCTTCCTTTACCCATTAATGGGTACAATTTATTATTTTTGTATTCCTCCTGTGGATTTTTTACGGATTTTACTGAAAAACTGCTTCTACCCATTTAAATGGGTAGACGCAGTTTTACGGTAAAATGGTTAAAAATTTCCACACACTGAACCCAAACATCCTCCTTTTATCGGATGAATTCTCCGTCGGTTGATATCGAAACATTGAAATCGCATTTTCGAATGATAGATGCAGGCGGAGGAAGATTTTCTAGAAACCAGATGATTATCCTTCTAATGTTGAACAACTAATGATACGCGAAGTGAATTGACCTCCCGTTAAAATTCTGATGAACGCTGTACGAAAAATCGTCATCCCAAAGTTGAATGCGTATTGCATTGGAAAAGCCCTATGACGCAAATAATTTGAAATGAGGATGACAAACATTCCATATTACATCATTCGGTAAAAACCTATCAATCGCTATCAGAACTGGCACTGTCACGAATAAAGGATCGAAACCCGACCGCTTCCTACGGAGTCACGGAAAAATATTTCCTGACTCCTTCAATTTTTGTACTCCCGTTGCAGTCTTTGCTCAACGGTTGAGGAAGTGAAAAGTGAATTAAAGTTATGTCGTGAAATTGTTTTAAATTATTCATAGATCGCTAATAAATCTACACACTTTTGAACAAACATCATATTGAATTTGGTTGAGTGTCATACGAAACATAGATGATCGTCATACGGATCTAACCATAAGACAATCATCCGATTTCCGAATGCTTTTTGTTAAAGGGCGCAATCGAATTACTTTTCGATACGATTTCGAGATGATGTTTGGGTTCAGTGCAGGAGGAATAACAATAATAATAAATCGTATCCATTAATGGGTAAATAATAAATCGTATCCATTAATGGGTATCCATTAATGGGTAAAGGAAGCTTACCGTGTACGCTATTCCCAAATACACGGTAAATCTTAAGTATGCAATTATCACTTCAAAACAGGCACTTTGCTTGAAGAGTGGAATTATGCATAAAATGCCTAAGGAGGTTTTATGCAAAAATGCCTAAAAAGGTAAGACGTCAAAATCTAAATGATCAATCTGAACCTGAATCAGCTTTCATTGACTCCGAAAATTTGGCGCACATCCAGTGACGTGAAATATGAGCTCCTGCATTTAACCATCAATTTGGGTACCAATAGGGTGGGGGAGGGGGTCTGATAGGACACTGGAAAAATCTTTAATCTATATTTTTTATTAAATTATAGCAATAACCAATTAAGGATTTCTTGCCTCGTAGCTTTTCCATGATACTGGATTCAAGTTTTGATTGCAAGAACTTCAGTTGTTTTATTTAACCTTTCTTGTTTAGGCAAATCCGGTAAACTAGTACAAATCGCTATTTTCGCTTTGTTGGTAGCGTTGTTTTCATGCATGTTTTGTATCACAAAGGAATAAAAAAAAAGACTTAAAATTATTCATTTTTTGAGATTAAGAAGAAGGCATTTTTTGACGTACGGAGGATGCTCCTTAAAATGCATAGAATGTACACTGTAACCGGCCAGTACCCATTAATGGGTAAAAATGTACTAAATTTTTGATAGTATATGAAGCTGTCAAAAAATAGGTACTTTTAAAATCAAAATAATGCATACTAAAGACCCATTTTTTTTTATTGAATATGAGAGCAAATGATGGGTATTTTTCTACACATTAATGGGAAAAAAATATCTTAGCATTTTCCTGACTCACTTTGTATAGTTAAAAGTGCGCTGTTCGAAAAATAAAAATAAACTTCGTGGAATCCAGTCCACGAAAACTCGAAGAATATGGATGAACTGAAGGTTAAATTGGATATCGAAAGCTTACAATAACTGAGAGGTATGTTAATGATTTATATAATAATTTAAAATGCTTCAATTTCATCAGTAGAATCGTACTTCCGAGTATGTGTCACTTCAGGAGCGTAAAATCCAAGCTTTCATCAAGTTGACGTCAAAATTAATTAAATCTTATCCACGGAAGCCTTCAGGAATTGTTTGGGCGATTTAGGAATCTCTCTGGATGATAACGATGTGATGACCGCTTCAATGGGCCACTTGAACCACAGAGAACAGACGTTCATCTTCGGTCTGCTACTTGTGTAAAACTTTAAACCGATATTTCAAATGTATGTCGTTATGCTCCTGGTAGGCGGCGCTGCAGTTGTGCGAGAACTGTCATGTCAAAGTTTGTCAATAAAAAGCCTAGCACATAACCTGAAAAGTTTTGTTGGTTTTCTCTGCACTTGCTTTTTATACCGGCTGCCCATATTAACTTTTACACACGTTTTTCAAGAAAAGGTATATGGACATCAATGTCTGTTCTCTGTGCTTGAACGTCGCCGGAATATTTGCCGATGTGAACGACCCCGAACAAAACTTGACATATCTGAGAGGTAAAAGGCCTGTGGCTAAAGGGTTGTCGTTACGAATAAATACACAAATGCAAATAGAAATACAGTTATTGCAATCTTTTATGTTTTTTCTAATGCTCATTATTCATTATCGCTGTATTCTGCTTTAGAATGATTGCGTAAGCCTCCCAAACCTGCCTGGTCTAATTCTGACCTCAAACATTTGAAACGAGTTAAAAGGGCTGCTTTGAGGAAACACAGCAGATATCGCACCGATTCCACGAGGGCAAATTACGCTCGGGCCAACGACGATTAAAAATACCTCAATAACAGCTTGTACAACGCCCATTAGTTTCAATTGCAGAGTCGTCTCAAAACGAACCTGAAAAGCTTCTGGCGGTTTGTGAACGAACAACGGAAAGAAACCGGCTTACCCTCTACTATGACTGATGGCACTCTTGAAGCTGACACTATCGTGGATAACGCCAGTTTGTTCCGTACGCAGTTCAGCAGTGTCTTCTGCGATGAAATTCTGGACTAGCAATGTTCCCCGCATGTCTGTATTTGGCTCTGCTTTCACTATTCATAGTGATATGGTGATTCAGCCGGGAAGCAGATGAAAACTTCACCTGGATGCGGTCCTGACGGTATTCCTTCAATTGTCCTGAAGCGTTGCCTAAACACGCTTGCTGCGTCCCTGGCTACGGTGTTCAATATGTCTGTAACTTCCGGCGAGTTTCCTGAATGCTGGAAATAGTCGCCAACTATCGTGGGATTGCTGTACTAAGCTCTGTATCCAAGCTATTTGAACTAATTGTTCTCCAAAGGCTGGTCAATGATTATTCACAGACTATTTCTCCAGACCAACACGGTTTTGTGCCCAAGCGCTCGACGGCGACCAATCTAACCGTATTTACATCGTTCATCATGCGCGAAATGGAACGCGGTCATCAAGTAGACGCCATTTACACAGATCTCTCTGCGGCTTTCGATAAAATGAACCATCAGATTGCCATTTCTAAATACGGCAATATGGGGGTTCACGATCAACTGTTGAACTGGCTCCGTTCATACCTGACTGGTAGAGCTATGTCCGTGAAGATTGCCGATTACGCCTTATCTGTCTTTCCGGTAGCATCCGGCGTTCCTCAAGGTAGCCACCTTCGCCCATTCCTTTTCCTGCTATATATGAACGACGTGAACTTGGTCCTCAAATGCCTGAAATTATCCTACGCGGATGACCTGAAGCTGTACTACGTTATAAAATGTCCGGAAGACGCCCACTTTCTTCAGCAGGAACTGCATGTGTTCGATAACTGGTGCCGAATCAACAGAATGTCCTTAATTTATCCAAATGCTCAACTATCTCCTTCGGCCGAAAACGTGCGATGTATCTCCACGACTACATCCTTCGAGGTACGCGCTTGAAACGAGAAATAATGGTCAGGGATCTGGGAGTAATGCTCGACTACAAACTGTCGTTCAAGGTTCACATTTCGTATATTGTTTCCAAGGCCTCTTTGCAGCTAGGATTTATGTTCCGCTTCGCAAAAAACTTCAAGGACGTTTACTGTCTGAAGGCATTATACTGCTCTTTGGTTCGCCCTTTCTTGGAATACTGTGCCATCGTTTGGTCCCCTTTCTACCAAAACGCAGTCCAGAGGATCGAAGCTGTTCAGCGAAGGTTTATACGCTTTGCTTTGCGACATCTTCGCTGGCAAGACCCTCGCAGATTGCCAAGTTATGAAAGTCGGTGCAAGCTCATCAAGCTGGAACTGTTGGAAGGTAGGCGTATGGTAGCCAAAGCGTGTTTCATTGGTGATCTGCATCAAGGAAATGTTGATTGTTCCGCTCTACTGCATCTCTTGACCATCAAAACTCGACGACGAAATCTCCGTTTACAACAGTTCTTCGTGTTCCGGCACTCAAGGACCAACTACGGCAAACACGAACCTATGCAAAGCATGTGCCGCGTTTTCAACAGCTGCTATAATGTGTTCGATTTTAATGTATCCCGTGAGGTTAATAAGCGTTGTTTCCGTATATGTCTTTGTTAAGTTTTGTTAATTTTCGTATGTAATTTAATTTTTTCAAAGGGTCATTGGGATGAACATTTTTATCAGTTGACGAAAATAAAATAATAATAAAAAACCTATCATCCTGAATTCGACGGGCTGGGGCCCATGATTGCATGTCATGCGCTTCAGTTTCCAAAAAAGTAAATGCTGTTGGTATTAATCAGTCCAAATCGGTTCTCAAGCGTCAATAAAAATAACCTTGTCTAGCCGTTATCACACTTTCTGAGCAGCCATGATAGCATTCTCATTGTAGGTATAAATCGCCTTACATCGGCGTTTAATGCTGACAAAAAAGTGCCTTATCTTTTCAAACAAAACCATCTTTTAACTTTGTGAGTGCCCTCCAAAGAACCTGTACCATTGGGATACATTGTCCAACTGTGCCGTCAAACGTTATTACAAATTGCCTTGTTTCCTAATGCTAACCACCATCACAACAATAAGATGCTGTTGCAACAACAATAACTGTCATACATGCAGCGTTAATCAATGTGTGATTTTATCAATCATTCCACTTGAAAATAATTATGTTTTGGTCCGAAATTCATTGTTTTATACAATTGTCCATATTACTCCAAACACTACCCATTTAACCCCAAACAAACATTTGAGATCGAAGAAGTTCAGTTTTGTTTTCAAGATTATGAGTAAATTTACTGATTCCAAGAAAACAAGATTAAATCAACGTATCATAACATGTTTGTGGCATAGATACCAAATCACCCCAAACTACCCTACAGACGACACCCTCACGACATCCAAATACTAACCGAATCATTCACGAAGCTTTGGAATATTAAACATACCAACATCGGACCCAGCATCTGGTGAGCATCCAAGGCCCTTGCCTGAAATGGAAACTTTTCCTCCTGCAAATGGCGTTGCTTTATTTCGTTTAATCTCACTAATTAATTATACAACGCAGCAGGAGGATAACATCGCACCGAGAGAACAATGTGCCTACCGAGTACGAAGGAGATCTTATTTAAGTAGATTTTAAGATTCCATTCGAAAGTTTCCTCTAATCTGCCTCGGTGGGTCTTATAGAACGACTCGCCAAAGGTGAATACTAAACTATTACATCACACGTGTCAGTCAGCGAGTTTCCATATGATTGACGTTGCTGAGTGGAAGTTTTGATCCTTTTATGGCGGACGATTAAAATGAAACTTATTCGAATCGTTTGGAATTTCAAAGAAGTCCTATTGCGAAAGTTCACCAGAAATTATTCTTCGACTAATTCTCCCCGATGGAGTGAAAAACTTTTCCAACCACCGTGGGCTTCCATCAAGCTCATCAGCCAAAATCTGCGTAAAATCTCCATCGCCAGCAAAAGGGCTTACCGCTATCCGTTCTGCCTATTTGTTTGCCGTGCCACACGGGACCTTGTTTGTTGCCGGCGAGCCTCAAATCCAGATATTTTCCTTCACTCAGAGAAACGCGCTCGCTTGTTGTTTTCGATTTTTTTTTCCTGCCATACTACTGCTGCTTCCGAAGCGTAATCAACCACCACTATAGTGCCGTCTACGGTGGCGTTCTTTCCTGGCACGGGAAGTTTTCCGGACGACAACGACGAAAAACAAGTAGGCGTAGAGATGTGTAGAACGATGATCTCCGTGAAATTAGCAAATTGCTTTGGTCAGTTGCTGTCACATCGTTTGGGAATTGTCACGCCTTGGTTCCGATTGTTTGGAGAAGGGGCCCTTTAGTAGGACGGCGAATGTTAAGCCGGAAGGCTTACACCGTCTAGTTTTCGGGATTCATTTGCGGGATTGTTGTTGATAAGTTGATGACAAGGGCGTTGTCATGAGAAATGTTAACAAGAACTCTTTACTACAGAGTTGTAACAGTCATTTTCGAGTGAAGGCACGAATCGGCGTTTGGACAGTAATGTGCTGAATTTAGCGGAATGAAAATTTCCATCCCACTGCATCATATTTCGTTAAATCCTCCTTCTCAGTAATAAAAACGGGATCCTTTTATCATTCATTCTATTCTATCTCAAGATCCGGTTTCCGGTGCGTTCCGCGTTGTCGACGATGTATCTTCAACATAGGCATCACGAATCCCGTCACTCGAACCGAGCAGCATGGAATGGCATCGACCCTCATCCTCCCGCATTTACTCGCTTTGTATTTATCTCTCTCTCTCTCTGTATCTCTCCCTCGCACACATGCTCCAACTGAAATACGGAGATCTCCAAGCGAATGGATACATGCGAAATTTGAATAATTGATTATTCATTCTCTTGTCTTGTTTGGATGATGCTGCTGCTGCTTCTGCTCCAGCTATCATGCGCTGCACGCTTCATCAGTCAGAGACCGACATCATCATGCGCTTCAACCCGCTGCTTCGGCTTCTGCTGGTGCCGCCATTGTGGAGGCGGCTCGTGGGGGGAGCCAAGGAAAACAATAACCAAGGGATCCGACAAGAAGGAGAAGCGAGTAAGCGTGATGAAGTTTGCTTTTGTTAGGATGCAGAGGAAGGATAAGCATTTTTTTTTTCGGTTTGACCAGCTTTTTCTGGCTTCTTTGCCTGCGCTTCGAATGAATTTATTTTTCATTGCAAAATGGATGTTTTCTTCTATGTATTTTACTTATGAATTCCAAGAAGGATCCAGGCTTTGGAAACAGAAGTTCAGGCTGTAAACTTTTACTAATTACGCTCTTAGCAGATTTCGTCCAGAAGTTGAAACCAAACTAATCCGTCCATTTCGTTCAGTTAGGCTCTCGCCTAAGCCAGCTCTAAGAAGTTGAAGAGCTATTCAATTCAAATTTATATTTCAAACCGGAATTAATCATGATTGCTATTCTTACCGTTATCGTTTTGCTGACAAGCTTAATTGTTTCTCTCTGTTGTGCTATGGTGTAACAATTCATGTACAATATTGGACAAAACATTTGCAACCAATACATGTCTGCCAAGAAATTTATCATTGAAAATCTGTGAACGGTCAATCTGGGAGAAATGCTTTAGAACTGCAAAGAAATCATAACTCGGTGACAAAAGCTCATAACAGAAAAGATTTTCTTTAATCCAATCGTCAGATTGAGTTCTGCTTTCAATATTTAGTAGCAAATATTTTGAATAACCCCATCGAAAACTCACGGTATAATAAGGAGGAAGAATGATTATTGTACCGTTTGTTATGGTGCGTTTACTTGGATGAACTTGCGACTGTGTTGTTTGATTACAAATACACTTACGCTCAAATTGCAAATCGCTCTCAAAATCCAACTGGAACAATTAATGGGACCAGATTATGTTGAAAAACCAATCGACCTACGAGAGTAGAAGAACATTTTATAACCAATAATAACTCTCGCAAGGCCATCACTATTGTTCTGCAAATAATTCTCATTTTTTTTTAACTCTTTCCAAATTGTTCCAAATTTATTCATATTTACATTTCATGTTAATCTAGGTGCTCCAGCTACTACCGTAACGTATCAACCTTAATTGTTAAAATATGTACCTAATTTTGTTTACATTGTTCATGCCCTAGCAGTTCAGTATTTTAAACAGGTTTTTATTCCTGCGTGTCAGTATAACAATAATAATCTTAAAACAAAAACAAACTAAAATTAATCTTAACTAAGCATAAAGGGAATTAATCATTGCAATAGAAGATTGCAACGATTTTTGTCTGAAATTATTAATTATTTTGTTGGACATTTGATCTAAAGTCTCATCATTCGAAATTCTATGTACTTCGTTAGTACTGTACCAAGAAGGCAGCTTTTCCTGGTAGCACAACAACTAGACTATATTGGAACAGCATAAAGCATGGCCGGTCTAAAAATTTGTTTAAATATTAGTAGTTTGTTCTTCAGACAAAGTTTGGATTTTCTGTTTATAAGAGGATATAAACATGGGGGCGACCCCGGCGTAGTGGTTAACATCCATACCTCTTACGCCAAATTCACGAGTTCGAATCTCAACTCCGTACAAGTTACGAAAATACCTAAAAAGGGAATTTGAGTAACTACGACGGGAGATGAACCAGCCCAAGGCTGAACATCTCGATAATCAAGACAAAAAAAAAAAAATTATTTACATTTTATATATTTATTACATTTGGCTTGAATGCCTTCAATGTGATTTTTAAAATTTAATTTGTGATCAAGTAATAGACCAAGGTATTTCACTTCGCTTGACCAGGAAATTGGAACACCGCTCATAGTAACGATGTGACTACTACTAGGTTTCAAAAAAGAAGCTCTAGGTTTATGTGGGAATATTATTAGTTGAGTTTTGGAAGCGTTGGGAGAAATCTTCCATTTCTGTAAATAAGAAGAGAAAATGTCCAAACTTTTCTGCAGTCTCCTGCAAATGACACGAAGACTTCTTCCTTTAGCGGAGATGCCTGTGTCATCAGCAAACAAGGATTTCTGACAACCCTGAGGCAAATCAGGGAGGTCGGAATTAAAAATGTTATATAGTATCGGCCCAAGAATGCTACCCTGAGGAACTCTAGCTCTAACAGGTAGTTGATCAGATTTGGAATTCTGATAATTTACCTGCAGAGTTCTGTCAGTTAAATAATTTTGAATTAATTTTATAATATAGAGCGGAAAATTAAAGTTTTTCAATTTAGCAATCAAACCTTCATGCCAAACACTGTCGAATGCTTTTTCTATGTCTAGAAGAGCAACTCCAGTTGAGCAGCCTTCAGATTTGTTTGAACGAATTAAATTAGTAACTCTCAAAAGTTGATGAGTAGTTGAATGGCCATGGCGAAATCCAAATTGCTCATCTGCAAAAATTGAGTATGTATTGATGTGAAGCATCATTCTATTCAAAATAAGCTTTTCAAAAAATTTACTGATTGAAGGAAGTAAACTTATTGGTCTGTAGCTAGAAGCTTCAGCTAGATCTTTCTCGGGCTTCAAAATTGGAACAACTTTGGCATTTTTCCATTTTTCAGGAAAGCATGCCAAATGAAAACATTTATTAAATAATTTTACCATGACAGACACTGGGAGTTTTTTGATGAGTATATAGAAAATTCCATCATCTCCAGGAGCCTTCATATTTTTTAACTTTTTAGTTACATTTTTTACTTCATCCAAATCAGTACCCCAGGATTCATCAAAAATATTTTCCCATGAGGAAATATTCAGATAATCAAGAGCAACCTGATTCTCAATAGGACTAGTAAGACCCAAACTGAAATTATGGGAACTTTCAAACTGCTTAGCAAGTTTTTGAGCTTTTTCTACATATGTTACAATATTTTATCACCTTCTTTGAGCGCTGGAATAGGCTTTTGAGGTTTCTTCAAAATTCTGGAGAGTTTCCGAAAAGGTTTGGAACTCGGCTCTAATTTTGACACATTATTTTCAAATTGTTTGTTCCTCAGGGCAGAGAAGCGTTATTCAATTTGTTTTTGCAAATCTCGCCAGATAACTTTCATGGCGGGATCGCGTGTTCTTTGATATTGTCATCTACGGATATTTTTCAGACGGATCAAAAGCTGAAGATCGTCGTCTATTATAATTGTAATGAAATTTACCTCGCATTTTGGAACTGAGACAGCTCTTGCTTCAACTATGGAAGTAGTCAGAGATTCAAGAGCATTATCTATATCATTTTTAGTTTCCAAAGGAATATTAGGATCAAAGTTATATTCCATGAATGTTTGATATTGGTTCCAATCAGCTCTACGATAATTGAAAGTAGAACTGTTGGGATTAGAAATTATTTCTTGAGCTATTTCAAAAGTTACTGGAAGGTGATCCGAACCGAAGTCAGCATGGGTAATCAATTGACTACAAAGTTGACATGAATCAGTTAAGACCAAATCAATAGTTGAGGGATTTCTGGCAGAAGAAAAGCAAGTTGGGCTGTTTGGGTATTGGATAGTGTAATAACCCACAGAACAATTATCAAATAGTATATTACCAATGGAATTACTTTGAGCATTATTCCACGATCGGTGTTTTGCATTAAAATCACCTATAATGAAGAATTTTGACCTATTACGGGTAAGCTTCTGTAGGTCACCCTTGAGAAGATTCTTTTGCTGACCTACGCATTGGAATGGTAAATAGGCAGCTAATAGTGTAAGTTGACCAAATTTTGTTTCAACAGAAACCCCCAAAGTTTCAAAAACTTTGTTAACAAATGAAGAAAGAATTTGATGTTTGATACGCCTATGAACAATAATGGCAACTATCAATAATGACTATCAAAACGATCATTGCGGTGTACGAAATAAATAGGATCCCTTTTTATTTTATCTTCTGGTTTAAGAAAAGTTACAGTTACAACGCCAATATGCACGTTATGAACTCGTAAAAAGCTAAACAGCTCGTCTTCATTATTTTTAAGAGATCGAGCATTCCAATTTAAAATATTCAGTGTCTTAAAACCCATTGCTGAATCTCGGGGTCATGACAATATTGTTTGCAAATTTTATACCAGTTTGAATTGCATCAAACATGGAGTTTGTATTTAACATTCCATTAATCATATCGATTAATGATTTCTGAAAAAAAAAATCCATTTTTGGAGCGGTTATGCTACCTAAGTAAAAATCTTCAACATTTCTGGTAGAATTTTGGTTTCTACCGGCTGTAACGGCAGCGTAGGAAGCTCCGTTACCTAGCTGTACATTGCTACCAGCAGGTAAGAATTGAGCATTGAAAGCTTGTGCTCTGTTTGTACTTACGGGTACATTTGTACTTCGCTGACCGTTGTTAACAGCAGATAGCAGTGGAAAATTTGACGGTTGGGCATTGATCGTAACTTCCGGTACGAATGTTGGATTTCCTCTTCGATGACCGTTGTTAACAGCCGAGGAATAATTACCTGGTCGGGAACGTGAAGCGGTCCCTACCTGATGCTTAGCACGAGAATTCAAGATCGCTTTGCGAGTCTTGCATTCCCAAAAATTGGATTTGTGGTTTCCACCACAATTCGCACATTTAAAATTTTTGGGATCCTTCACAGGACAGTTGTCCTTGGCGTGAGAGGAATCGCCACAATGCATGCATTTGGCATCCATGTGGCAATTTTTTGTCCCGTGACCCCATCCCTGGCATTTACGGCACTGGGTGAGATGTTTAGAATTTCCTCCAGTCTTCCTAAAGTGTTCCCACTTCATTCTGACATGGAGCATAAGGCTGGCTTTTTCCAATGCCTTAATGTTATTCAGTTCATTTGATTTAAAATAAACTAAATAAAAATCGTTAGAAATCCCATTGCGAGAATCGCCAGGTTGGGATTTCTTTTTCATTTTAATCACTTGAACTGGTGTAACTCCAAGCAATTTAATAATTTCTTGTTTGATCTCATCCAGGGATTCACCTTTGGCTAGACCTTTTAAGACCACCTTGAACAGACGTTCAGTTTTGGTGTCATGTGTAAAGAATTTGATGCCTCTTTGGGCAAGATACTCCACGAGAAGTTTAAATCCGATCAAGGTTACAGCCAATACACGGCATTCACCCCGACGACCAATTTGAAAGGAAAATTTAGAATCTTTAATGAAATTCGTGAGTTCCTTACGGAGACCATGAAAATCAGATGTTGTTACCACAATAGGTGGAACCTTTTCTTTCCCTGCATTAATTCGGGAATGCTTCGAAGATTTTTGCCTGACTGATGGATCATTCTCATCATCAGTCAGAATATCGAATTGATTGCTCAAATCAATATTGTTAGAAGGGGAATCCAGAGAGTGTCCCTTTCTTTTGCGTTTAGGCGCCATTTTCTCCAAAATGATTAGAATTTATTCGTTTTCTCCTTATCAACTTCCAAGCAGATTCTACAAGAATCCGAAGGGTCAAAGAGGAATTTTCCAAATCGATATCCAAGTCGGACTACCTCGCGTAGGGTCCAGACAAGATTGAAAAGGAATAAGGGTAAAAAATAAAAAATGTGCAGGTAATGTTAAGCACTGAAAAGTGCTGTTTGATTTTGTTGTAGCTTTAGGTAGCAAACATACTTCCTTCAGCAAAAGAAAATAGAACCGCACGGCATGAGAGCTCGATGCGGACTGCAAAAAATTCTCTTTTCAGCCGTTCCCACAAGGAACATACATGTATTAGGCTTAGTGACGTTTAATGTACGCACACTATCGTGTCTATCGTCATTAAAAATTGTGTTTTTCCACAGATAGAATAGCATTGCATAGAAGCATTTTCCGACTATACACTCTCCTGGATTGGCTGTTGTAGAGACGATGGAAGCGCCAGAAGAGCTGCCTTAGTCTAGGGGCAAGACACTGAGCAATCCTGAGTAACTCTGAGCAAATATGAGCATTTCTTATTAACTGGATTCATATTGTGAAATTGCTATTATATTATTATTATAGCTTGGTTATGACAGTGAAATTTCATAATCTGTTCTGTGGTGAAAGTTTACCCTATCAAAGTTAGGGTAATCATCAACCTATTTTGGGAGCTATTCTGACGAACCCACGGAAATAAGGTTCTCTGTGGCTGATGTCTGAATATTCCAAACTACCGTTGAAGTTGTCAAGCAGTATGGCATTAAACATACTGTTGTTATTGGTTGCGAAGTTGTCACCGTTGCCACCGTCACATTCAAGCCAGTGCTGCCAGAATACTTTAAATCGAGTTATAAATTATACAATTTGATGGAAGCTGATGCATTCTGAGCAAACGTGATTTTTTTTTATTTATTTTTTATCAAATATGAGTGTTGTTGTTTTTTTTTTGTTTTGGCTCACACTTTTGACATTCCCACTTCTTTTTATCTTGGGGGGAGAAGAACATCATAGAGTGAGCAAATTTGATGAATCCTGAGTAACTTTGAAGAATAAAGTTACTCACAAGAAAGCTGTCTTGCCCCTAGGCCTTGGTAGAACATGTGTCTTCCCAAAAATAACCTAAAAATGTTATGTTAACAAATAACCTGTTTGTTGTGTTTTCGCCCAAAATGCACTGCCGCATTTCCAAAAGGCACACTACCCCACCCAGACGTGATAAACTTAATTAGCCAACTGTGGTAGGATGCGTGCACAAGATATTTGTAGAGTTCCAATTTCAAATCATCAAATCTAGACAAAATCTTCAAAAGGTTGAAAGTAACAATTGTAAACAATGACGTAAAACGTAAATTTCCTGGAAATGCCAGGTTGCTAACATCTATCGCCACTACCGACGGAAAGGTAATAGCCCGCTGTTTCTGTTTCTGGTGCTATTTTGTCTGTGGGAGCAAGCAGATTCCAGAAATAAACGCTAGAAGTCATTGTTTACAAATGTTACTTTCGATCTTTTGACTATTTTCTCTAGAAATGGCTGCACGGGGGGAAGCGGGTGGATAGTCATGAAGAAAACGAATATTTTTTTTAGCTCGGGAGATACTAGCACACCGGTCCCAAGCTCGGTCCCAATCTAACTGATTTGCCCCTAAAACCCGTAACTCACACCAATACACTCTCAAATATTCTGTATTCTCAAGATACTTGTACCAAAAGGTACTGAAAAGCGCAAGAGTGCATGGCAAGGTGCAGACTGCAAGGTGTACTTCGGAACTAGGAGTTCTACAACAGTGAACCAATTGTAAGCCGCTAGTTGCACATTGATTGTTGCGAGCAGTGCAGCCATTTCAGCTGAAAAGCAGCAAGATAAACAAATAATTCTTTAAGCTTAACAAGACACTGGCATACCAACCCGACAGGCTTGTTGCCGGAAAATTGGCGTGTTCAAAGGGTTCAAAATCAGCATTCCAGTACTACTACCAGCGGGTGGATAGTCATGAAGAAAACGAATATTTTTGTTGGATCAGGAAGTACTAGCACACCGGTCCCAAGCTCGGTCCCAAGCTTAATGATTCACCCCTAAGACCGTAACTCACACCAATGCACTCTCAAATATTCTGTCAAAATAACATAGCGAATCAAAACAAAGGCGTTCGTGTGAGTTCATTATTAGGGGCGTATTATTAAGCTTGGGACCGAGCTTGGGACCGATGTGCTAGTACTGATTGAGCCAAGAAAAAAATCGTAATTGTTCGGGACCTACTGGTCTTAGAGTTAGTCTATGGTTTTACCATAAACGTAGTAAATTTGACTGAAATTTCATGGTAGTTTTGAAGATAGGCATAGTCAGGTAAAATGGTAGTTTCTACTACAAGATTTTTTTCTGTGTAGCGATTTGAAAGTTGTTCACTGTTGTAGAACCCTTAGGTCCGAGGTATACCTTGCAGTCTGCACCTTGCTATACATTCTAGCGCTTTACAGTACCTTTCGGACAGGTATCTTTGTTCTTGTTTTGATTCACTATGTTATTTTGACAGAATATTTGAGGGTGTGTTGGTGCGAGTTACGTTATTAAGGGCGAATCATTAAGCTTGGGACCGAGCTTGGGATCGGTGTGCTAGTAATTCCTGAGCCAAGAAATATATGCATTTTCTTCCTGACTATCCAGCTGCAGGTGATATTACCACCCCATCTGATAATGCAAAGGAAAACAACCCTGGCCGTAGCAGCTTAAGGCCTATTAAAGGGTGTTCCGATCACAATTTGGTTAAACAGTAATATGTGTGAGTCGATCAAATTTTCTATTAATAAGTCAAATTCTTTTTCTTTTTCAAGTTCAGTTAATACAGAATACAGGAGAAATATTCAGCTAAGCTTCCTTTTTACCGAATGCGAATTGACGGGTCTTTCGTTTACCACCTACCATACGATTTTGTACAGTCTCCTTGTCCACTTTATTCGCCGTAGAAGTGTGGTGAGGGTTCTTGTCCTTGGGAACCACTTGAACGTTGTTGGCAGCATACCACTCCATGGCCTTTTTTTCGTAACGGCAAGATGCCAAATCTGGCCAAAATAGAACGGAACAATTGTGTCCCTTCAGGAAAGGCAGTAGTCGTTTTGTAGGCACTCGCTCAGATAAATATCCTGGTTGACGGTTCCGGTCGCAATGTAAACGTTGCTCTTCAAGCCACAGGTACAGATGGCCTGCCACACCAGATATTTCTTCGCGAACTTTGACAGTTTAATGTGCTTGAAAATATCTGTCGTATAAAATTCCTGTCCAGGAAGCTGTTTGAAGTCTGCCTTGACGTAAGTATCATCGTCCTGTACGACGCAATCAAACTTCGTCAGGATCGTCGTGTACAACTTTCGCGATCGTGCTCTGGCCGACGTGTTTATCGTCGCGATTTGGAGTCACCACTTTCTTGTAAGTCGACAGTCTAGCTCGTTATTTAGCTCTATCCACGGTTGAAGGCGCCACTCCCAGCTTCTTTGTGACATCTCGGACGGAGAGGTTGGGGTTCCACTTGAAACAGCGGGCATCTCTTTTTGTCGTCGCTTTGATTTTGATGTTTTGGTGATATATACATGATTGGAAGGAAGGATATACATGATTGACCGTAGTATCCGGAACCAGTTTTACGGAAATGGCCATATTTCGAAAGTTTTTCAACGGATCTTTGTGCAACCACCGGCATTCAATTTTCAATGAGTTCTTGTTTCTAGGAAAATAGAGGTCATCGATGTTACTTCACACCACAGAAAAATACGAGCAGCAGAAATTTTTTTTTTTGACATGCCCTCTGAACATCTCCGGTGTCCGGTGGCCAGTATTCGTGACCATGCATGTTCCTGAATCTTGACTAAATTTGCCGTCGAATGCTTTCAGTTTTGTCCAAATGCAACAAAGTTATAAGGAATTGAATTTGGGCAAAATTTTGCCTACCTCAATCACGGAATAATCGAGCGGAGTATTTTTCCGAAAGTAAAAGTGACAGCTCCCATTAGTTTGCGTGGAAACCTTACAAATTCAAATTTTATTTTTCGTTCTTTTCAGGTGGATACTTCTGCAGAATTTTTTTTTCGTTTCTTACTTTTCCCTTTCCCTTCCAAAAGAGGGGGGGTCCCGAACACCCCCAGAAACATTTATTGCCTTCAAAAACCCCCCCCTAAAAATTTTGTCCCTTTTTTTTTAATATTTTTTGGTGTACTCCAAAATTTCGTTTCATTTGTATGGGAGCCTCCCTTTCCATAGATGGGAGCCCTAGTAACAATTTCAGTTCTATTCCAGCCGTATAGCACTCCTCCCGGCTTTGTTGATGACACTACATTCAAAACTGTTTTATCCACCAACACCTCCTCTATGCATCTTTAAAGCCGAAATGTGTACAAAGTGGCCCACTCTATAGACGGTTGTGAAAACAAATTAATAAAACCTTTCTAAGACCATAAAGATTTTGAAAATGTTCTAGTGAAAGCTGTTATGACCACTTGAGAACCATCATAAAACCTATTGGCCGCCATCAAAACCAGCATAGGGCTGAATGGCCACAGCTGTCAAACTTCACGGCGATATCGTGGTTGGTTTTTGTTGTTTTGCTTTGTTGCTTTTCTGATTCATTCAACAGTAAATAATGGCTAAGAAAAAAGTTCTACTGTTGCGGGAAATTATGATTGATAGCAAAATATACAAAAGAAATTGAGTTTTTTTATAGCGTATCATGCTCCAAATCATATGCGCATTAAATGTTATGGTGAATATTGGCACGATAAGCGCTGAAAATTAATGCGCCTTGGAAATTATGCGAGTTTACAACAACAAAAACAAAATTGAAAGAAATATATTCGGTAAATTAATCATGAAACCCCTGAAAATTGATAGAATTCAATAAGGTTATCTAAACGAATACCGAAGTTTGTCTTAGATCTACAGTTCAATTGTATTACATTTAAAATTTAGTGTATTTATTTTTTCACATTTCAATTATTTCATATATTTCAATATGGCGATTGCAAGAAATCACAGTTTTGCCAAAAAAGCCAATTTATCTTAGCAATGGCTACTATAGAACTATCTGGTCGCTTGGTAGCTTTCCTCAATGCCAGTTAGCCGTTTAATGCATTTACTGGAGGCAAAATGGTTATAAAATGCTTTTTCAACTGACCATAATAAGATAATATGAATGAGTCCTAAAACGGCATTTCAAAACAGCATTTTATGAGTTAATAAAGTCAAAATAAAACCTCTGATAGGAGTAAAAGGAATTTTAGAAGTCAAGGGTTTAAGATCGTTGTAAAGAAGCTGTGTAGGTTCTTATAAACCTGACTAAAATTTGAAACCTATTGGCATCTCTTGCTGCCATAATAAAGCCGAATTGATTTCTAGTGGCTTTCTTAAAACTTTAATAAAACTTAATAAAGCTGGATGGTTTTGGCAATGTTACTTGGGAGGGGTCTCAAACCACCAAATATATATATATTTCTATACTTCTAAAAATCTATATGTATATGTATGTGGTATTTGTGTATTTATGTCTGGATATGTGTATATATGTGTATATCATTTATATGAGCTCTCTATAACTATGAAGATCTTTACACCTCAATATATCTAAAAACTTCTCCATACAAAATTGAAATTCATTTATATTTATATATATATATATATATATATATATATATATATATATATATATATATATATATATATATATATATATATATATATATATATATTTATATATTTATATATATATATATATATATATATATATATATATATATATATATATATATATATATATATATATATATATATATATATATATATATATATAAATATAAATATATTTATATATATATATATATATATATATATATATATATATATATATATATATATATATATATATATATATATATATATATATATATATATATATATATATATATATATATATATAATATATATATATATATATATATATATATATATATATATATATATATATATATATATATATATATATATATATATAAATATGTATATAGATTACACTTGTTTACAGCATTTATGAACTCGGTAAGCTGATCATCATTTCGAATGTGAAATTTTATGCAGAATATAAAAAAGCCGTCAAAAAAAAAATTAAAGTAGAACAGTTTTCGAGATATGGATAAAAGTTGTTTTATTATTATAAATGAACAAAAACACATTTACTTAAAATGAAAATAAGATCCAATTTCAAATATTTTGTCATCAAATGAAACAAAACTAAATTTAACACCAATCTTCTGAACATTGCAATATTCTAGGAGTAATAGTTTCGACGCTATTAAAAAGTCTGTATAATTTTTTGCAATTTTTTTAAAGATTTGTTAAAAAAATTGTGCTAAACATATGATAAGATTTGGTTTACCTACTGTTCTATTGTTTGGTAAGATATTCTGGCACCGAATTTTAAAAGCTATTGGTAACCCTTCAAAACAAAACAAATTGTGCCTTCAAAGCCGCGTGGGGGGCGGGGGGGTGGGGGGTTGTATGCCAAAATTAGTTCCATTTGCCGAGACAGACAGACAGACAGAAATTCCTTTTTATATTTATAGATTATACCAAAGATAAACGATAACATACTCGTTTTTTATCGTAGTGTGCGCTGCTCGAAGCGGGACACGAACAATTTTCTCTTGTCATTTTGCTCCGTTGAATTTTTATTTTTATGTGATTTTTGTTTGTCAATTTTGGTCGTGGAGTGTTCTCGGCGTTTACTGCCATTAGTAGCTTTTGAAAGATGCATCCCAATATGAGACAAGGTCGTGAAAATTGGATAAAAAAAAATCGTCCATCGAACAAAAACATCTTCGTCGTCGTTGTTACCAGTCACTTCGAAACCCAACTTTGAACAGCCTTAGCCACACTAGGAGCAGCATCGCGTGAAGATCAGCGTTCATGGTTGTGAGCCAAATAGTTTCAGTTCCCGTAGTGCATGTAGTAGTTTTGTGAAATTTTGAGGTGAAGATCACCTTGGGAAACCTAGAATGATAAGGCTGAACAGAAAAAGTTGTCCTCAGAAGAATCTGTATCGTGGATACTTTTCGACGGAAAATATGTGCACAACTACTGAGTTGTTTCTTCCTCCGGTGTTTGCTCCGGAACGGACATTACGCTTATTTTTCTTCTGTAATGAGTTTGTGACAGTTTTTGTTGGTTTTTGACTGCGGGGTTTCCGTCAGCAAGCAAAGTGCTATCAACGGAAATCGTATTCCGGTCATCAATCATTCAGCTGTGTGACATAGGAGCTTCACATTTAGTGTGAGAGCAATATTTGGGAATTTTATGCTCATGGAATTGGATGCATGCAGTTATCCAGAAGGTGGACGAATCGGCTCTGGATGCTCAATTCAAAAACCTAACCAGAGATACTGGACTTTTTGGAAATCCGGGTGAGCTCTTTCCTTATTATTACTTTGGCTTCATTTTTACAAAGAGAATTCAAATATGCGATTAATGTTTTCAGTATGAGCAAAGTATGGAATCCGAGCTTTGAGTATTATCCTTGTTTGTTTGTTAGTTATTGTATAAGGATAGATTACGAGTACTGCCCTCTGGAAATCAGCCGTGGAAGTGCTTCACGTTGCGTAGCATCATACTGCAAAGAATCTACCAGATAGTATCCGTTATCTATTCACATTTTAATACTCTTCAACATTTTTTGTCCGGTTGGGTACATTCTCCACTGTGACCAATTTTTTGATCTATTGTGGCGAGCCCCTATTTAAATAAATTTCATCACACAGAAAAAAAGCTTTTATACTTAATGTCACAGTGCAGGGTCAATTTTTTACTTTTCTCGTTTCAGAGGAATAACTCTAGGATTTATCCAGGACACAAGAAGGTAAAACTCATTTCAGAAAGCGAACAATCGCGCACAAACCTAGGCCCATCAGTTAGGACACAAGGTGGAAATACCTTTGTCTTTCTCAAAGAAGTCAGGACACACGGAGTGACATTAACCTTCTTAGCCACGTCACTCCCAACGATTCATCTAAGCCTACAAAATCGAGACGGAAGGACGGTTGTCCCCGTTTCCTCTTTCTTACGATCCAAAAATATTCGTTGATTAACTTATTCATCAAGTGGATAATTTAATTGCCGCTTATTTTTGAATCCTCTTTTCCCTCAACTCTACACAGTGGGCCTGGCCGTTTTAATATTTTTGTCATATTACAAATATGCCGCAAATATTAATGTTGCTAAGAAAAATACTGGTTATAGTATTTTCCAGGATGCTTTTCATTACTGGCTGTGTAAGGGTTAAAAGCGAAGTATATGGGAGAACTGAAGGCTGAATTGGATAGCGAAAGCTTCCAAAAACTGAGAGGCACGTTAATAATTTAATATACTAACATAAAAGTAATTAATCTTAAAAATTACTTTCCATGTAAATTACTTGTACATCCCACCAGATGAGGGATTCGAAAAGCTTCTAAGGAGAAGTCTCTTGACGTAGAGCAGGATTTGGCGGCTCCAATAATTCAATGGATCGAGGTTAACATATATTTAAGATTTACTTGATTTTTTATTAATTAATTGACTTTTACATTTGTAGGATACCGAATACCGTATACTTCGCTGGAGATTGAAGAAAAATTGTCCTTACGAATAAATTCACAATTAAAAATACAAATACAGTAATTAAGATCTTTTATGTTTGTGCTAATGCTCATTATTCAATAGCTCAATTAAAAACAAATCACGAAAAATGGGTATTTCATACCGATTTCTCAAATTACAAACATATTGAAAAATGGGTATTTCATACTCATTTCCCATATAACAAACGTTTTGAAAAATGGGTATTTCATACCCATTTCCCAATAGACAAACATTTTGAAAAATGGGTAAAAAATACTCGATAGCCTGACGTACAGGCTCTTTACCCATTGATGGGTAAACACGTTTTACCAATTAAATGAGTTAACCCACTTATGTTCGAAATGGGTGATATTATACTCATTAATGGGTACTGGCCGGTTTCAGTGTAAACAACGAGGGAACGGCATGAGATCTTGCACTCCGTGCTCATTCGAAAGAGCCCGTTATTAATTTTTGAAAAGGACACTGCAATGAAAAAAAATTGAGTCAACTGTTCCATCTAAGCATTCTTCTTTGATTATACTGTTGAGGCTAAGAGTTTAACCTGGGACTGTAACGAATTATAAAAATCCACGGATGTTCAATGAATTTAAGGATTGTATCGAAAATAAGCTATCCACGAACATTTGCGTTTTACGCGTGTATTTGTGATGATTTTAATGTGTTCATCATAGCATGCTGTGTGTTCGACTGTCATCTTTCGTTTGTTTACTTGTTTACACGGCGTTGGTTTTCACAATGTCGCGCATTGAGAAAGTCGTGAAAATTAAGGTTTTGGACACATGGCTCCGTGAAAAGAGTGTAACTATGCGACAATTGGCAAAGCGCATTGTAATTCTTCACGCGAGTGTAAAATCCATCATAACCAAGTTTGCGGTACACTTTTCTTTGGTTGAACTGTCAGGAAGAAGCAGAAAAACCCGGATCTTCCAACCCTAAACTGGATCAAGAAGTGGTAGCTCTAATTCGGAAGAACAAATCAATGTCAATACGCGTTTTGGCCAATAAAGCGGGAACCAGCCGGAATGATACAACGTATCAAGAAACGAAACAACCTGAAGACGTACAAGAAGCAGAAAATGATGGACGACAAGACTTTTTTCAAAGAGGACGCAAAAACCCTTCCAGATCCACAATATTACACTGCCGTCGTAGGGGAGGATGGCAAGCAATATCCGTGTTTTGGGATGCGCAAGGTGTAATATTCATCGACTATCTTGAACAAGGTAAAACCATAACAGGCGCATACTATGCAACGTTATTGGATCGTTTGAAGGATGAAGTCCAGAAAAAACGGCCGCATTTGCAGAGAAAAAGTGTGCTCTATCATCACGACAATGCGCCTGCTCAGTCATCCTCAATTTCTCAAGCAAAATTGAATGAAATTCGGTATCAATTGGTTCCTCATCCACCGTATTTGCCAGACTTGGCCCCCAGTGACTTCTATTTGTTCCCAAACCTGAAGAGATGGCTCACCGGTAAGCGATTTTACTCAAATGATGAGCTCATAGCTGAAACCGATGGCTATTTTGAAGGACTTCCGAAGGAGTACTATTCGGATGGGATAAAAAAATAGAAAATCGCTGGACTCGCTGTATCGACCTAGAAGGAGAGTATGTTGAGAAATAAAACCGAATTTGGCAAAAAAAAAAGTTTTCGTATTTGATATTAAAGGGACTTTTCAGGCAACCTAGTATGTTCCTGCGGTGTGAAGTCTACAATTTTTTTCACTAAAGGAAGAATCAATGCGGAAATCTATCTATCTGAGGTAGCTGGCTTTATATCATAAGCATAGTACCACTCCACTGTTTTGGCCGGATTTAGCGTCGGCGCATGATGCCAAAACAACTCTCAATTGGTTTGCGGAAAAGGGTATAGATTTCGTTGAGATTGACATTAATCCGCCAAATTGCCCTCAGCTTCGGCCCATCAAACGCGATTGGGCGATTTCTGAAGATGGTCTTCAAAAAGATTGGTAAAACAGCTGAGAATATGCAGGGCGGCAAAGGCGTCCAAAAAAGGTCATGAAACACTTGTCCTCAACTTGATGAAAAGTGTTCGAACAAAAATTCGCAAATTCGCAAAAGGATAATATTAATTTTATCCGGTCTTTACAATGTTCAAGTTCACTCCCGTAGAATAAAGAATCTTCCGTTTGTTTGAATAAAACATCATTTTTTATACGGCCTGAAAGAAAAATAAGTGCAAAACTTATCTGCGATACAGTCCTTCGCTGACAAACAATTAGCTTGAAATTTTATGAAAGAAGTTGACTGGGTTTTATTCATTTAATTTGTAATAATTGTTCAGCCTGCCAACCATTTACACGTGTTTCTCACAACATCATTATCATCTCAACATTTTCCCATTCAGACAAACAGTTCTTCATTCAATGGTAGCCCCACGCCATCATCATATCCGCCTATGGCGTGGCTGTATTTTCCGTTTCAAAACTCAGAACAAGCACACGCACACAGTCGCCTCAATCCATCCATCAGCAGAGACTCGCAGAGCAAAAAAGCCTTACACCCCCAGCTCTTCACCTCAGCCGTTTGATTCAAAAACATAACAAACGACCAATGGCAAATCAACAGCAGACTGAGGAAGAAGAACACACATACACACACACACACATACACCAAACATCAACACTAAGCCCGCACAATGGCCATTCATTTGATGAACTTTTCACCGCCGGTCGTTCGATGATCGGCATCAAGCGCTACTTCATTGCCCTGGACCGGAGAGGTTTATCCGTCGTGACCAGCTAGCTTTCCGCTGCCGGGGGAATAACCGTGGCATATGCGCTACGAATGCATATCGAAATGTGACAGCCACAATTCGACTCGCAATGCTATTCCTTTTCCGAGTCATGCTTGCATAGTCAGAAGGTGCAAGACCCATACACAAGGAACGCCCCTCCCTGCAATGGCTCGCAATCAATTTCAATTAATTTAAATTTCAAATTAAAATTCAAATGATTCAATTAATTCTCCGTCACACTTGCAGTCCCGATGCTGGTTCGGTCGATCCGAGGGAACGAATCCAAATCGGAAGGTCTAGTCGCACCCGGACGAGCGCCATGGTCAAGTGGGCAGCTAATGATGCAAAACAACGGGTCCTGATTCTGGGAAGGCTTCCAGCAAAAAAAAAAAAACAGCAGAGCGAGAGAGAAAAAGCGTCAGTTCGGAATTCAAAGCCAACGGAAATTCCGAGTAAATTGTAACAAAGCGAAAAAGCGCCGAAAAATTGCCACGAAATGTCCGGATGGTAAACACTATCAAAGCTAGAAAGCAATTAAAAAGTGAACCGGACGAAGCTGCGCCAACGGTGACGGGCCGGATAGACTCCCCCAACAGCATCCTGGCCAAAAGTGGTGGGTCTCACTTCAAAGTACTTTTTGGTTGCCTGGTTCCATTTTTTGTTTTCGAATTTCGTCTGAGCAGTTTACACAGTTCGCTGGATCGATTCGATTTTCAATCTGCAATTGTGAAACGGACAGAAATAGGACGGGGTATTCAACTAATTGCTGCATGAACAATAAATAAGAATAACTTTTTTTTCTGGCTGCCAAGAATTGATCGTTAAATGGATCATAGAAAAAAAAATGTATTCGAAGGATGAAAAAAATTGGCCTGGATTGAAAATTTTAAACTATTTTCAACACATTGCAATGAGTAGTTGATAGTGCATTGTTTATGCAGGTTTCGTTAACTATTAAAACATAATTGATGAAGTCCTTCCATGAAGGTATTATTTGACACATTACAGGGTGAGGAAATATTCTCCGTGTTTTTTCTCTCTCTCAGTGTATAATTCGGATTTTATAGATGCTGAAATGTGCTCATCTATGGCGTATTTGACCTTGGTTCATTACAAAAAAAAACACAAAGTTCCATTTGAATTCGTTAACGCGTAGGGTCACTATGAAGCCAAATCCATTACGAAGTGAGGTGATTGAGCTGTTTTAGCAAGAAAACCCTCCTGTGTTTATCGCTAGGACATTGAAAATGCCAATACAAACAGTTCGAGATGCTATAAAACGATACAATGAGCTTGGAAATTCAAAGAATCGTTCAGGAAGAGGCAGAAAAAGAACTGTGAAGACTCCTCAGAGCCAAAGTATACTTCGTCAAAGGGTTAATCGCAATTCTAGACGATCAATCCGATAGATGACGAAATCATGGAAAATTGACCCCAAATCAGTACGGACTATTATTCATGAGGATTTAGGATTACGTTCTTATAAATTTTCAATGTACCACTACCTGAATGACAGTATGAAAGACAATCGGTACCGGAAAGCAAAGATTTTGTTGAAGGACTTCGGTAATGGACGTCATCGTACAATTTTATTCACCGATGATGACATTTTTTCTGTTGAGCATTACCACAACCACCAAAACAAACAATAGCCAGATTTTGCCGAAGGGTTCCTCTAACCGCATGAAAACAACCAGATCACACCATTTCCAGCTTCGTGGAAATTACGCGGGTCGTTTTTGACTAGGGGCGATACACTGGTGTATTTTCTATTCAGGTCAACGTATTGATAACGAAAAAAAAAAAAGGGGGGGGGGGGGGGGGTTTAAAAAGTCAATTTTTGCGTGACGTAATTAATGGACGTTCCCTAATTGTATTTGCGTATTTTTTGTGAATGAATAGGTAGTTTGTGTATTGATGTATTGTTGTACATTTATATCGAATGAATGTAATTTGTCGTGCAGTAGAAGAATGATGTGTATTTTTTTTTTGTATTTCTGTATTGATATCAATTATTAGTGTTTTTTTGTCATTTCAGCGCCAACATTAGATTAGGGCAAATCTGCTTTTGTAAACAATGGCTTTCGTAGTCATTTTCTCTTAAACAAAAGGTCACAAATACAAATTAAGCACTCTTTAAAGAAGAAGAGCTTTATCTCTATTCGCTGATGTATTCAATTTGAAGGAATTGTATTCAACTTCCGATAAATTAGCAGACAAAGTGTTTGTTTACAAAAGCAGATTCGCCCTAATCAAATGTTGGCGCTGATTTCTATCATTTCAATGTTTACGTTTGCAATCGGAACCCATAAATTGGTGCGTCGAAGAAATCACGATTGATTATTGAAATTTTCGATTTTGATCATCCCTCTTTAGTTAATCGATTAAAAAACTCTTAGTAGAGGCGCCCACTGATGTTGTGAAAATGTGTGTGATGCCATGAAAAGCATGAAAATATCGAGTCAGAGTCTTGTGGTTTGATGCTAGTACGTGTCACAGCTCCACCACATCAGTAGGCGTCTGGCTTTAGTTCTAGCTTCTTCTCTCAAATGGAAACTCCCTATCTATCCGTAATGCAGATTTTTTAAGTATGGGCAAAAATATAGATTTAAATAAATCTCAACAACTTTATTCCCGAGTTGAGTAAGACTAGCAGCTTCGCAAGAATCATCTGGTTTCCTTGGTTCAAAACCACAATGACTCTCGCAATGATATACAATAAAAAGAATTATTTTCAAAAATAACATTATAGAAAGAATGACATATTTAGTCGTAAAGTTAAGCAGGCATGTATAGAAATTTCAAACAACATTTAACTACAAATGGCTTGATGTACGATGTAGGAACACTTAAGTGCTTTTTGGTCAACATGCTCATAAAACAATCATTATCCCGGTAATGTTCCTATTCTATAATGTGTATTTTCCTACATCGTACTACAAGTAAACCAAAAAGACTTTTTTATGATGATGTGGTGATGATGTAATACTACCATCTATTGTAGCAAGGTAACTTTCCATAGCAGTGGAATAATCTGAAAAACTATTTGATCAGGATTCTATTATTGTTTGTGATCATCAAGCTCCTGTATGAAGGGCCAAAAACGTTTGGGCGGGCCCGTAAGCAGAGACACTTACGCGAAACCCGCGAATATAGGGAAGAGAATCTCCTTCCAAAAGCAAGTTCACACTCACAGCACTAGAATCGAGTGCCTGCCTTCGTTCCGCGAAATGTTAACAATAGGAAAGAGGCAGTCCCATGCTCCCTATCCAAATCGTTTTACTTGGGTGCCCTGATGGTCCCTCCCTCTCCCCGTTATATGTTATTTAATATTTAGCATATTGATTAGCGTTGATCAACGACAAATTGTTTGCTGCCTGCAAGAATTACATCAGCCCCTATCAACACGGTTTCTATTCCGGCCGCTCTGTTGAAACGAATCTTGTCAGCTTTACGTCGTTTTGCATGGAGAACGTATGTAAAAAACTCCAAGTCGACGCTGTTTATACCGATCTCAAATCTGCCTTCGATAAAGTTAACCATGACTTACTGCTTGCAAAACTGGAGAAAATTGGTTGTTCCATTGCTTTCTGCAGCTGGCTTCGATCTTACCTTGTGCAACGTCAAGTATCTGTATCGGTCTATTTTTCGAACCATTCCGGAGTTCCCCAAGGAAGCACTCTGGGACCATTGCTGTTCTCGCTTTTTATAAACGATGTTTCCCTCATACTGCTAAATGGAGGTTTTCTGTTGTTGTTTGCAGATGACCTTAAAATTTATCTAGTTGTTCGAAGCCTAGTAGACTGCTATGAACTACAGAAACTTCAGGATATCTTCAGTAATTGGTGCGTGTGAAATATGATGGTTCTGAGCATCTCAAAATGCTGTGTAATAAGTTTTGCTTGAACGAATAATGCTATCCAGTTTGATTATACTATTGCTGGATCGCCACTTCAACGGGTTGATCATGTTAAAGACCTCGGAGTTGTATTGGACGAAAAGCTAACCTTTAATCGCCACTTCTCAGGTACCATTGATAAAGCCAATCGCCAGCTTGGGTTCATGTTCAAAATCTCCAATGAGTTTCGTGATCCGCTGTGTTTCAAAGCTCTTTACTGCTCGCTGGTACGCTCTATTCTTGAGTTTGCATCTGCTGTATGGAACCCCTACCAAGCTGTATGGAGTGCGCGGTTTGAAGCTGTCCAACGCAGATTCGTAAGATATGCTTTGCGCCACCTTCCATGGAGTGACCCGTTAAACTTGCCTGCTTACGCCGATCGCTGTCGCCTGCTAGGGCTGGATACTCTGGCTAATCGAAGGAATGTCGCGCAAGCTGTATTCGTTGCCAAGCTTCTCTTATCTGAATACGATGTTCCGGAGTTGCTGTCGAGAATCAGACTATATGCTCCTGCCCGAACCCTTCGACCGAGAGCGTTGCTTCACGAGGAAGTACAAGCAACTAATCATGCTGCAAATAGTTCCATTGTCGCCATGATTCGTCGGTTCAACGTAGTATCCGACGAATTTGATTTCAACATGTCCGCCTCAAGATTTCGTCACCGCTTGCTGAACCGTTTTTAACGTTGACTTTTATTAGATTTAAGTATTTCATGTAGACCACAAAGTCCGATGAATCAAAGACAAATACAAATATTTTGTACACAAAATATTAGGATATCATTATAGACAAACATGCCAATTTATTCAAATTTCAAACTTGCATGATACTACCAATGGATTGTTACTGAAAAATAAATAAAAATTAGATTTGTATTAATATCTTTCTTGCCCTGGAAAAGCTGAAAACAGAATAGATCATTCCAAATATCAAAGATAAAATTTCAATAAAAGATAATGTTTTATAAGACATGTTGTAATATTTTTTCTGTATACTGTTCTAGTAACATTTCAAATATAGCAATTGGAGTGAACGAAGAGTCCGATATGATGATTCCTGAAATAAATGGCTAATCTTACCATAATGCCACTAAACACAATATTAAAATATAATCTTACATTGCTTATAAGCACATGCCAGTCTTTTATGAATATAGTAGTTGAAATTCAGAAGTGCAATTTTAAATTAAATGTAATGCTGAAATGCTGAAAAACAATTTGAGCCTTTGATGCCTGTCTTGTTGCTCCCGGTTCTTACATGCTTTTGGAATGCAAAAATGATTCCAAAGTGTGCTGAAATTATTGATCAAATGAGAATGGGAAATATACAATATGATTTAAAGGTACACGATCTTCAGTCGCACCCCCTCACTTCGCTATTGTCAGATTGACAACATTGCCTAGGCTACGCCAACCAGCGTCTCCATGTTTCAGCTGGCAGTCTTCTGTGATCATATGACTCGTGGAGGCGTGAGGTAGGAACTTGTGAGGACGAGAGGTCGGCCGCATCCTCCTTCGAAGGTGTCAACTCACCATTTGAAGCCCGTAAACCAAAATGACATTTTTTATTTACAAAAAATGTGTTTGTTTCAAGCGAGAATCGAAACTGCATTCCATGGTACGCATATTGCGCCTGAGCAACTGACGCCGTTAGCCACACGACCGAGCTGCACACGAACACATGAAGTTTTCCGAACCTGATTTGAACAGGCACTGAATAGAAGAAGCACGAACACAACTTAGTTTCTATCCATTTCTATTGTTACTTCTGATTCTGACAGCGACAGTTCTGTGCAGCAAGTCAAGCAGCAACTTTCAAAAACTATTTATCCGTGACAATTCCACAAGAGAAACAGGACCGAAATTGTGGGCATTAATTTTTACTTCAATGGTACAACTAGTTGTACTATTCATCGAAAAGTAAAACCACTTATAGCGAAGTCGATTGTACAGTGTGTCTCACAAAAGGTTTACCCTTTTTTCAGTCTTGGTTTATTTCAGCTGGGTAATTTTAACAGCGGAATTGATTATACCCGTTTAGAGTGTATTCTTTTGACAGCTTATTGCTGAAGATAAAAAAGCGATTCCGTTTGTTTATATTCATCAGCTACCACGGAAGCCATACGGGAGCAAGTTTTAAAATTACATTTGCAAAAGCTTAGACCGTGTCAGGAATTTAATAGCCTTAAGCAGTTCGGAGTGAGTAAGCGTTTTGTTTCTCGTACCTTGAAACGGTTCAAGGAAACTGGAAATGTCCACATTCAACACAAAGGAAATGCCAGAAGAACTGCCAGAACGAAGAAAAATATCAAATCTGTTAGAGAGTGATTAAGACGTAATCCGGCCGTAAATTGAGCAAACAATTTCAAATGTCCCCTGCTTCAATGAACAGGTTCCTCAGACATGACCTGGAATGCAAGCCGTACAAGAAACAACGGGTTCACGGGTAGATGGAGCGTCAAAAGCAAGCCAAGGTCCAAAGAAGCAGAAATCTTTTGGTTCGGCACGATGACTGCGAGATTTTATTTTCGGATGAAAAGCTCTTCCTCCTTCAGGACAATCATAATCAACAAAATTATCGTGTGTATGGCAAAAGTCTTGCCAATATTCCAAGAGATAAGCTAGCGGTAGAACGCTATCAGAATGTATCGAAAATCATGGTATGAGGCGCCGTTTCACGAAAAGGCAAAACTTCCTCTTCTTTCATAGAACCTAACGTAAAGTCAACACTGAAAATTACATCGAGCAGGTTTTTTAGAAACCATCTGCTTCCTCATGCTTCAACGCTGTATGGGAATACACCATATTGTTTCCAACAGGACTCAGCTCCAGCTCACAAGGCAAAGAAGACACAAGCGTGGTGCGCGGAAAATTTGCCCGATTTCATCACAAGCGAAGAATGGCCTGTATCTTCACCGGATCTCAACACACTTGACTACTTTATTAGGGGTTATATGCTTCAACATATAGGCCATACGAAAAGGCTTAATTAAGATCGACTCAAGAAACATTTGGTTGATATTTGGGACCAAATTCCTCAGGAAATCGTGCGTGCCAGCTGCGATGGGTTTACAAAGCGTTTGCGCAAAGTTATCAAGGAAAAGTGCGAAATATTTGAATTGAATTAATATGGTTTATTTCTATATTTCTAGTGATACCTATTGTGAGACACCCTGTAAACATGAAATCAAGGCATACACGCTTATTCTAAACAAACCATTCGAGGTCATTTTCTCATCAACTCATCAAAATCATCAATAAGGAAACTTTCCGCTTCCCAACGATGTTGGTTTGCGTGGGTTGCTTGCAGCTTGCAAGACAATTGTATCCAAAGGTTCGTTTACACAAGCTGCGCTGACATTTTCACTAGAGACAAATACTTTCGGGTTTTCAGGCCGGGTTTGACAATTTGAAAAAAAAAAAAAGTTTCAGCTCGATAGACAAAATTGCATCTGATATGACTTTTACATTATGCATTAACGTTATTTACATAATTCCTGAAAATCTTTGTCATTAGTAGTTGGTATGATTTTGTTTTTTTTTATTACAAGGACATTTTCGAAAAAAATGATCGGTTCTCACAGTACCAAGTTGGTGCAGGGTTGGTTATAAGAACTTAATCCGAAATTCTCACGAAGAACAGTTCGTACTGATTTGGGGTCGATTTTTAATGATTTCGCCAGTTTTTGGATTGACCGTCTACACTCAAAAAAATCGACACGTTACTTCCACGTGAAACGCACGTAATTTTCGTCCACTGCCAAAACCAGTAAAAAACACGTGGAATTCACGTAAGAGCTACGTGATTTCCGCGTAAATTCACATTCTACGTGATAATCACATAAATTTTACGTGATTTTTCACGTACAATTCACTGGACACGTAATGTTCACCTGATTTAACTGGTTACGTGTTCAGGTGGAAGTTACGTGAAATTTCACGTGAAAACAACGTGTCGATTTTTTTGAGTGTAGAATTTTGATTAAATTTTGACGAAGTATACTTTCGTTCTGAGGGGTCTCGCAGTTCTGGTTCTGTCTCTTCCTGAAAGATCCTTGAAATCTCCTAGCTCATTGTATCGGTTCATAGCATCTCGATGCATAGCGATGAACACAGGAGGGTTTCCTTGCTTATACAGCTGAATCACCGCACTTCGTTATGGATTTGGCCTCATTGTAACACATCGCGTGAACAAATTCAAATGAAACTTTGTGCTTTTGTTTGTAATAAACCAAGGTAAAATACGCCATAGGTTAGCTCATTTCAGCATCTGTCAAATCTAAACTGTACACTGAGAGAAAAAATACGGATAATATTTCCTCACCCGGGTACATTCTCGAACTCTAAGGATTTCGTAGGTGTAGTCCCGATTGTAAGGGTGAGTAAGGGTGAGTCAATAATTATTGCAACACTTTCACTTATTTTTTTTACCGAATATGAAACAGCTGAAGATTCAGTACGTTCAGTAAATTTAACTTCGCTGTCTGAACTGTCAAAATCTACCGAAACGCTCTGTAAATTTTGCATAACTATTAGTAACGCGCGTTGTCACTTTTTCACCGAAAAAATGTTAAAAAATTACAGTTGATCAGCAAAATATACAGATTCGTTTTAAACGGATTTCTTTTTATGGACTTCCTTCTTGGTTTTTACACTTAGGATAACTAATGTGATAAATTTATATTTTTTTCGCATTCATTTGCGGTTTATTGCTTTTTATTACATATATAAAATACATTTTAATTGTACAAATCAAAAAGATTTCTTGTTCCTTCATCAAGGACTCCAATTGTGTCCAACATTTCCTCCCTTTTGGGAACTTATTTTTGGCTGCACCGTAAAACTCAACAGAACCACAAAAGCTTCTGACAAATTGCAGCATAGAATAAGTTTACAATCCGTTCGGTACTTTTATACAGCTTATTTTGCAAAAGATTAAGTTTACAGTAAATTCGTAATTTGATTTTAGAGTGTTGCGGAACTGCAGCAATTTACAGTTTCGATCGGTAGTTTGTTTTTATAATAGTTTCAGTTGAAAACCGAACTTATCGACTAGCGACAATCGATTTTACTGTCGATCCATACGTTGCTGTATAGCGAATCAGATGCGCCATACAGCGCACTACTTCCGACATTAGATATAACGTACAGAACGAGAGTAAAATGGATTGTCGCTGGTCGATAAATTTGGTTTTCAACTGAAACTATAATTCAATTTTCGGTAGTTTTCTATAAATTAAAGAAATTCTGTATTTTTGATTGCTGGAATCTTGTAAAATGTCATATATTACTAAATGTTTGGTGAAATTTCTGATTAACAGATCGAATTCAGCTAAAAAAGTACCGAACATAATTTTGGAAATTTGGTGTGTAATTGACTGAAATTAACCAAATGTTGTTCGGTTTCTCTTTAGAGTGCATTGTTTACATCCGTTCAGTTGTGGGGTTTTCAGAGAGATTCCGGTCGAGATGAAAAATAAAACCGTTCACAAAAGGATTTTGCTCACCAACATGCAAAATGTCACAAACCGAGAGAGCACTGATTGCTCATTTGAAGTGGAATCCAAACATTTCGACGTGGAACTTGACCAAAAACCTTAATGTTTCGCAATGTTTTAACCAGAGGGCCCGAAACGATCCGGGTTGAAATGGTACAAGGTGCAAAACTTCCCAAATTATGACGGATGCCAGCAGAGTGATGCCACAACGCGTGTCCAGAAATTCTACACAACGCTACTAACTAAATACCAGTGCTGCGTCATTGATGGTGAGACCTACATCAAACTTGATTCCAAGCAGTTGCCGGGACTGGAACATTTCACGGGTAAGGACAAGTTTTCTGTAGGTGACCAATTCAAATTGAAAAAACTGTCGAAATTCACTTCGAAATTCCTGATTGGTAGGCTAAATGCACATGTGGCAAACGAAGTGAACCATTCGTGACTAAAGTCATAATAAACTGTGAGATTTAAAAAAAATTGAGAGTCTTTAAAAACGGATCTTTCCGGTTTTGTGGCACGATTGGGCTTCATGCCACTACTCCAAAATCGTGCAGGAATGTTATGCGGCTAATTTTGTGGATTTTATGCCAAAAGACATGAACCCATAAAAATGGCCTAAGCTGCGTCCTATTGGGCCATCATTTCGGAATTTCGGAAGAACAAAGGAGATGTGAGGAACAAACGAAAAAAAAACGTAGATGAAGTGAAAAAAACTGTAAAAAAACTGTAAAAACACGTTCCAGAAACGACTATACAGGCTCTGAAGGGGGGTATTTATCGAAAATGTTGAGCGTTTTACTGAAACTCATCTTAAAATTTCACCGACGTATGTAAGTTGAAATAAACACACTGTAAACATTTGGTTCGATTTCGATAATAATAGCTGATTTACCAATCCATCTAAAGTTTAGCAATAATTATCAACTAGCCCTCTAATTGACTTTAAATTTTGTTCTGAGCAGCTTGACTGAAAATCAAAAATTTCTTCTGGTAAATCTTTTACTTGTTACATTCCAGTTCCTTTCCACTTAATGACTGAGTAGAATTGTATTCCTTTCTCTTTTTCTCACACGGAAAAGTAACTCCATTTTCGTAAAAAAGTGGATTAACTCTATTTTAGGCATTGAAACTTGAAATGGAGCACCTGCAAAAAATGTGGCATACAATGACTTGATTCTACACATCTTAGAGTACGTTGGAGAAGAATTTGGGAGAGACGTTTTTTTTCTATCTTTTATAACATGGCGTAAATTTAACTGAAGATTTACTTTAACATGAAAAAAAGAAAAAATACAACTCTGGTGTAACCAGCAAAATTGTAGCATATGTCAAAACACCATGAAAATACCATCTCACGATATTTGCTCATACAAAATTTAGCATATTCGTCACTCTAGCGTTTAATGCAAGAAAAAATTACATTCATACAAATTAAAGTATAACAAGTTTGCAACAAGTTTGCTACAAGTTTGGCATAAAATTGACTCTGTTGTCTCGGTACCACTCCAATACGTTTCGAGCGTAGTGGCAGGAAGCTAGATCAAGTCAAAACAAAACTTCTTGATCCTTTGTGGTTCCTAATGAATGGCAGCCCTAATAAATTTCGTATGGTTATTTTTCTTAACGAACTATTTGGGATATCATCCAAACCATTAAAGAAATGCTTGGAGGATTTGTGATATCGTTCGTTTAAGGTAATTTTTTATCAGGGAAGAGACGCTTCTTAAGGCATTCTTCCGTGCAAATCGCTTCGTTGATTGTTCCGGAAGTGATGAAGGGAGTGCTTATTTCACCACATCCGCAAATCGCTTGCTTGATCAGGAACATCTTTGCAAATTTTGATAAATTCTTTTTTCAGACAACCTCCAGAACATCCAACTTAAATTTGGCAACGGCTTTTGGCACCTTGTAAACAACCCAAGTAACACCAAAACATCTTTTTGGTCAGTTATTTTGAGATTTTTTCATACAAGAGTATTAAGAATGACATGAAAAACATCTTTTGTCATATACAAGCTAAGAAGATGTTGTCGCAAAACATTTGCCTTTCATAAGTCACTCATTATTTTTCTAGAACATATGACTTAATTTTCGACTCAAATATGACCAAAACAGCACAATTAACCGATCTTTTTATAACATCTTTTAGGTAGCATAAGAAGTTTTAAAGATGCACTGCATAACATGCTTTTGACATAACGATGTCTTATCTAGGTAGTGTATAGTATTGCAATAACCAGTAGGTTATAATCAAGTTATTAAAAAGGGAAACTAAATGCAGAAATGCATGAACACCACAATTCAATCTAACAAGTGTCAAACTAGCAGATGTGGACACAGATCGAATTTGACAATAATGTTTGTTATGAATATGACGAATTTGTTTATGATTTTCCATTACTTTTTATAAATTTTTCACATCGATTAAAAAGCAGACCTAACCCATTTGCAAGATATCTTCTTAAGAAACGGTTACATAATTGGTCTAACTACAAGAAGAAAGAAACAAACATATTTTTCAGAACTATACCATGCAATAAAAATCACCATCAACAATTGGTTCATAGTGATGGTCCACCAGAAACGTCATTTTTTTCTAAAATTTCTGGAGCCAAATGACATTTCACTGAGAAGATTCTCTAATATGGTTATTATGATGTTATAATAACTAACTGAAATAATTTGCAATGGACCATCATTAGCATGTTATAAGACTGCTCTCAAGATGTTTTTTGGACTCAATTTCAATTTCACGCCATAGTTATGGACAAAATTACAGTGCCGGTTGAAACTAAGATTACAATTATCACTAAAAATTTCGAAAGCTGTTTTTTTTTGTCGATGATTGAGATGATATATTTTGAGTAAGAAAGAAAATTGCTCGATAATCTAGACTCTATTTTTTATGTTTTAAAAATACTTTTATGTACAACATTTTTTCACGGGCAATTTCTTGTTTTGACGACATGACTAGAACTACTGTATGAATCACTATGAAACTTGACAGATGTAAACAATACACTACGAATAAGATTAGCTCAAATTAACGGTTCAAAAGTTACAGAAGATTTTCGATTAGCCATTTTTATCGAATACACCCTTTATCTTCGATATAACAAACCTATCGGAATGCACTTGTCACCCTGTTGGTTATTGGTTCTGGTCCGGAATTGAGTATTTCTCCCCGCCGATGACAGCGCTATGGACATCATGTGAAGTGCTCCCCCTCATTGCCACTAGGCATTTCTAGCTAACGAACAGTCGCTTCAACGTAAAGCACTTACCCCCAAATTCCTCTGATCGACTACCTCCCCCGTCCGTTCCCGTTCGTTTGAAGGCTGTGGAGAAACGTAATGGAAATTGATTGCCGGAAGTGACTAAAAAGTGGTTGACAGGTTTTTCCAGACTTGAGCACACCTCCCCCACCCCTGTAAGCCACAACTGTGTCACGCTGCACGGTGGTTGCTATTTCTCTAATGAGCGTGACATTGGCAAAATGCACCGCTCGCTCTGAAGTGATAAAAGGGTTTTCGCTCGCAATAGACAGAATTTTTCTTCCATGCTCCGAAAAAGTCCCCCTCTGCAAGAATGTCACAGCAGCGAGCGAGTGAATCAACGAAAAAGTGGGTTGCTGGGTTGTGGTTTTCCTTTCGAATTCTGTTTGGTCGTTTGCTTTTACCTTCTTCCACGTTTTTTTTTTCGTTGTTGATCGAGACCAAATTGCTTCCGCTTGTCATCTCCAGCCATGAATGAATTTTTCTCAGCAGCAACATTCCATCCTGCTGCTTCGAGGGACAAAAGAATCCTTAATTAGAGTGCTTACCTCGTGGGACCGGAATCAATTGATGCGCGCCGACGGAGAAGGATGGAAAGCGAAACGGAAGTTGCATTAATGGGAAAAATGTGCCCGGGAAGTGAAAACTGGTCTGGAAATTTGGGCAAGGTCATACAAATCGGTCGGGTGGCTTTTGGAATTTTTCTATTTGAAGTTTGGAGGTTTTCGGTTTGTCACAATGTAAATAAATACCATTTAGTTCAAGTATGTTTTTCCTCAAAGATTTTCTAAACCCGTTTCAAAATCATTTTCATCAGGGTGCTAAAACAGGCTAGTTTTATTAAGAGTCCTTTAGCGCGAAAAAAAATATAAGCACATTTTTATTTTCACCCTGTAAAAACGAAGCGTTTTGGGTACGTTATTCAATTTATTGCATTCATTTACGTCAAATTGCTTTTAATTTTTCAAACACGAATCTTTTTTTCTCTATGAGAAATAATCGAATAACTTGCTTCCTAAAAAACACATGAAACATCTCCCCATCTTGTGCAGCACCAGACAGGGCGCAAGTTGCGTGCAGAAATTAGGAACTTTAATGCCTCTCATTTTCCACACCATTTCGAAAGTCACTTTCGTCGTCGTCAGTTTCGTTTGCCTCGGCAATAATCCGCATTTTTCTACTGGCTGGTGTGGGCTGGCGTGTATCGTCGTCATCGTCGTCATTGAAGGTTTCGTGAATATCATAAATCTGAGCCGGCTCCTCATCATCGTTTCGAGTCTTGTCAAATGGCGCCTCCCTTTCTGTGAACCCATAACCATCACCATCGGCGGCAGCAGCAGCAGCAGCAGACAGCAGGGTGAAGTTGTGCAATAAAGTCATTTTCTCGCATATCACCATAAAATATATCAGAACAGCACAATGAAATTATAACTTTTATCATTAAACTTGCTGTTTTAATTAGAATCATATAGACCACGACGTTCTTGTTAGATTTCGGTTGTCTGGTTGAATCCGGGAACCTCATTCCTCGCAAACCAGTGAACAGCGGCTGGAAGTCAAATCCTCTAAATCCCAATTCCGAAATGACAAAGCCACTGCTCACGCAAATGTTAGCATGTTTTCTAACCACCATGCCATTTCGCCACCCCCCTTCCGCCAGGGAGAAATCCAAGTGGCATCGAAACGAAGCAACTTTAATTAGAAATTTTCACTGGGTATGACAATTATCATATTCCACACCTCCCCTGGATGGGGGCTCTCATTCCACCACCCGCGCGTTTCTTTTCGCCCGTCAATCTCTCTTTTGAGGGGGCGGGGAGGGGCCAAATTGAACAGTTCACCACCCTTCGATGGTGGCCCATATGAGTGTGTGCGGCTCAAATTGGGTTTGTTCTTTTCCGAAAACCAGTTTGTCATTATTCTTCGGGGAGTGTTTCACGATACGGCTCAGATCGGCGAGGCGAAAGCATATTATATTTTGTTCGCCCCTTTGCCGGTCAGTTGCTTGTGTTATGGGAAATGACAAAACATGTAGAATTGAGCGCGAAATTCAAACTATCCTTATTCACTGCAAGGGATTCTTTCGTTGGTTTCGATTTTCTTTCATGTAGGACTACGATTCTCTTTTCTATAAGTACCGGGTGTAATTTCAAAGTTTTGAAAAATGAGAGCTATTCGCTACAGAGGAGGATTTTTGAACGCTAATAATTCTCGTTGGACTGAACATTATTACCCTATTCATATATCATTCGATCGGAAAAGTTCATATATATATAAGTATGTAGATAAATTATGTGCTTAGAAATGATTAACATTTTAACTTCTTACTTCTTTAACTTCCTTTTATTTCATTAGGTTTCATGCCACATTTAAAACTGCGATATTGTTTGGTGTTATAATCGAGCCCGTCTTCTTCTATGAACTTAGCTTCCTACTCCATTCGCGTGACTCTCTGATTTCCAGACTACGCTACGCAACGTTAGTAGATAACACAGGGGGTGATTCGAAATGATTTCCGTGTTAGACATCAATTCACAGCTGATGGTTTGTCCGACCTTATGTTTCCTCAGTACCATGGTCCACCCGGCTGTGGCACGGAACTCAAGGCCGAAGAATCATTGTTTGCAAAAAAAAAAAAACAAATCTTGCTACTGTGATGAAATTTCTGGCCACAGAAATCTAATCCTGAAGGATTGCAGACGCCGTCCGCGACACTTAGAATACCAGAATCATCTCACGTATCTTGCAGTCAGCCATTTGCAGTGACGAGGAATTGAACAATCTACTATCCGGAATGAACAAAGCATGATGGTGTCCTGCTGCCTAAGAAAACCGGAAAGAGATATTAATTTATAACGGGTATCTTGCCATCGCCCTCTTTAGGACGATCAATTAAATTTGACAAATCAAGAGTGTGCTTTACTAACATTATCCTGACTGAATCTGCACTACCATTGCATAGTTTCGGAAACAGCGTATTTTGGATTGCTTGAGACATTCAGTCGAGAGTGGTAAATTGTCTGTTTGCTAGAAAATTTCACATAAATATTAGGTGCGCAACTAAGTTCCCGCTGTTTAGCAATAGATGGCGCCAGTAGTAACTGCTGGTCGAATGTCGTACATCTCAAGCGTCATAAACCAAGCTCAGACATATGGTAAACAACCACTTTGCCATATCAGTGATTTTGGTTTAGTGTTATATATTTTGGTTGTTTGAAGATGTCTGAATTCGTGCCAAATAATCGTCATTTGCGGGAAGTGTTGATTTTCTTCTTTCATTCGAAGAAAACGGTGGCTGAAGCACATCGAGAGCTCCAAAAAGTTTACGGTGATACTGCTCTGAGTGAAACAACGTGTCCTGATTGGTTTCGTCGCTTCAAAAACGGTGATTTCAGTGTTGATGATCGTCCGCGTGAAGGAAGGCCAAAAAACTTCGAAGACTCTGAATTGGAGGCATTGCTCGATGAGGATCCATGTCAAACGCAAGAAGAGTTTGGTTCAGGATTGGGAGTTTCCCGCCAAGCCGTTTCTAATCGATTGCATGCGTTGGGAATGATTCAAAAGCAAGGAACTTGGGTTCCTTACGATTTGAAGAAAAGAGATGTTGAGCGTCGTTTTTTCGTCTGTGAACAACTGCTCCAGCGGCAAAAAAGTAAGAGTTTTCTACATCGCATTGTGACGGGTGACGAAAAATGGATTCATTACAGTAACCCAAAACGGAAACATTCATGGGGACTGCCCGGGCATGCTTCAACATCGTTGCCTAGGCCGTATATTCACGCTGCGAAGGTTATGCTGTGTATTTGGTGGGGCCAAGTTGGTGTTATTTATTATGAGCTGTTGAAACCAAACGAAACCATTACCGGGGAATGGTATCGAACTCAATTGCGATTGAGCCGAGCACTGCACGAAAAACGGCCACAATACGAGCACAGACACGAAAAAGTGATTCTTCAGCATGACAACGCTCGACCTCACGTTGCGAAACCCGTGAAAACCTACTTGGAAACGCTCAAATGGGAAGTCCTACCCCACCCGCCATATTCTCCTGATATTGCACCGTCCGATTATTACTTGTTCCGTTCGATAGCACATTTCTCACTGGTCAGCAATTCCACGCATATGATGACATCTCAAAATGGCTTGATTCTTGGATAGCATCAACAGACAAACAGTTCTATCGAAATGGTATTCACGTTCTACCAGAAAGATGGGAAAAAGTCGTAGCTAGTGATGGGCAATACTTTGAATAATTCGTTTGTAACCTTTGTTTTCAAAATAAAGTTCCTTTTTCACCAAAAAACAGCGAGAACTTAGTTGCGCACCTAATACTTTTCCAATAAAATAGAAATAAGGAAAAAAAAAAAAAAAAAAAAAAAAAAAAAAAAAATAACAAAAATAAAAAAAAAAAATAAAAAAAAACTAAAAAAAAAAAAAAAAAAAAAAAAAAAAAACAACAACAACCAAAAAAAAAAATATAAAAAAAAAAAAAAAAAAAAAAAAAACAAAAAAAAAAAAAAAAAAAAAAAAAAAAAAAATAATATTTTTCTAAAAAAAAAAAAAAACACAAGGAGATGTTATTTTAACAAAAAAAAAAAATAAAAAGAGAGACAACAAAAAAAAAAGAGGGGTTGTTTTTTTTTTTATTTTAAAAAAAAAAAATTATTTTCCGAACAAATTTGAGACAACTACTATTAATTGTATTGTTTCACAATTGTTGAAAATCCTAGCATATGGAGTGAATTGTAGATCTATTGTAATGACAATATGAATTTTCCCTTCATCTGATTCATGAACAATAAGATTCATGGTCGGAAATAGATTTCAATATTATTCTATATTATTGTATTGTAATTTCATGGTTATTTTTATCCGGGAAGAACGTGTTTAGCTAAGCATTTGACACGTTTTGTGACGTCACGGACGATACGCACCTACCATCGCTACACCTTGCGTCGGTTGACGTTGTGACATACAACTTGTGGACGGACAATAGAATCATTGTTGGCTGTGGTGTGTTTTCTGGCAATTGAGCTCACTAGTACTCACTAGATTGTTTTCCCGAATTACAAATTGTTTATCCTATAATTAATTATACTAGAACCTAAGGCTTTAATTCATTATCCTAGGAATTGATTCCGTATGCTTAAAAGAGGTAAAAATTAAAACCTAAATCATGCAGTGAATTGATTTAAAATTTTTCATTTATTTACATGGCATTACGTCACAATACTATAACATTGCCTGATACACAATATCCCTCCATAATGCCCGATTCGTGGCTGCTTCTCTCCAATCCCTTGGGCACCTTGTACCCCCTAGGTCTTGCTCCACCTGGTCTGACCATCTTGCTCGTTGCGACCCGCGTCGTCTTGTACCAACCGGATTCCCGTCGAACACCATTTTTGCAGGATAGTTGCCCGGCATTCTCGCAACATGTCCTGCCCAGCGTATCCTTCCAGCTTTTGCCACCTTATGAAAACTGGGTTCGCCGGTGAGTTGCGCGAGCTCATGGTTCATCCTTCGCCTCTATAGTCCGTCCTCCTGTACTCCACCAAAGATGGTTCTTAACACCCGTCGCTCAAACACTTCGAGTGCTCGCAGGTCCTCTTCAAGCATTGTCCACGTCTCATGCCCGTAGAGAACAATCGGTCTTATAAGCGTTTTGTACAGGATGCACTTCGTACGAGGGCTAAGTCTGTTTGACCGTAGTTGCTTGTGGGGCCCATATTAGGCACGAATTACACTGATAATCCGCCTCCGGATCTCACGGCTGTTATCGTTGTCCACAGTAACCATTGAGTCGGATCCTGTCGTGCTCGGTTCCGCCTGCCAGCATGTACTTCGTTTTGGACATATTTATCTTCAACCCAATCTTCTCTGCTTCGCGCTTCAGTCTGATGTTCTGCTCTGCCACCGCCTCAAATGTTCTGCCGACAAAATCCACGTCATTGGCAAAGCAGATAAATTGACCGGATCTGTTGAAAATCGTGCCTCGCATGTCAAACGCCGCTCGTCGCATAACACCTTCAAGAGCAATTTTGAACAGGAGGCAAGAGAGACCATCACCTTGACGACGCCCCCTGCGGGATTCGAATGAACTCGATAATCCACCCGATATCCTCACGCAGCACTGGGTTCAACCCATCGAAGCCTTGATAAGTCGGGTCAGCTTCCCCGGAAAGCTGTTCTCGTCCATGATCTTCCATAGCTCATTCGGTTAATTGTATCATATGCGGCTTTGAAGTCGATGAATAGATGATGCGTTGGGACTCTATATTCACGGCACTTTTGGAGGATCTGCCGCAAAGTGAAGATTTGGTCCGTTGTGGACCGTCCTTCGATGAAGCCGGCCTGATAACTTCCCACAAATCGATTTGCTAGTGCCGACAGTTGCTGGAAGATGATTTGGGATAATATTTTATAGGCGGCATTAAGGACAGTGATCACACGATAGTTTTCACAGTCCAGCTTGTCGCCTTTCTTATAGATCTATTAAAGGAAATTTTAACGAACCGAAAGTTCTTGTGGTAGTTTATTGTTTCGGAAACTTCCCTCCTGTTGGTGCAATCAATACGTTTCATGAGGTGAAACATATTCCTGAGTGAAAACAACAATTTGCTATATTAGATTCGATGAGAAAAGTTTCATACACTCACATACTTTGAATTTCTCGATGGTTCCACTAATGCACTGTTTGCACACGCGTTAAAGGGTGGAACGGTCAAAAATTGGCCAAAAATGATTAAGCGATTACTGATTGATCATTTATTTAATAAACTAAACTGATTACACATTGATTGTTGTTTTTTTATTTCTCCCATGCGCGGAAGTAACGATCTTTGATGAGGTTTGTTGTCAGAAGCAGATAATCTCTCATCTCCATGCAAAGCGCTAGGAGCTGACGGTAATTTATTGCTAGAACGAATAGACATGAGGAGAAGTGTATTGATAGTTCCGTATAGGGCAACGGCAGGCTTTGAAAATTGAAAGATACAAGTTTGAAAACGAGCGGAGGGCATTGAACGGTAGTATCCGATCAGGCACATAACCCTTAACCATACTACCCCATGCAGGATAGGCAAGGAGAGGAAATCCTCTTGACTGGTAAAAGGTTATGCAACCGGTCGTGCTCTTATACTACCTATGGCTTTTTTCTAGTTCTAGCGATTTGTATTGGGAGAGGGACAAACTATCTTCCAACTGTTTTTTGAGTTCTCTTGAGGTTTCTCTTTACGATTGCCCAATATTTTTCAATTGGGCGCAGTTCATGCGAGTTTGGAGGGTTTTTCTCCTTGGGTACGATTTGCACACTATTGGCGGTATGCCATTCCTGAGCCAGTTTTCCGTAGTGGCTAGAAGCGAGGTCTGGCCAAAACAGCACGGAACTACTATATTTCTTCAAGAAAGGCAATAAGCGTTTTTGCAAGCATTCCTTTACATAAATATCTTGGTTGACAGTGCCAGTTGTCACGAAACTTTTGCTTTTCAGCCCGCAGGTGCAAATCGCCAACCAATCCTACCGTTTTCTGCTTAAACTTATCTTGAACCTTTCTTTTTCCTATAGCCGTATAAAACTCTTGACCTGGGAGCTGCTTGAAATCAGCCTTAACGTATGTTTCATCGTCCATTACGAAGCAATCAAACTTGATCAACAAACTCGTGAACAACTTACACACTCTTCCTTTGGCTGTTGTGTTTTGCTTATCACCCTGATTTGGTGTCACTGTCAACCTATATGTTTGACAGTTCAGCTCGTTTATTTGCTCTCTGCACTGTTGTGTGGGACTTTCCCAATTTGGTTCCGATATCTCTGATGGAAAGGTTGGGATTGCGTTTGAAAATGCTGGCCACTATTTTTCCGGTCGCTGCAGCTTCCTGGTTTCAGTTTCCTCCTGATCCCGTCTTCCTGGTGTTTCGTTACTCTTCCAAACGTCCACATTTTTGTAATTTTTGACGTAGACTACGTCTTTGTTTGCGAAAGGGTGTCCCACATCAAATTGCATCACGGAAAAAACGCTGTAGAAAATAACCCATTGGGTATTTTCTCTTGAAAATTTTGGCACAAGTAGCCACCCGAAAAGCAACGTTGCGTATTGATTTTGCGTCAGCAACTGGAAAATCCTCAAATCTCATCGGGACATCGTAAAACAACTCGGAATCGTGCAGTCAACCGCGAGTCGTGTGATTACACGTTACTACGAAACTCTGAGCATCGAACAGAAGGAAAAATGAAAGCGTTTAACAGGAATCTCAATGTCTTGGTCAGGGATGTGGCCAAAAAATTGAATCGGTTCAAGTTTTTCGTTCAGAGAGCTAAGGACCGGGAGGGACTGCATACGTATAAAGTGAAGAAGGCTTCAAATCGTGACGAACGGCAAAATACAGTGGGAAAGTCACGAGCCCGAAAACTGTACACCCAAAAGCTGACGAGACCTCATTGTCTCATCATGGATGATGAAGTTTTCGTCAAGGCGGACTTCCGGCAGCTTCACCGCCCAGCACAAGTTTGATGTTCCGGAGGAAGTAAGGAAGCAGAAACTTTCAAAGTTTGCCAAGAAATACATGATTTGGCAAGCGATCTGATCATGTGGCAAACGGAGTGCGCCGTTTGTGACTATCGGGACTGTAGACGGAGAGATCTACCTCAAGGAGTGTCTAAAGAAGCGTCTGCTTCCTTTGTTGAAGCAATACGAGCGCCCTACGATCTGCTGGTCGGATCTAGCTTCGTGCTACTATTCAAATATTGTCCTGGAGTGGTACGAAGCCAGCGGGTTCACTTTCGTACCCAAGGACATGACCCCCCCCCCCCCCCCCCAGCGCACAAGAATTATGGCTCATAAAAAATTACTGGGCACTACAAAAGCATCCCAAGGAGGTAAAATCTGAGGAAGACATGAAGAAAAAAGTGGGTTTCCGCACAGAAGAAGCTCCAACCAGATGTTGTAAAGAATCTAATGAGTGGAGTTAAGCGTAAGGTGTGAGCGTACGATTATGGTACTGAAATTGAATGAAATAAATATGCCAAAAGCTTACTTATGAGTTTTTTCCTATTGTCTGAAAGATTGAGAAGGATCGGCCAAATAGGTAATTTTCTACAGGTTTTTTTTTCGTGATGCAATTTGATGTGGGGCACCCTTTACTTCTTTGTTTGAGAGTGTCACGAAAAGTGGTATGCTTTTCAACGTTAATAACTCGGTCATTTCTCGTTAGAATTCTGAAATTTTTGCTGCAACCGTTTGAAAATATTTCTTACAATCAAATTTATTGTTCAAATTTTTGGATATTTATCTTAAAAACTTTTAAATATTTTCTGAAGTATGAGTCCTGTTTTATAGTTGTGAAAATTGATCAGCACAAGTTTAATTTTTCGCAGGTGTTTCTAGCAAAGACTCTAAATTCACCAAATTCATCAATCGGAATTTCAGGTGGATTAACGTAGATTACTCTGTTGGCATGGAGCAACATTACAAACGTTAAAGGCTTAATTGGTTTCTCAGCAAATCAGCACAACGTTTACATGGGCTTCAAATGGTGACTTGACAACCAGGAGGAGGGGTGCGGCTGAATTTCGGTCATCGCAGTTTCCTATCTCCACGAGTAATGTGATCACATACACAGAAAAAAATAATTAATTTTAACATGCGCGTAAAATTTCCCCTCCTTTAATTCAAACCCAAAGGAGGCGTAAACAACGAAATTGTTTGCGAACTTTCAGGCGCCATACAACAATCTTTGCATTCTTTCATAGAACAGGCTAGATTCAGGCGTTATGTGGCTAAAATTTACATGAAATTTCCAATTATTTTCTGCCAAATCTAGCATTCCCTTTATGCGCATTAGATAACGCAGAAAATTCAATGTTTCTTTTAATGTGTGTAGGACTGTCAGCTGAAAAATGGAAATGCTGGCCTGGGCTATGCTTTCAACTTGGCAATAGCGAAGTGGAGGACGGGGATGAGATTTCACAGTTTGAAAGAAACATTTAATTTTCTGCGTTATCTGCATTATATGCACATGAAGAGAATGCTGGAGTTGGCATAATGTACTGGGCTCTTCCATGTAAATATCGCTGGAATGTCTGTTGTATGAAAGACTGCATAAAATGTGGTATGCTGTATGAAAGATTGCAAACAATTACTTTGTTTACTCTTGCTTTACCTTGCAATTAAACGAGGGAAAATTGTACGCGTTTGTTAAAATTCATATTTTTTTACTGTGTAGTGAACCTGTAAACCACATTGAATATTTTCCTTTCTCATTTAATTAATAATTTCAGCAGGATTTGGAATAACCGTTACAGTCCAGAAGCATGTATTTTAAGAGCATGGATCTCATTTAAAGGCTCGATTTGTTTTTCAGCGTTTCAGCGTGACATTGACATTAAAATTGCACTTCTGAATTCAACTGCTGTTTTCATGGAAAACTGGCATGCGCTCATAAGCAGTAAAGATTGTACTCAAAAAACAAAAAAAAAAAAACGTGACACTTTCTTTTGAGGGCGACCCCGGTCAAGTGGTTAACATCCGAACCTCTCACGCCAAAGTCACGAGTTCAAATTTTACCCCGGGACAAGTTACGAAAATACCCAAAAGGTATTGGAGAGACTACGACGGGAGATGAACCAGGGCTCGATAATCAAGGAACTAAAAAAATAACACTTTTTTGTGTACAACGTTTTATTGCATGAGTAAAAATTTAGAGTGTAATGTTAACATGTGCAACATTTCAAGTGGTTATTGAGATGGCTTCCACGCAAGATGTGCTTCAACAAGAAAAAAATGTGGGTGCGGTCGTGGACAATCCAGGCCAATCCCACAGGTGGATCGCGAAACAATTGGGAATCGATATTTCGACCTTGTCCCATCTGGTAAAATCGTTTAAGGAGACCCAGACGACCCAGCGGCCAGCTGGCTGTGGGAGAGCGAAAACGGCTGTGTGAACGCATTGAAGGTGAGGGATCACTGCCAGCGCAATTCGAACCATCCGATTGGGTACGTGGCCAAGAAGGTCAATTTTTCCGTCTGATTCATCCAGCAGACAATGAAGCTGGTCTGACTTCATGTTTTCAAGGTAAGAAAGGCGCCCAACCAAACGGATTAACAGAATACGGTTGTAAAGTCCCGCGCCAGGAAGCTGTACCGCGAGTGGTTGGTGCAGCCGAAATGCATTGCAATGGATGACGAGGCGTACATTGAAGCGGATGCCAGACAGATCCCCGGCCTGTAGATTTTCGTCGGCAAGTCCCGTTTGAATGTTCCGAAAAAGTTCCGGATGAAGAAGGTCGACAAATTTGCCAACTAATGCTTGGTGTGCCTAGCGATCTGTGCGTGCGGCAAATTCAGCAAACCGTACATAATGACCGGCGCCATCAACGGCCAAATATATAAAGAAGAATGCCTCTTGTTTGGCCGGATCTGACATCGTGCCAATTCGTGAAACCCGTGATGGAGTGGTACGAAGCCAACGATGTTGTTTTTGTGCCGAAGGAGGCAAATCTGCCAAACTCGCCAGAACTTCGTCCAATAGAAACATTCTGGGCGATTATGAAGGAAAAGCTCCGGAAAACAGGGAAGGTCTTCAAAAACGACAAGGATTTGGAGAAAGAATGGATGAAAGTGTGTACGAAAGATGGCGCAAGTGTTGCACAGGATTTGATGGGCAGCGTTAAGTCCAAGGTGCGGGCCGTAGTTTTCCGAAGGTCCTCACTGAGATCGGCTGACCCTGCTACAAGAAGCCATCACGTAGGCTATTCTCTCAGAACAACCTGCGGAGAATAGTCCTGCAGCCATAGGTAATCCTTGCACTGATGGTGGGTTCTTATCACACATCACATCATCACATCACAGGTGCGGGCTTTAACCTAGGAGACTTTGTCAAAACATACCTTATATGTGTTTATTTATTCTCAGACAGTTTCAAAAATTATATATAAAATGAATTTTTGGTTCAAGTTCAATCTTTATGTGAATATAATAAATTTGTTTTATATTTATTGGTTGTTTGAAGTCTTGTGTTGAGTTAAGCGAATTTTGCAAAAAATGCCTGAATAAATTATAAAAATAAAATTTATCAAGATCGTTATTAATGAAAAACCAAAATGATGAGATGTTGTTGCTGAAACGAAAAGACCCTAAATGGTATTTATAGACCGACATTACACCAGAATCCATCGAAAGTTTTCGTCTATTAAAAGTTATTTAACGGGTGGCAACTAAAATTTTTGGAATGTTTTCGAGGCCCCTATGGTCAACAACAAACGATGTCAAAGAGAAATTAGAGTGTGTATGTGTTAGCTCTCTATCTCCTTTTTCTGCTAGTATTTTTTTGGTTTGTTTATGCTTGCTCAGTTTTGCTCAAAAATGCCGTCGAAACAAAAAGCATTTAACGAGTGCGTTGTACTAAAATTCTGGTATTCGCTCAATTTTACTCATCTGTTGTGCTTAAAGCAGCTGACCACAAGAGCATTAACAATGAGATAATTGATCTGTTCCGAAAGAGCGGCATACCATACAAGGAACGTTTGAAAGGGTTTGCGTCTGATAGAGCTGCAGTACTTATGGGGGTTTCAAATTCAGCGATGCGATTGTTGAAGTCAGATTGTCTGGATATGGTTGTTGTCAAGTGTACTCGCCATTCACTGGCTCTGTGTGCTATTTATGCTTACGAAAAAAAAACTCCAGACTACATGGACATCTTCTGAAGGACATCTATAACTTCATATCAAACAGTCCAAAGTGAACTAGTGAATTTAACATGATTCAGGAAATCCTTGACCTTCAACCGTTGAAAATGTTACAACCATCGGCTACCAGATGGTTGTCACTAGAGGCGGTGATCAAGAGGTGTCTTGCTAGGTATTCCGAGTTACTTCTGTTTTTCAAATTCCACTCCAATATTGACAAGAAATAGACCGCATGCCGAATACTAACACATTTGCAAGACTCGATGACCAAGCCGTGGCTGCTCTTTTTGGATTACATGTTCCTTCATATCAACAGGCTTATTTGATTGTTCCAGTCCGAAAGGCCGGAGTTCACAATGTTGTACGAAGAAATGAAAGATTTTTTTTTGATGGTGCTTACAAACATTTGTGAAGAATCATACGAAAATTGCTTGTATGAAACGAATGGATGATTCATTTGCCTTCCCAGCGCTTCGCCGTCTCTTCTTCAATATCCTCATTTTGCCGCACTCTTCTGGCACTGTCGAAATGATTTTCTCAGAGTATAACAAAAAAAAAAAAAAGTTGAGGATTCGGCTCGGCGATGACACAATAAACTCCATGTGGAAATTTAAGGACCTCATCAAACAGCGGGGCGGAAGCAAAACATCATTCTCACTCAAAACATGCAGTCGAGATTGCGCAAAACAGTGTATAAGCATCATCAACCGAACGATATTTAGTGATACATGTTGACATCTGCTGATACATGCACATTTTTTTAAAGCTGAATTTGGATCAAATAAAAACATTTAGAAAAGTGTAAACATGGCTTTTATTTTGGTATAGATTTTTGGCACAGATTTTCCTGCGATGAAGTACACATTTTTTGGCTACCGGTACTGATAAAAATGTGGCAACACTGCTGATAGCTAAGGTCACGCTTAGAAAACAGTACCCAGCGGAGTAGTTAAGTGTGGGAATCCAATGTTTTAAGATTAGATTCAAACCAATAATTTTTATTCACGTACGCACGGTATGTACAGCTAAACTAAAACACTGGTAAGGTACGCAATCCTACCTAGCTTAACAATGTTTGTCCCTATGACAATGCATGGTGGGTTGTGTGAGTAACATTAACACATATAGAGTAGGGATGTTCAGGAAAAACAATTATTATTACAGAAAACGTTAGGTTTAATCACGTAACCTACCGTTGGGTACAAATTTTGGGTAGAATTTAACCCGTAAGTATCCAGAAGGCTTATCAACCATGGCTAGATTTGGCTGTGCGCAGAACTTAAATTGAGGGCAGACAGATTGTTATGTTAAGTAGTAAGCTTGAAACGCTTAGAAAGAAATTTAAACAGTTTTGGCTGCCAGTCCAGAATAATAATTTAAAACTGATATTTTCGATACAAGCGAGATTTACCTATTCTGGGTGGGCTAAGTAGAGTCCACTCTTTAGTGAGTGATTTTGCAGCGTCGTGTACAAATCTGACGTTTATGTTTGTTAACCTTTATTTGCTCTGTGATCCTCTATCTGTTACAAGCGACAAAATTATACAGAACGACTTGAAAGTGTTTTTATAAAACTATTGTCGGAAGCCCCTATTTTGTGAGGCTATCTTTTCATTTGAACTGCATGCGATTTTTTAATTCTATTATGTTATATCTGTATTCTCCGTACGTGGAGTAACGATTATGATGTAGAAGGAGATATCCGCTGATCACCATGAGGCATCAAGAGTGGATAGTCATGTTTGTTAGAATGAAAGATATGAAGAGAAAGTGTTGAAAATTTCGTCAGTGTATATCTTTCTATCTTTCATTCTAGCAAACATTACTGTCCACTCTTCATGCCTCATGGTGATGAGCAGACATCTCCTTCTACAAAATTTTTCGAGTTTATGTGGTTTTTTTTTGTAGAAAAAATATGACTTTAAGGAATCTGTAAGTTGATGAGTTGATGATCATTAGAGCTAAATAAGCAATACGAATATCATACGAATATATTCAGTAGAGGGCTTTGAGAAAGAAATAGTCGAGGTTTGAAAATCCGTTGCTTAGAATAGCAAACAAAATCTCCCCTAAATCTTCGATTTTTTTGAGCGTTTATTTTCAGTTTTTCTTCAGCATCCATTATGTTTCAGAAATAATTTTTTTTCCAATAATTTATATACTTTATATACTTTTTACAAAAACGTTACGTCTGTTCAACGATGTGCGTGCGCATTCAGTTTTTTCTTGCGATTTTTAAAACTGACCTCGTCATATGAACTTTCCGTAGAGCAACTTCCTTGCAAACATTTTCCCTCCAGCTAGCCTCAAGTCATCTGTATTCAAATTTCTCCCATAACGATTGCCAAACTTCAGGAAGGACCATCGTAAATTACTCAAATTAGGGTCAATTGATCCTCATTACCTACGCCACTGGCTAAACGCGTACGAATAAGTCTTCCCCCTTTTTTTCTTGTTCCAACTGAAAGCAGACGGGGAGAAAATATTGCACGATTCTAACGATCAGCACGCGTCCTTGCCAGCAACAGCGGTGGAATGTTTTTGAATAAATAAGCGCTTGAATTTCAACTAACCCCTTCACCCTCTCTACCACCAATCAGCTGGCCGCTCGGAGAAGTGGCGTCTCGCCGCATCGTCCTTCCCCAACAACAACAAAAAGCAAGTGTGCAGGAAAATTTCATGCTGCGATGCGATGCGATGGTGTTCTACCGGGTCACTAACAAGAAACGAACTGGTCATTTTCAGGTTCCAGCCAGCGAATGTGTGTTTGTATGTGTGTAGGTATATGACACAAATGCTTTTTTTTTCACCGTTTCAATTTTTTCGCTTTTATTTTTGCTAGTGGTGTGAAATGGAGAAAGCGAATGAAAAATGGGTGGGTGGTAAATGGACGGATGGATGGAAATGCTTTTCAGGCACGCGAAAACTTTCCGTGCTGGCTCGTGGTGGAAAAGGAAAATTCAATCTTCTCCTTTCGCTCGTTCTTCTCCGGGTTGGGTCAATCAATGGAGAAGAACAGGAAGGGTTGTAGAGTGAAGAGTGCCTTCCGTCGTGCATGAATGACTACGAAGAGCATCGTTCTGTAGAATGGAAGAGAACAGTGAAAAGGCTAAAAGGTTTTTCCTTGCTTCTGCTGGCTTCATTTTAAAATTGAAATAATTTTCAATAATAACTCTGAAGCAGACGAAGAATAATGGGATCCGAGGAGGAGAAAATGAATTCAGGGTGGTGATTTATCGAATAAGAGCAGCTCGATCGGTATAACGAGATTCCAAAGTGAAGAAATAGTCCGTGAAAAGGGCAAAGTTAGTTACTAATTGAGCATTCCTCACAACTACTATAAAGTTCAATCAAGAAGTATCATTCTAGCCGCCCCAGTTCCTTGGAAAATAAGCGACCCATATCCTCTTTATAAAGTGAAATTTTAATTAACAGCAGATGTGAGGCCAGTCGTAATTAAACCAGCAAAATAAAATCCCTTCCTCTCTTTTCCGACCGGAAGCTGAAAAGGATTTATCAGGGGCACTGAACCGTCGCCAATTACTCACCGATGGCAAAGAGTGATACAATCGCAGAAGAAGATGACTCCGCTAAAAATACGACGCCGCCTCAAGCCACCGGAGGAATGATCTTGATAAAAAAAATGCCTTTCCGTTGCTTGCTGGTTGCCGTGATCATCTTCCAGAGCGTGTCCTTGCCCGACTTCCAGAAGAAATAGCAAACCGAAACGAAGCTGGTCCGGGCTTCGGCTAGGATTAATTTGAAGCAATTCCTTAAATTATCACAATCATCATCGCTGCGCTAACGTTGCGACGGGTGCCTCTCCTTGCCCTTGCGGTGTTGGTTTGTGTTGCTTTTCCGGTTTCCGGTTTCGGTCCTGCTCGGATATGGATGTTGGTCCGTGGACCGGCAAATGAGGAGCAAAAGCAGGCGAAAACGGATTGGGAAATCAAAGGGTTCTTACTCTGCAGTATGGGAGTGCGGTTTCATGGTGGTCTTGTGCTAACGAAGCGAAATTTGGTTTCGGGAGGGGTTTGAGGAAAAGCAACGGATACTTTTCGTTAGTAATTGTTCATTGGAAGTGGCTTTGATGTCGGGATGTTGCAATGTAATTTGCAGCTCTGTAGCGTTTAATTTGAGGAACGGGAGGTGTTTCTTGCGTATGCTAGCTAAATGAAGCCATATTGGGAGGGATAAATTTCATCATTTATATCAGATAATGCAGTTAGTCAGTTAGTCTTGCGTTATAGGTTTCTGGTCTTTCTAGAGTTCTCAAATCTCACTTTAGGTAACAGTGAAATATGTGTCTTTCTCAGGGCACCAACATTTACAGGGCACCAACATTGACACATGAATAGACGTACCTTCATCAGGTTTACAACAGCAAGAATTTCCCAAACTAGACATGTAGAGCGCCATATGCCGCATTGGGGTCGAGGCCAGTAAGACCTCAATTACGAAAACTGCCCGCAAAATGGAATTTTCCACGGTACCAAGACTTCGGAGTGGCACCTAAAGACTGTATTCGATGAAATTTGGACACATGCAATTGTTTGTAACTTTTTAGCGTGTGGGTAAAAATTATTGAAATTTTAACTGAATGTATTTCATTGTGTTGTGTCAATTGTGTAATGAGTTTCATGAAAATCGGTCGAGTGATTTCAGTGATGGCTCCGAATGAAGAAATAGTGCGCCAACAAATTTTGGGCACTCACTTCGAAAACCCAAACGCTTCTCATCGATGGATCGGAAAGCAGCTCGGAATCGCACATTCAACCGTTTCTCATGTGATCAAAACGTTCAAGGACCGTAAGACAACCAAGCGGAAAAATGGTAGTGGCAAAAAACGTGGCACATCAAATCCGGAGAGGGCCAGGATGGTATTGAACCAATTTATGCGTTATCCCAACATTTCGATCAGGGATGTTGCGAAAAAGGCGAAAGTTTCAGTTTGTTTTGTGCAGAAAACAATGAAACGTTCTGGATTAAATGTGTACAAGGTTCAGAAGGCACCGAATCGTAGCGATAAACAGAACTCGGTGGCCAAAACTCGTGCAAGAAAACGGTACAGGGAGTGGCTCACAAAACCGTTCTGCATTGTGATGAACGATGAGACCTACATTAAAGCTGACGCCAAACAAATGCCAGGACAAGAACACTACGTCGCCACCTCTAAGTTGGCCGTTCCGGAGAGTGTACGGAAGAAGAAACTGTCGAAATTCGCCAAAAAATTCCTTGTCTGGCAAGCGATCTGCGGATATGGCAAAATGAGTCAGCCGTTCATCACCTCTGGGACCGTCAACGGACAAATCTACAAGGACGAATGCCTCCAAAAACGACTTCTGCCCTTCTTGAGATCTCACGATGGCCCGACACTGTTTTGGCCGGATTTGGCATCTTGCCACTATGCCCGGCCCGTCTTAGACTGGTACAAAGATAATAATGTAGTTTTTGTACCAAAAGACGTCAACCCTCCAAACACTTCGGAACTTCGCCCAATTGAAAAATTTTGGGCAATCATGAAGGCAAAGCTCGTTAAAACTCCAAAACTGATAGATGAAAGTGTGGTTAAAAGTAAGTAAGCAAGTCGGTCCTATCATTGCCCAAAATTTGATGAAAGGGGTCAAGGCAAAGGTGCGGGCATTTGGGTTGAGAGAAGAGGTTCAATAAACCAATGGTGTCAAAACTGAACCATTTAGTAGTACTTTATTTCCAGAAAGTTTGAAAAGAATCGCGCTCAAGGAAAATTTTTGGTGACCTATTTTGTGTGTCCAAATTTCATCGAATACAGTCTTTATGTCGTCTCTCTCAGTCTGTCGGATGACATTTACAGGAAATGGCGAGGTTCCCACGGCATGGGCTGTCTCCGTCCGACTAAAACCCTGGCAGGCCTTCAGTACACTCCACTCTCCAACGACCGCTGATCTGCCTCTGAACACGGTCTCCCCATGAAGGCCTGTGTCAACCCTCGCATGGCCTCCTTGTATGCATAGATAACCATGGGATCACTATGGCGACTACTTCACGTGAGTTTTGGATAGCTGCTGAAGACCCAACATGATGGAGCCACAAGCTCCAAATTCCACCGACCAACAAGAGGAGGTGAACCCATTCGCCAAAAAAAGTCTACCCAGATCCCCGCCTAGTAGGAAGGTGGGATCTGGTGGCGCATCCGACACGTGCGGACCGGAGAAGCCATAGATGGGCTTGAGCTCATCCAAGATATAGAGAGAAAGCAATACACGCTTCCAAAGGTGATTGTAGTCTCAGAACAGCTGAATGCTATAATCGAGTTTACGTCGATTCGTAGCAATACCAGCTAGGACCTCAAACAAAAGCTGCATGCCGCAAGATGAACGACCTAGAAGTTCAACTTCTAGCCGACCAAAGTGCCAGAGAAATGCACTAGCCAAGTGAAATAACAAACTGATATCAAATAAGTAACCAGTTTTGTTATCTCAGATATCATTTCGAACTCACCTGTTATCGCATAACAAATTTAGTTATCAACATTGACTAATTTTGTTATCATCTGTTGACAATTTTTTGAAGACGATTTTTGACGAACGTTACTGCATGTCATAAATATAATATTGAGCTATTTATCAGATTCACTACTTCAGTTATTAGTGTATGAATTTGATATCATGTTGATAACATAATTTGATGTTATCTTAAGTAATTTGTTCACATCACAAAATTTGTTATCAAATGGAACTCAATGATAACAAAACGAGTTAATGTTGTGTTATCCAACGAATATTAATTTGTTATCTATTTGGTTATTCTGGCTGTTTATTCAACCTGAATGATAACATATTTAGTGATCAAACAGAGATAATCCGATATTAGAACTTGTTATCACTTTGGTATAAACCTTTGCTCGGGTGGCCAGGCTAGTGGCTGCGGAAAAGTGCAGAGAGTCGGCCTGCAAGCACACGCAGACGGATGCGTCCGTCTCCATGGGAGATCCCACCAAGCGTGTGAGGCAGTCGCCAACGGAAGTCGCACATGGTGCCATCAAGAAGCGGCTGAACGGTCCACGGGCCCGAAGACATACCCGAACGTGGAGTCGGGGTAGGAAGGTCCAAACTTTCAAGCGCCGAGGGCGGCTCGAGTGCCAGTGCCGGCCAGTAATGTACGGAGCGAGAAGAAAGGTACGAGTGACAACTCTTCAAGAGGCACGGAAAACCCCTGAACCAAGGTCCAAAAAAAGGAGATAGACCCAGAAAAGAAAATAGACAAATAGAAGCCTGTCACGGAAGTGGAATTGGAAGTGAGACCCTCAACGTGAAGACCGAAGAAGTACTTTGTGGTCCTCAAAGCGATCCGCGGCGATGCTAAGCTCACGGATCTGGGAACCGATGTGCCGAGTATCCGCCGTACCTGCACCTGTAAAATGACCCTAGAGTTTGAAAAGGATACAAAGTTGAAGGGCCCAGCCTATAGAAAGCTGGCCGAACAAGCTTTGGGAGCGGGAATAGAGCCACACTAGTGACTTTCCAGTGTAAAAACCTGGACGAGATCACAAAGGCTAGTGAAATCTCCATGGCCATCACGGCCAAGCGTGGGGTCGAGTCCACGATACGGCTGGCAGTAGACAGTGGGTTGGTCCGTTTGCCCACTGAGTTTGCATCAGCCACCGAAGGCATGTTTCAAGTGCCTTGAGAGCGGGCATATGTCGTAGGAGCGTGGGTGCCCAGAAAGGAGCCCTCCAAATGTATGACATGCTCTGGGAAACCAGATGACAGGCAAGTCACGGGAGCACCTAAGTGCACGGCCTACAAGGGTAAACCACCAAGGTAATCACAGTGCAGGTAACCCAACTAAACTTGAATCACTGTGAGGCATCTCAGCAACTGCTGTGTCAGGCAGTTCATGAATCAGCAACGGATATCGTCATGATATCCGACTCATATCGCATACCGGTCGCTTACGGCAACTGGGTTGCGGATATCCCAAGTAACATTGCCAAAACCATCCTGATTTATTAAGTCTTATTAAGGTTTTATCTAAGCCACTACAAATCAATCTGGTTTTATTATGGCACCAAGAGATGCCAATAGGTTTCATATTTTAGTAAGGTTTATGAGAACCTACACAGCTTTTTTAAAACGATCTTAAAACCTCGTTTTCTCAAATTCCTTTTACTCCTATCAAAGGTTTAATTTCGACTTTATGAACTCAAAAAATACTGTTTTGAAATGCCGTTTTAAGACTCATTCATACTATCTTACCCAAGTAACATTGCCAACACCATCCTGCTTTATTAAGTTTCATTAAAGTTTTATGAAAGCCACTTGAAATCTATTTGGTTTTATTACGGCACCAAGAAGTGCCAATAGGTTTTATATTTTATGCAGGTTTATGAGAACCCACACAGCTTGTTTACAACAATCTTAAAACCTTTTTTCTCAAATACCTTCCTTCAAACTCCTATCAAAGGTTTTATTTCGACTTTATGAACTCGTAAAATGCTGTATTGAAATGCCGTTTTAGGACTTATTGATTTTATCTTATTATGGTCAGTTGAAGAAGCATTTTAAAACCATTTTGCCTCCAGTAAATGCATTAAACGGAAAATTGGCATTGAAGGAAGTCACCTTAAGACCAAATAGTTTTATAATAGTCAATGCGAAAAAAATGGCTTTATGGCAAAACTGTGATTTTTTTCCCATCGCCATATTGAAATATAAGAAATAATTGAATTGTGGAAAAATAAATGCATCAAATTTTCAATGGTTTGCAAAAAAACTGTAGATCAGAAACTAATTTCGGCATTTTTTTAGATAATTTCATCCAATTCCCAGAACTTTTCAGGAAATTCATGATTAATTTATCAAATATATTTGCTTTAATTTAATCTATGTTGTTGTTAATTCACATAATTTCCGAGGCGCATTAGTTTTCAAACCTTATCGTGCCAATATTTACCATAAAAATAATTGCGCATATAATTTGGAGCATAATACGCTGTAGAAAACACAATTTGTTTTGGATATTTTGCTATCAAATACAATTTCCCGCAAAACTAGACCTTTTTTTTACTGCTAAATGAATCAGAAGAGCAGAGAATCGAACAAAGCAGAACAAAAAAAACCAACCTCGATTTCACAGTGAAGTTTGACAGCTGTGGCCATCTGGCCATATTCTGGTTTTAATGGCAGCCAATAGGTTTTATGAAGGTTCTCAAGTGGTCATAACATCTTTCACTAGAACATTTTCAAAATATTTGTGTTCTTATAAAGGTTTTATTAACTTGTTTTCACCCATTTTGGGCCATTTTGTACAAATTTCGGCTTTAAAGAAGCATAGAGGAGGTGTTGGTAGACAAAACAGTTTTGAATGTAGTTTTATCAACATACGGCCATACGGCTGGAATAAAACTAAAATGATTACTTGGGATGGCTGCATCATGGACGACGGGTAAGTTCCCGATACAGGAGGTTGTGTCCTCCTCAAACGAGGGCTTCGCGATTGTAAAATTGAATGAAGTGTTCTTCTGCAACTGCTATGCACCGCCAAGTTGGTCGATTGACCGGTTTTCACAAATGGTTGATCGGATGACAAAAGACCTAACTGTTCGAAATCCGTTGGCAATGGTGGGCGATTTTAATGCCCTGGCGCTGCTGCTGCATGAGGCCCAGGCCAAGCTGAATGTAGACCTGACCAAAAGTACCTACCATAGCGTTGATCATCGACGTGACGTTCAGCAGCCTTGGGCTGTAGAATAACTGGATGGTGGAGGATGGCTACACTCATAACGATCACTTGGCGATTCGCTATAGTATCGTGCACAATACTGGGCAGCGCGCAGAAGGAAGAACACCCACTCCATTAACCCGCAGATGGAGGACATCATACCTCGATGAAGAAGTTTTTGAAGAGGCGCTTGAGTGGGAACAGGGCATGAACGAAACCCAGGGTGATTAACTCGTAGCGTTACTTACACGCGTGTTCGATGCAACCATGCCTAGGAAGGTCAAACCTAGGCATGGGAGATTGCCGGTGTATTATTGGACAAAGTTGATTGCCGACCTTCGTAAAATTTTCTTCTGCGCAAGAAAGAGGATGCAAAGAGCGCGGTCGGACTTCGAAAGACAGAGTCGAGTGGCGCTAGTAGAAACCAAGGCCACACTAAAAAGGGAGATAAAGGCCAGCAGACGAGCCGGCTTGAAGGACCTGTGTTCGAAAGCCAATGCGAACCCATAAGGTGACGCCTATCAGGTGGATATGGCGAAAACCAAAGGTGCAGCAGCTCCAACCTAGCAATCACCAGATATACTAAAGGTGGTCATTAAGGGACTCTTTCCACACCACGACCAAAGTCCCTGGCCTTCCGTAGCCGTAGAATTGTCGCATGACCAGCGTTCCAGTATCCTAGACCATAACGCTGTCTTGGCGGTGGAAGGACGATCGGCAACGCCAAACATTCTCAATTACATGGGCGATGATAACGGCACCGCGGAGGAAAGAGAGGCGACGGTTACGAATGATGAGCTCATTGTGATAGGAAAGTCGCTAAAGGTGAATAAAACGCCAGGGCCAGATGGGATATCGAACTTGGTCATCAAGACGGCTATTCTGCTGGCTCCCGAAATGTTCAGGATAGTGATGCAAAAATGCATGTACGAGGACTTCTTTCCGGACGTTTGGAAACGCCAGACGCTAGTATTGCTGCCGAAGACAGGGAAGCCATCGGGTGACACTCCCTCGACATATACGAAGGATAGATGCGCACCAGGTAATTTAGCCACAAAACGGAGGTTACTGTGGTCAATAAGAGAAAATCAGAGCAAAGGGCAACGATTAGTAGGGGTTATGATCGACGACAAGCTGTCCTTTATCAGCCACGTCGACTACGCCTGCAAGAAATCCTCAATGGCTATATCGGCATTATTTCGCATGTAGTTAAGTAGCTCAGTGATACAAGGGAGCAAACGAAAGCTCCTGGCCAGCATCACTCTGTCCATACTAAGGTATGGCAGGCCGGCATGGGCCACCGCCTTGAGTACTAAGAGTTACCTTGACAAGCTCGAAAGTACGCACAGGCTAATGTGCCTACGAGTGGTCAGCGCATACCGTACAGTGTCACGTGACGCGGTCTGCATCTTACTGGGGATGATGCCCATCGGCATCATCATAAAAGAGGAAGCCCAACAAACATCGGTGTTGAATTAGAGCTTGTTCAAACAAATTTGGAGAAGCTATTCAGCTATTCTAGAAGAAACAGCTGAATAGCTTCTCCAAATTTGCTTGAACAAGCTCTAATTCAACACCGATATTTGTTGGGAGTTGTTCGAAGCGAACAACGAGGTACGAGAGGGGGTGGGACGTTTGGCATATGGACGTCTGGCATATAGACGTTTGGCATATGGACGTTTGGCATATGGATCTTTGGCATGAATCTGACGTTTGGCCGAATGGACGTTTGGCCGAATGGACGTTTTGCCGAATGGACGTTTGGCCGAAAATTGTCTATTAGCATAAATGTATTGCTGAGAAAAGGAAATAAGAATCTAAAAAGTATTTTCAAATTAGGAACCAAAAAAACATTCTCAAACGCATTAGATAGCATCCTTATATTATAGTCTTATTAAACTTATAGTTATCAATATGTCCGCGCATATGCAGTAATAAGCATTCTAATTAAGTTTCAACTATATCAATTCACTAAAAAACGAAATTTGTGTGTTCAAAAATGCAAAAAATAGCATTCGGCCTTTTGCCCATATACATGAGAAGTATGAATATTTTTTGATAAAATCGTACACTCCTGATTTAAGGTGGAAATATGTATTATGTTAAACAGCTAGACAGAATGAGTCATCATTTTTTATAATCTTGAAGAAATATGCAGTTCCTCCAAAAGATACCTTCTTTTGATTCTTTGCACATTGACCTTCTATGACAATACATATTCCTGTATTCGAAAGCAAACTTCTGAATCAAGCGCTTGCCCGGTTTATTACCCTTTATTCTTTCTTTCAAATATGAGCAGTTCTTCGGCGTTTTACTGATCAACGAAATAAAGCACTGCATATTTGACGAACCATATTCCTGTATCCAAAAGCAAACATATGATTCAAGCGCTTGCCCGATATACAACTCTTATGTCTATTCAGCCAAACGTCCATTCGGCCAAACCTTCATTCGGCCAAACGTCCATTCGGCCAAACATCCGTTTGCCAAACGTCCGTATGCCAAACGTCCGTATGCCAAACGTCTTTATGCCAAACGGGGTATCATCATGAGAGGTATCCGTAAGACCAATAGAGCCGCATCAATGGTCAAGTGACAGAGGGAATGGAATAACTCCACCAAAGGTCGGTGGACCAACCGACTAATCCTAGAGATATCCGGAAGGTCGGACGGTGACATGGGGAAGTAACCTTCCACTTGACGCAGATCCTGTCTGGCTATGGCTGCTTTAGACAGTATCTGCACAAGTACGAGCACGCCGAGTCCTCCGCGTGTTCCGTGTACGCGGATGACGAGGAAACCGCAGAACATGTGTTCTTCAGGGGTCCTGGCTTCAATTACGCGAGAAATGACATGACGGCCGTGAGCAGTTGGAACACGACTCCGGAAAACGTTTTCCAGAGAATGTGTTAAGACCAGGACACCTTGGACGTGGTAAATATGGTGGCTCCCTAGATTGTCCTAGAGCTCCAAGTCAGAATGTCATCACACTCGACTCTAAGTTCGACGCAGTCGAATTCGTACCAAAAAAAATGAATTCTCCAAACTGTCCCCAAGCAAGATCATTTGGAACTTTTTGGGCTCTGACAAAGGAATATTTGCGCAAACATGTTAAGGCAAAATTTTGAAATAGACTGGAAAAAAGTATTAGAAATCATTGGCTGCGCTGAAGCTAATACGCAGTGTCAGATCAAAAGTCCGCTCTTTGGCGTACGATTAAATTGAACTCGGATAGGTCACGTTGAACCGCAGAAGAATATTGTAGAGAGCATAAAAGGGCAATAAAATTCAATTAAAGTACTTAAAAACCGAGCTCGTATTGTTGTTTACAAATCGTGCTTAGACTTACTGGGGCACTCTATAAACCAGTTTTTTTTCTTTAGCCATAACTAACGACTCAGTCCTTATTCTACGCGCCGTGTGGATCGAGACGAATCGTTCTGACTTATGAAGTCGGAATTGTCAGGAGGGCTGAGGTAAATCTGTGCATAAAGGGCGATACGGTCAAAATTTGGTCAATATCAACTTGACGTATTTCTTTCAATTTTGCATTTAAAAAACCTGAACACCCCTCATTTTGAAGGTGTGTGTGTGTAGAATGTTGCTCCTATTTTGATTTTGGAATTCACTATTCAGTTGTCAAAATGCCGTCCAAGCAAGACGAGCAGCGTATCAAAATTTTGCTCGCGCATCGCGAAAATCCGAGCTACTCGCACGCAAAGTTGGCAAAATCGCTAAAAGTTGCCAAATCAACCGTTACAAATGTAATTAAAGTGTTTGGGGAACGTTTGTCGACAGCCAGGAAGTCTGGATCGGGGGGAAATCGAAAACCGGAAGCCGCTGAGACGACAAAGAGAGTTGCCGGTAGTTTCAAGCGAAACCCTAACCTATCTCTCCGAGATGCCGCAAATAAGCTGGGTGTATCGTCTACAACCGTGCATCGAGCCAAAAAACGAGCCGGACTATCGACTTACAAGAAGGTAGTGACTCCAAATCGCGATGATAAACAAAATACGACGGCCAAAGCGCGATCCCGGAGGCTGTACACGACGATGCTGACGAAGTTTGACTGCGTGGTAATGGACGACGAAACCTACGTCAAAGCCGACTACAAGCAGCTTCCGGGACAGGAGTTTTATACGGCAAAAGGAAGGGGAAATGTAGCAGATATTTTCAAGCACACGAAACTGTCAAAGTTCGCAAAGAAATATCTGGTTTGGCAAGCCATCTGTACCTGTGGCTTGAAAAGCAGCATTTTCATAGCTTCCGGGACTGTCAACCAAGAAATTTACGTGAAAGAGTGTTTGAATAAACGTCTGCTGCCTTTCCTGAAGCGACACAATTGTTCCGTACTGTTTTGGCCGGATTTGGCATCTTGCCATTACGGTAAAAAGGCCATGGAGTGGTACGCCGCCAACAACGTGCAGGTGGTTCCCAAGGACAAGAACCCTCCCAACACGCCAGAGCTCCGCCCAATTGAGAAATACTGGGCTATTGTCAAGCGGAACCTAAAGAAGACCAAAAAAACTGCTAAGGACGAGCAGCAGTTCAAGGCAAACTGGCTTTCTGCGGCGAAGAAGGTGGACAAGGTGGCTGTACAAAATCTGATGGCAGGGGTCAAGCGTAAGGCCCGGCAATTCGGATTTGGAAAAGCGGAAGCTTAACTGAATATTTTTCCTGAATTTTATACTAATTGAACTTGAAAAAGAAATTTAATTTGATTTTTTAAATAAACGATTTCACCGATTTACACGCGTTTTCCCTTGACCAAATTTTGACCGTATCACCCTTTATCAAATGGAGAGTCGATGTTTGTCTATTCGACAAGTGTCACCTCACTCGATTAACATGGTACGTAGAATAAGCCCTGGCTAAACAATGCTACCCCGTTCTACGGAACGTAAGGCTTACTAACACCCGTTCAAATTAGATTGGATGTGTCGTGAAAAGCTGAATCCAGATGATTCAGATCCAATAAGCCCGTGAAAAATAACAAATCAACTTAGGGTTCTTATTCCTTCACTCCATCCACTCCATTGAATTCAAAGTTGTTTTTCATTCTTAACCAACCTAGCAAACAAACAAGAAAAATGAACTCGTCCCAATCAGTTGAAACGTTCTTCCACCATAACAAACTAGGCTGCCACAGCAGTGCATGATTTAAGCACTTCAACAAATACTTTCCATTTGTCTCGATAAATTGTTTGCCGCATGTTACTGCCTCTAGCGGGAAAGGACTCCAACGGACAGCGCCTATATGAGTAGGTTTGCACTCCAGGCAGGAACCGTTTTTCAAACCGTACTTCCGTCGTGAGACAGGAAAATTTCCCCGGTTCCGACCACTAACGACTGGAAGCACCGCCAAAATAGCAATTAATCAAACGATATGTGACAGCACCAGAAAAGGAAGTGAAGTTGTGCATGGAGGCAGCGCGGCAGCAGCCACAGAAATGAACTTCCGTTTTTTTTTTCCATTATGTGCGTTGCTGTCGGTTTCTGCTTTCATTGTGGACGAGGAAATCCATTCAACATTGACAGTTGACAGCTGGGACACCATTTTTCAAGTGGCGTTTTCGCAAGGGCACGAACCTTTCAAGAAATTTAAGACTCCCTACACTTGACCAACCCCATTAAGTCATCATCCGTCGGATCGTTTCGCTGCTTGCATTTTCAACCCGACATCATGTGCTCCAGTTTCTGTCCCCTCCCTCCGTTGGCTTGACATACTCTTGGCCACATGTGAGAGGACAAACAGTCACTTCAATTACTGACTGCGTCGTCTTTTCTCAAATTGCTGAGTAGGGAAAAAGCCATAAAGCCCTTTATAAGGGCACGTTTTCCCTCCTCTCCTACTTGGAACACAATAAAGCACTGCAATGCGCGTTGCAGACCCAGTTTTCCATAGCAAGGAAAAAAAAAATCGGATGCTGAACACAAGAAGTGCAGAAACTTTTCACATCAATAAAACTAAAGCCCAGTTTTGTAGCATCCCGCTTGGTCTTTGCTAGCACCGTGGTCGTTATTATCGTCATCATCATCATCATCATCATTGGGTGCACTTGTCGTCGTCGTCGTCGTCTCAAGTGTGCGGGGTGGCTGGTGACTGGTGGCGCCGAGGGTAATATCGTTCCCCACGAAAGGACAAGAATAAACGCTTTTCCAATGATGGCGCCGCAATTGCTGCAAGCTGAATCCACTCTCGGGGAGTTGATGCAACCAAAAAACACAAAAAAAAGAAGAAGAAACGAAATTCCCGGTGGGAGCGAACGAAAAGCGTTAAATCATCCGAAATCAGCTATTTGCTGCAGGGGATTGAGGATAACCGTTCTGAAGGATGTCGAGATCAAGAAGCGATTGTCGATGAATTATCACACAAAAAAAAGGTCTCTGGATAGTGCAAACTTTAAGGACTATTAAGGTGCTGGACGATGAAATTTTTTTGCTAGCTTTGAAGAGTTGCGGATATTAGAGTAAGTATATTTAAATGTTTTACCTCATATGAAGACTGTTTTGATTAATGTCTGTGTCGAGTTATTGCTGAGAAGAAGAACAGGAAGCATCATCGGTTTGAACCTACCTGGAAAACAAATGAGAGAATGAAATTAATGATAGTAGCATATTAAGCAGTAGCATTGGTATTAGCATTAGCAAGATATATAAATTGGAATGCGGGAGCAAAGGAAAATACAAAATAGTTTGACATAATTTCGTAAAAACTCTTTCGCTGTCTTTATAAACTGTTGATGTCTACTGGGCGTTGTGATATTTTCGTTGTATAGAGTTTAGTATCCAGTCTGTTCGTTTCCTGGTTGGAAACGGTGTCGAGTTACTGCTTTAAGCCTCACACATACTTGTGTGTGGAATCAACAACATTTCGAAAGGGTTTTCGAAACACCATAGAAACATTTCCTGCTTCCAAAAACTTTGCTTGATTAGTTCTTGAGTTATGCAGAAATTTGTGTTTCATTTGCATGGGAGCCCCCCTTCCAGATAAGGGAGGGGTCTCTTACTATCATAAGAAACATTCCCGGTCCCAAAAAACCCCGCAAATATGCATTTTCACGCCGATCGGTTCAGTAGTTTTCAAGTCTATAAGGTTCAGACAGACAGACAGACAGACAGACAGACAGACAGACAGACAGACAGACAGACAGACAGACAGACAGACAGACAGACAGACAGACAGACAGAAATCATTTTTATATACATGGATTTTACTAATTGATTGAGTCATTAATTCAAATCATCAATATTTTAAATTTGCGAAAATAAGTGTTGGGGAATTTAAATTTTGTAAAGGCTAAACATGCACCCACTTCGTCGGAGTAGTTAATTTCTTCCATGGTTTTTCTTTCTGTATAAGCATTTCATAGACAAAACATTTATTTTCAAACTACGCCGTATCCTGTCCTGTATGAACGTAATTTTCTCTTGCATAACCTTAGATTAACTTCTTGTGCATTATGTACCACTGACAGTTACTCAAGCATTCCCCATTATTGACTAAGAAGGTGTTCAAACTTTTATCAGAACATGCTGCCTACCCGAGAAATACACATTGTGTGTTTTAGTTGCCTGGATAATTCTCATGTTTGGTTGAAATTTCTGTTTGAGTTGTATGAGAGCAATCCCCCCCCTCCAGAGAGGGGAGGGGCTCGAACCAGAACAAAACAAAATCCTGCCTCCAAAAACCCCCACATGCCAAATCTGGTTCCATTTGCTAGATAAGTCCCTGAGTTATGCAGAAATGTTTGTTCCATCTGTATGGGAGCCTCCCCCCCCCCCCTTCCAGACGGGGAAGGTTTCTTGAACCATCATTAGAACCTTCTCCGGCCCCTCAAGCTCCTGCATACAAATTTTCATAATAGTAGGGATAATTCTCATGTTTGGTTGAAATTTGTGTTTCATTTGTATGTGATCTCGAACCACCGTAGAATAATTACTTCTCTTCATAAACCTTCACATGTCAATTTTGGGTCCAATTGTTCTTGATTTATGCAGAAATATCTGTTTCATTTGTTTGAGAGCCATCCCTTCCAGATAAGGGAAAGATCTCAAACCACCATAGAAAAAAATCTTACCTTCAAAAACCGCCGCATGCCAAATTTGGTTCCATTTGTTTGATTAGCTCTCGAATTAACTAGAAATTTGTGTTTCATTTGTATGGGAGCCCCTCCTTTCAGACGGGGGATGACACTCGAACCATCATAAGAACCTTCTCCGACCCCAAAAATCCCTGCATACAAATATTCATAACAGTAGGGATAATTCTCATGTTTGGTTTTTATGTGTGTTTCATTTGTATGAGAGCCCCTCCGTTCAGAAAGTAAGGGTCTCAAACCACCGCAATAATCTCTTTTCCAAACAACAACACCCCCAAACTCATTCTCTTTTTTTTTTATAAGCTTGAGTTTTGCAGAAAAAGACTGCTTCCTTTTTATGTGAGCGCCCCCCCCCCCAGAGGGGAGGGTTTTCGAAACACCATAGAAACATTTCCTGCTTCCAAAAACTTTGCTTGATTAGTTCTTGGGTTATTCAGAAATTTGTGTTTCATTTGCATGGGAGCCCCCCCATGCATGCATGTTTCTGAAAGTCTTGAACTAAAGGGTGTTCCGATCAAAATTTGGTCAAACAGTAATGTGTGTGAGTCGATCAAAGTTTTTATCAATAAGTCAAATTCTTTTTCTTTTTCAAGTTCAGTTAATACAGTAGAATACAGGAGAAATATTCAGCAAAGCTTCCTTTTTTACCGAATGCAAATTGCCGGGTCTTTCGTTTAACACCTGTCATAAGATTTTTTACAGTCTCCTTGTCCACTTTATTCGCCGCAGAACGCCAGTTTGCCTTGAAATGTTTCTTGCTCACAACAGCTTTTTGAGTCTTCTTGATGTTCCGCTTGACGATGGCCTAATATTGTTCGATTGGGCAGAGCTCTGATGTGTTGGGAGGGTTCTTGTCCTTGGGCACCACTTGAACGTTGTTGGCAGCATACCACTCTATGGCCTTTTTTCCGTAATGGCAAGATGCCAAATCCGGCCAAAATAGAACGGAACAATTGTGTCGCTTCAGGAAAGGCAGTAGACGTTTTTGTAGGCACTCGCTCAGATAAATTTCCTGGTTGACGGTTCCGGTCGCAATGTAAACGTTGCTTTTCAAGCCTCAGGTTCAGATGGCCTGCTATACAAGTTATTTCTTCGCGAACTTTGACAGTTTAATGTGCTTGAAAATATCTGCCACCTTTCCCCGTCCGATTGCCGTAAACATTTCTGTCCAGGAAGCTGTTTAAAGTCTGCCTTGACGTAAGTTTCATCGTCCTGTACCACGCAATCAAACTTCGTCAGCATCGTCGTGAACAACTTTCGCGATCATGCTTTGGCCGACGTGTTTTGTTTATCGTCGTGATTTGGAGTCACCACTTTCTTGTAAGTCGACAGTCCAGCTCGTTTTTTAGCTCTATCCACGGTTGAAGGCGCCACTGCCAGCTTCTTTGCGACATCTCGGACGGAGAGGTTGGGGTTCCGCTCGAAACAACGGGCAACTTTTTTTGTCGTCGCTGTGGCCTCCGGCTTTCGATTTCCCCCGATCCAGCTTTGTTGAAGCTTGAAAAAGCACGTTGAAAAACGTTTACCGAACACTTTCAATACGTTGGTAATAGTTGATTTAGCCACATTCAAAAATTTCGCCAACTTGGCGGAGATTAGTTTGGATTTTCGCCATGCAAGTGCAACATTTTGATGAGTTGCTTCTCTTCCTTCGACGACATTTTGATAACTGAAGTGCTAATCTCAAAATCAAAATAGAGGCATGATGCTTCACGCACACATCTTCAAAATCAGGGCTGTGCAAATCTTTTTGAGTCGACCAAATTTTGATCGAAACGCCCTTTTGAACTTGTTGTTACTATGACCTTCACACGCTTCCGGAACGCACGGCAGGTCCTTATAATGTAGCCCATGAAATTTTCAAAAATGGGTCTACGTGGCTTATCAACAGGCCCAGCTACCAGGATGCTTTGACAGATACACGTTTTTATGCTCGTCGGCAACGTTTTTCCTAGGGAAAGAAGTAATATAGCGATCGGTTCTGGAATTTGATACGGGATCGACGGTAGACATGCTCTCATCGGTGAACAGGATTATCGGATTTTTTCGCTTGAGCAAGTTCTAGATTTTCTTACATCGCTCGACTCATAGTCACTGATCCCGAGTTCCTTTTTTTTATTGAACCCAGCCTACTTTGATATGAATTATAGCTTACGTGCGTGCTAAGAAAACCAAGGCGTTGTATGCACAGGTGAAACGGGAACCTTATTTATACGATGGTTCAAACATTATCACGCATACGGTAGAGGCAGCTCTCTTTTGTACTTTATTTGTCCGTTGTAGTGCCGAAAAGTATCGGTCACGCGAGTCAGTGCGCTAAGAACTAGCCGCATTAGAACGGTTAAATCGAGCAAGAACGGTTTAATCGAAATTAAAATTTTAATTTTAAGTCTTTAAACTTAAAAAACATGTCGTCAAAGACAACTAGAATACCAAAGCATTAAAATACTTGAACAAACAAAAAGAGTACGGGTCAATTGTAGAAACTACCTTGATCGGTTAGGAAAGTGCACCGTAAATTGAAGACGTTACCCAAGCAATACACATCTGTTAAAATTAGTTGCTGCAACTTGATTGTGACTCAAATCAGTTGCATAGCAGTTAAATTAACCGAAATGCAACAAGTGTGCTGCTAGGGTAGTCTTAACCGCGTTATCCCGTCTTGACCGTGATCTGCGATAAAACCAAGCGAGCTAGTGGTGAAGATTTAAAGCTAACTACTGTGGAACAAAAGTGTAGTGGTCGAGCGAGTTATTGATTTTTGGTATATAGTAAAGACTGTAACAATCCGTTAAAAAAAAATCTGCTCACTTGGTGACCACTCAAGAAAACAGTGTATCGAACGGTAACACTTTCCGGACACGGAACTCTGGCCCATGTTGTTTTGGGCTTACCGTTACGCTAGTGGTTCCCTCGTCACGTGTGGAAACAAAGAAATCGAATATATTAGAACATATTTGGGAACGTTTGGAGCAGGAAGGATCTATCTGGATGCCCAGCAAACCAGCAAAAGAACGCAACGGCAAGTTCATGGGTTGAATCAATTTGTAAACTATAAAACAAAAATCTATTTAAAAAACAATGTCTGACTTCCTAAAGCTCTACTGATCGTCCCTTCAATATAAGGTATAAAAAAACCTTGTTTTTACCATTTTGTAAATTTCCGCCTTTTCACCAAACAGTGGGTTAAAAGCTTTCCTATTGAAAATTCCTCCAGGACACTGATTGGATAAACGACCCTTAACAGAAAGGGAGGTAAATCGATGGAACGATGGATGTTAGGAATTTGGGGTCACCAAAATGCAAGTAATGCCTCCCAACAAACATCGGTGTTGAATTAGAGCTTGTTCAAACAAATTTGGAGAAGCTATTCAGCTATTCTAGAAGAAACAGCTGAATAGCTTCTCCAAATTTGCTTGAACAAGCCCTAATTCAACACCGATGTTTGTTGGGCTGTATTTGATCAAAAATAGACAGTTTCCATCGCTATTGTACGCAATTTCCCTGCCAACTGGTGGTAATTCCACATATACATAGCCAATCATGCGGATTGTCTCGAAAATAAACTGACGATGCTTATGATGCGCTCACACATACACGCGTAAGACTATCGATCTGAGCCTACCTACATTCGACGCGTTCATCTGTCAACAACGTCAACAACGTGATCAGATTTCTTTCGGTGAACAGTGATCGTTTTCAAGATGCCGCGAATCGAAAAAAGTATTAAAATTCAAGTGGTGGACACATGGCTTTGTGAAAAAAATGACTCGAAAAACAAAATAGCGAAACGTTTGGAAATTCATCGCAATAGCGTAAAAGCTACCTTTAACAAGTTCGGGGAACACTACTTGTTCGATAAATTGCCAAGACGAGGAAGAAAACCAGGTCCAGCTTACCCAACATTGGATCGAAAGGTAGTCAACCTCATCTTTCGGAATAGATCGATGCCGATTCATGATATGTCCAATAAGGCTGGAACCTCCGTCGGAATAGTGAAGACTTATAGACTTATTGGAAGCCGAAAATAGCAGAACAAAGTGCTGAGCCAAAATCCAGGGTAGAAACCAGAGCCAGAAAGTCATGAAGCCGACTTCTGCAAAAACCGTCTGCCTGTGTTTTGATCGATGGGGAAACATATGTGAAAGGGGACTCCGGAACGCTTCCAGGACCGCAATTATACACCAAAGTCATTGGCAAAGATGTAAGCATCTCCGAAAAGTCGTTCCAGGTGGAAAAATTTGGCCGCACCGGCTCCAAGTCATCGATTTTGTACACTAAAGGTACGATCAACGCCGAAGTTAACCATATTGAATGTATGCAGAAAAGGATGCTTCGTTGTACAAGTAGCACAAGGTCCCTCCTTTGTTTTGGCCTGATTTGGCGTCAGCTCATTACGCCTAAAACCACAGTATAATGGATGCAAGAAAATGCAGTCAATTTCGTTGAGAAAGACATCAATCCTCCCATTTGTCCACAGTTTCGATCAATTGACCGCTACTGAGCTACCGCCAAGCGCAACTTCAAGAAAATAAGTAAGGAGTACAAGACCATGGGAGATTACAAAAATAATACACAGAAACTACAGTCCAAAACCTCAGTGGAGTAAAATGCAAAATCAGAAAATTCTAGAAAGAAAGTAGCTTTCATTCATTTTTTGCTCAAACTAAGAAAGACTTGAATTAAATGATACAGTTGTTTTTAATTTGTTGTTATTTTTTGTTTGTTATATCATGCTATGAGAAAAAATGTGTTGCCAGTTTATTTTCGATACAGTCCTTATAAGTCGCAATAATTTTGTGTGTGGAAAATTTGGGTTAATGATTGCTACAGTAGAAGTGAGCACTGCTGCTCTAATTTGTAGATTTCATCAATTTGATAACATAAAATCTGAGAATAATGCTACACTGTAGCAAAAGGGGCCCTACTAGCATTCTGAATCCTTTAAACGGTTAAAATGTTTCATGGCAAAACGTAACGTTCTCATTTTTGTAAATTTCGAAATGACACCCCAGAAAAGAAAAGAAAAACGTAGTTCTACGTTAAAAAAAGAATCTAAACAAACTATTCCTCATCGCTACTGCAACGGCATCATCTTTGGATGATATATCTCGAAATATCACGAAGCACATTCTTGGCTTCGATCTAAAAGACCTCTACCGTTTAACGTTTCTCACTTCACTGCCATGCTGATGATCACAATTCACTCGGAGCACACATTCCATCGTTTAGTAAAATTCTGCTCTTAGCTTTGCTTGTCTGGTGTGGAATGTACATCCACGAAAGGTACATTAAAATCGATTCAGCCAGTACGTCAAATTGAAAGCTTTTTTTCGTGGAAGCCGTTTTTGCCTCCTATTTCATACATCTCAGTGGAAGCGAGATATAGAAAGAGCAATGCGCGGGTGGTGTCAACAACTCGAAGCAGTTCGTTTGTTGGGAATATTTAGAGGAACTTTGATCTATTGTCTTGACACCCGTGCCTGATTGGGATTTTTTTCGTTTGAAATCGTAGTATGTCGTGGGAGCCTGCATCTTTCACCGAAGTATTCATTTGATGGACTTTGACAGATAAAGAAAGCTAGTAAAAAGAGAGCTGTAAAAGTGTTCCACTTTGCTGATTGACTACTAAACCGTGGGAATGTGGGTGTTATTTTTAGGCTTGATGAAATAGTCGTCCGTAAGGCTAGACTAGAGAACTGGCTTCTTTTTGGTTCTGTATAAGATTCTGTAGTCTCAGCTTCTTTCTTCTTTCATGCCACTTCAAGCATACTACTATCACAATAAGCATATCGCCTGCTCCAGTCTTCCTTATGAACACTGGGATGGAATGCGAAGAAGAATCTGTAACTGCAAGGCTAGTTTTTGTTGCAAGCCTAGGTCCCTGACCCTTCCTGTGCGCCAGTCACCCATATCGCTCCCAGAGTTCGAGGTTGATATCATAACTAGGCTGACCCCCAACGACACGTTCTTGACGATAATATATTCGTCAACAGAGTTCTTCTAAGTACTGTAAAATTGAGTAACGCAGATCGTTTGGGTTGCGTTTCATGTTCATGTTGATATTAATGTTCATTTTAAGAGATCAAAAATAATCTGAAACGAATTAGATCATGTGACTTAAAGCTATGTCCATTTAGAATCCGGAATAATAAAATCATCTGTATCTCGGTAACGGATTGACGTACAAATAAGTATAATACATCAAAACAAAGGTAATTAACTGTTCTTCAAGGAAAAATATCGAAACAAATAATTTCTCTTCGTTTCTTATGAAAATTTGCAGATTCTTCTTCATTTCTCCCATCAAACGCTGCACACCTCCGGAGTCAACTTCCTTGGCACATTTGTTCCACATTTTGGTCATCTGAGTCGCATCCCGAGCCGTTTTCCAAAAAAATAAACCTTGTTTTCTCAAATTCCTTTAACTCCTATCCAAGATTTTAAGGTGCGACCCAGTTAGAATTAGAACATAGACTTTTGCGCATATTTCGGATATACATTAACAAAATAGTATTCTGTTTTAACTGAAATGTTCGATTTAAAGTGAACTTTAGAGGGAATATACAAAATAAAAATAATCATCTCGATTTCGAAGAAATTTGCGGACCTTTCCCGGAAAAAGTTTCATCAACCGGCGCAAATTATTCTCATCCATCGTTTTGGCAGTCTTATTCCACTTGGTTCTTAAATTCATTGATGCTTTTGACGACACTGCCATTTACCTTCAGCTTCCTCTTAATAATAGCCCAATATCTTTCTATCGGTCTGAGCTGGGGACAGTTTGGTGGGCTGAGTTCATTTGATATAAACTGAACCCAGATTATACCACTGTAGCACTGTCCTACTGTAATGACAGCTTGCAAGATCTGGCCAAAACATGACAGGTTCATTGTAGGATCTGATGAATGTCAATATTCGCTTTTGGAGACATTACGTTCTGTACAGCTCTGAATTCAATGTCTTATCAGTGATGAAAACCTTGGTCTTCCTACCGCAGCTACAGATGCCTTGCCAAATCATGTATTTACGTGCAAGTTTATCTGCAAACACAAACTTGAATTTGGCAGGAACATCTCCCCGAGCCGTAGCCAAGTAATTTTTTTGTCCCGGTAGCTGTTTGAAATCGGCCTTTACATAGGTTTCATCATCCATGAGGAGACAGCCATTGAATTTTGTGAACAGCTGGTCATACAGTTTTCTGGCACGGATTCTGGCCACATTGTTCTGCTTTTGATCCCCTTTTGGTTGTCTACAGGCACGGTATAACTTGAAGCCTTCCCGGAGACGAATCCGTTGCACGGTACTGCGTGCGGCGCGAAACTTTTTGGCCAAATCGCGGTCTGAGATGTTGGGGTTTTCCTTATATTTTCTTATGACAGACGCACAACGCTGACCGTTGTACGAACTGTCAAATACTTTAATCCAGTACCAAAAAACATGTACTAGACTAAAGGAATACATCGCTGTACATTGTATGTCTGTCCCAGGCATTAATGTCCTTGATTGACTTTGTGCTACAGTTGACAGTACCTGCCCGACGCTTTAACTTTGAGGCTTGCGATCCGCCTACAAAGCTCCTCTGTACGTGTACAAAACACGCCACACGGTATTTCCGGGGAAAACCCAACACTTTAGCAAGTTTTGGGCCCCGACCACGAAGGGTTTTCCAAATGACATTGCTCACATTTATTTTTTCTTCTTCTTTCTTCTTCCATTTTGTGTTTCTCTGAAACACGTTCGAACTTAAGGTGCCGCCACACAGCGCTTGAAATCTATGCTATAGTTCACTATGATATATCCGTTATAGTTATCTATATCATAGTTCTATGAGATTTGAGAAACGGTTTTGCAAAAATATGAGCTTTGAAGTAAAAGTAGCTATTTAGTAGAAATCTTTGCCACAGCGCTATCACTTAACTTTTTTCGGTGTACACACGATTGATTTTCTTTGTGGTCGCAAGTATTCAGTTACGAGCTTTTAAGAAATAAATTTCGAAAGTAATCATGAGTACATTCGGTAGCTATGGACAGAAAGGAGCAAAATTGCTGCAGTTGCTGCGTACATTAGATTGAAAAGGCGGATACAGCGAAAAACTCCCAAAGTCTGGACAAAAGCGTAGATTGCTCACCACGAAGGCTTGGAAATTGAAGCTTATCTGCTGAAGGAGCTAGGATATGAAGATCAGGATTACTGTTTCAGGGATATTCTTCAGAGAAGTTAATGAAAGTTCTTTAGAGAAACTCGTGGATCTTCATTGGAAAAGTTCTTCAGAGAAATACAGGAAAGTTTTTTAGCGAAGTTCAGGGGAGTCCTTCTGAGAACTTCGGAGAAATTTTTCATAGAATTTCGGGGTAGTTCTTCAGAGAACTTCAGGGTAGTTCTTCAGAAAACTTCACGGTAGTTCTTCAGAGAACTTCAGAGAAGTTTGAAGAATTTCTTCATAGAAATTCAGATAATTCTTCAGAGAAGTTCGGGAAAGTTCTTCAGAGAATTTCAGAAAAGTAATTTCAGGGAAGTTCTTCAGTGGAATTTCAGGGAATTTCTTCAGAGGAATTTCAGGGAAGTTCTTCAGAGGAACTTCAGAAAAGTTCTTCACAGGAATTCAGGGAAGTTCTGTATAGAAGTTCAGAGAAGTTCTTCAGAGAACTTCGGAGATGTTCTACAGAGAACTTTGGGAAGTCCTTCAAAAAAATTCAGGGAAGTTCTTCAGTGGAATTTCAGGGAAGTTCTTCACAGAGATTCAGGGAAGTTTTTTATAAAAGATCAGAGATAGTTCTTCAGAGAGCTTGGGAGGTTTTCTTAAGAGAAGTTCGGGAAAGTTTTTTAAAGTTCTTCGGGGGAGTTCTTCAAAAAACTTCGATGAAGTTCTGCAGAAAATTTCGGGGAAGTTCTTCAGAGGAACTTCAGGAAAGTTCTTCACAGAAATTCAGGGAAGTTCTGTATACAAGTTCAGAGAAGTTCTTCAGAGTACTTCGGAGATGTTCTGCAGAGAACTTTGGGGAAGTCCTTCGAAAAATTTCAGGGAAGTTCTTCAGTGGAATTTCAGGGAAGTTCTTCACAGAGATTCAGGGAAGTTCTTTATAGAAGATCAGAGATAGTTCTTCAGAGAGCTCTGGAGATTTTCTTTAGAGAACTTCGAGGAAGTTTTTTAAAGTTCTTCGGGGGAGTTCTTCAAAAAACTTCGATGATGTTCTGCAGAAAACTTCGGCGAAGTTCTTCAGCGAACTTCAGATAATTCTTCAGAGAAATTCGGGAAAATTCTTCAGGGAATTTCGGGAAAGTTCTTCAGAGGAACTTCAGAAAAGTGAATTTCAGGGAAGTTCCTCAGTGAAATTTCAGGGGGAAGTTCTCTATAGGAAGTTCAGGGAAGTTCTTCAGAGGAACTTCAGAAAAATTCTACATTGAAATTCAGGGAAGTTCTGCATAGAATTCAGAGAAGTTCTTCAGAGAACTTCGGAGATGTTCTACAGAAAATTTTGGAGGAAGTCCTGCCAAGAAAATTTCATGGAAGATCTTCAATTAAATTTCAGGGAAGTATTTCACAGAGATTCAGGGAAGTTCTTTATAGAAGAATAGAGGTAGTTCTTCAGAAAGCTTCGGAGATTTTCATCAGAGATCTTCTGGGAAGTTCTTCAAAGTTCTTCAGGGGAGTTCTTCAAAGAACTTCGATGAAGTTCTGCAGAAAACTTCGGGGAAGTTTCTTCAGAGAACTTCGGGAAGTTTTTCATAGAACTTCAGATAATTCTTCAAAGAAATTCAGGAAAAATTCTTCAGGGAATTTCAAAAAAGTAATTTCAAGGAAGTTCTTCCAGAGGAACTTCAGGAGAATTTCTTCATTAGAAATTCGGGGAAGTTCTTCAAAGAACTTCGGGGACGTTCCTCAGAAAGCTTTGAGGAGGTTCTTCAGAGATATTCGGGGAAGTTCTTCAGAGAACTTCTTGGAAGTTCTTCAGAAAATTTCAGACAAGTTATTTCAGGAAAGTTCTTCAGAGGAACTTCAGAAAAGTTCTTCAGAGAACTTCGGAGATGTTCTGCAGATAACTTTGGGGAAGTCCTTAAAAAAAAAAGATTCTTCAAGGAAGTTCATCACAGAGATTCAGGGAAGTTCTTTATAGAAGATCAGGGATAATTCTTCAGAAAACTTCGGAGGTTTTCACTTCAGAAAACTTCTGGAAAGTTCTTCAAAGTTTTTCGGGAAAGTTCTTCAAAGAACTTCTATGAAGTTCTGCAGAAAACTTCAGGGAAGTTCTTCATAAGAACTCCTGGGAAGTTCTTCAGAGAACTTCAGATAATTCTTCAGAGAAATTCAGGAAAATTCATCAGGGAATTTTAGGAAATGAATTTCAAGGAAGTTCTTGTTAGGAACTTCAGGGAATTTCTTCATTGAAATTCGAGGGAAGTTCTATACATAAGTTCAGGGAAGTTCTTATGAGAACTTTGGGGACGTTCTTCAGAGAGAACTTCGAGGAAGTTCTTCAGATATATTCGGGGAAGTTCTTCAGAGAAGTTCAGGGAAGTTCTTCTGATAAGGTCAGGAAAGTTCTTCTGAGGAGTTCAGGGCAATTGATTAAATTCATTGCTTTGAGGTTTCTAATTATTCGTATGTACCGGTTCTTAGAGCAACAAAAATAAAATGAAATTGAAATGACAGGTTTATTCAAAATTCGTATATTATTAAGAAGAGGAGTTGCTGCCAATTTCACGTGACTTAGAAGAAAAATGGCAATTATCCAATTGTGTAGAAGCATTAAACAGAAAGCGCATTAGTTTAAAAGCCTCTGCAAAGATTGTCAATGATTAGTTAAATTATAAAAAACAGTTCAGCATCATTCTAATGGCTATGGTGGATGCTGAATACAAGTTTACGTATGTCAACATAGGAGCAAAGGGAAGGATCAGTGATGGTGGTGTATTTGTCGATTGCTGTTTGGGGAATTTGATGCAGGATCTTTGGCTCCTAAGATGCCTGTTTTGGCTCCGATGGTGGGCAAGTTGTTTAGTTATTCATGTTCCTTAGCGCCATCGCATATTTATTATACAAGGCGATCTTCAGTCCATAACGTCTCCAGCAACGAGTTAGTCGATTTACCCAAAATAGTGGCCCGATTTTTTGGTTTTTTAATGCTCCGTGGCTTTGGACACGATTTCAACGCAGTTCGAGAGAAGCGCCATCTCATGATAAGAAGACTTTTTACGCTTCAAATTGCGCACTACTGATTTTGGTTTCGATCCACTCGGTTTTTCAAGTTTCATGAATGGATATTGGAGTCGGGATCAAAATCAAAGGTTGAACATTGGAACCGGTAGATTCGTAGTCTGTTTCTCAACGTTATCATCTTGAAAATACTTAGTACTTAGCAAGGTATCAAAACCCTCTAGATTTTCTTCGAATGAGGAATTCCGAAGCAGAATATTACACTCACTTTGAAGTATACACTTCCTCAGGTGATTCGGATTAGGTCCCACAACACCGGATGTTGCTTCTACAGCTTTATCAAGCGGAATTTCTTTCTCCTGGTCCATTTTTGCTTTATAAATACCACACAAACACAAACTAGCAAAGAATTTGAACGAACTGTCAAAAAACTTCGACCAATCGAACTAAAAACTATTTCGTCTGGATGGAATAGTTCATTTTAATATAGAAACTATCACAAGAGTGTATACACGACAACTGGCACGGCTCTATATCATAGCGTAAAACTATCGCTTGCAAGTCATAACTTTGAGCTATCACTACTTAGTTTAGGTATTTCTATGAACTATTACATAGTTTTCTAGCAAATAGCTCACTATATACTAGAAAAAGCCACCGTGTGGCGGCACCTTAAGATGTCATAGTTTACAAATCCGACCACTAGGGCGCTGTAAGAATCAAAAATGTTTGTTCCAATACTAAATGGGCCACACCTTACGATCATAATTAGTTGTAGTAACTTGATTATGACATAGCAAGTCATATTTATGTTATCTCAACCGAATGACGACAAGTGTGCTACCAGGGATCGGGGCTTTGCTGGATGGTGGTCACATATCCTTCGCCTAGAACGGTACATGTTCCTGCAGCCACTTCTGAGTGTGGTTCAAGGTGGGGCACGAAGCCTCATCTTGTTGAAATACATTATTTGGCTTCAGACCGTACTGCTCTTTGATCCACGGAAGAACTTACTTACCTAAAATCCCGATGAAGACCACCACTTTGTTTACTTTGTGGCGTTCAGTTTTTGGCCATTGTAGATAACAGCGAGGAAATATAAGAAATAAAATAAAATCTAAAAAAAAAATAAATTTAATATTTTGGTTTAGTTATTTGAAAGACTTTATCTCGACGAAATGACACTCTGAAAACAATAATAATAATTAAAAATATATATAAAAGTTTGTACATGTACATTATCTTCATATTAATCTCGATGTTAATGGACACCCGCATCAGAACTAAAAAAAAAAAAAAGTGCAGCCAATTAGAAGTGCTACATTCGCGCCAAAATACATCAACACGTGATTCGCGCAGGTCATCAACCAATCAGCAAAAAGCGCGACGCGCAACGAGATCATCGCGGTTATAAAAGGAACAGGACCGCGCCATGTAGCTCATTCATCAAACGAACGGCATAACGAACGGTTATACCTTATCAAACCCGAAGCGCGAAGCAAACCAGCAGCCGACAGCAAGAACAGCAGAAACCGTCAACCGACGCGTGGTTAAATTCAGCCGACAGCGAGAACGCAGCTACCCGACCGCGTGGTAGAAGATCAACCGACCGTGTGGAAGAAAATCAGCCGACAGCGCGAACAGCAGCCACCCGACCGCGTGGTAGAAAATCACCGATAGCGAAATAGCAGCGACCAGTTGTGGGTTTCAGAGTTGTCCCGCAGCTTGGTCGTTTGCTACTCCCGTCAACCGACGCGTGGTTAAATTCAGCCGACAGCGAGAACGCAGCTACCCGACCGCGTGGTAGAAGATCAACCGACCGTGTGGAAGAAAATCAGCCGACAGCGCGAACAGCAGCCACCCGACCGCGTGGTAGAAAATCACCGATAGCGAAATAGCAGCGACCAGTTGTGGGTTTCAGAGTTGTCCCGCAGCTTGGTCGTTTGCTACTCCCGTCAACCGACGCGTGGTTAAATTCAGCCGACAGCGAGAACGCAGCTACCCGACCGCGTGGTAGAAGATCAACCGACCGTGTGGAAGAAAATCAGCCGACAGCGCGAACAGCAGCCACCCGACCGCGTGGTAGAAAATCACCGATAGCGAAATAGCAGCGACCAGTTGTGGGTTTCAGAGTTGTCCCGCAGCTTGGTCGTTTGCTACTCCCGCCAAACGACCGCGTGGTAGAAATTCAGCCGACACCAAGAATAGCAGCAACCAGCTGTGGCTTTTAGAGTTATCTCGCAGCCTGGTCGTCCGTCTTTATTCACTCACCATGGAAGATCATCAATGCAGTGCATCTAGAGATCAAACCACCGAAAATCACGACACCACACAAAAAAAAAATTTCGGAATTTAGAAGTGTTGTTTTTGGTTCAGGAATGGTTGCCCTTGGAAAATTTATATTTGTTTTTGAAAGGACAAGTACTTCTCAATCGGTCGCAGTTATTTGCCTTTTAAAACTTGCACACATTTTCTGTGTAGTGGTTCAGGTTCATGTGTTGATGAGTGTTTTATATGAAGGAACCTTCTCCCGCGGGGGAACCCCCCCAAGGCTTGAAGTTACCCAAAAAAAAGTATGAAAATAAATAAGGGTACATATACCAATAAATTATCCAATTGTGGTAATATTGAATGAACTGTAATGTCACTACTCCATTTTCTATCTATATACTATAACTGGTTTATACCATAATGAATAGCATGATACCATAAGTGCTCCATATTTGGTACATCTACCCTATATTTGACACTCAAAATGTTGTATTACTATATTGATTACTTAACTCTGAATCTTTTTTTTTTCATATTCCTCTGTAGTAGAAAAACGCAATGATAATTTAGTTGAATATTTTTCTTTTCTCTGATTTTCCCAGTCGTAAAGCTCCCTTGCATTTTAATGGGATGCGTTCGTTCTTTGGCTAAATTTTCTCTTGTAGCCATGCGTTTCATTGTTCCACCACATGGACCTTACCCATGCGACGTAGCAAAGTAATGCCTCAATTTCGTATTTAAGTTTCAGTTTGCATAAGCAAGATTATTTGAGATGGAGCTCCGTCGGACAAGAAATATATTGGATTGATTTATTTTTATTTTCCACGTTGACCATATTGATGATAAATAAGTTAGCCATATTGATGATAAATAAGTTCACGGACACAGAGTCATATCTCAAATCTTCAGAATCAATTGTAAAGCTAAACATTTTGACTTGAATGTTTTCTTTGAAATATATAACGAATGAACGAATAGAAGCTTATCAGTAGGGAAACAGAAGGAAAACAGTAGGTAAACGTGTCGTCTGAGCCCAAATATAAAACAATAATCCAAGTAAACCGATTTAAAGCTAAGATAGTTACTGGAACCAAGGATTCGATCAGATCTGCTAGGGAAAGAATCGAAACTATAATCGTAAGTAAACATAGAAGCAATGTAAAGAAACTTAAACCAAACATAAATATAATACATTCTAGCTTTAATCTGCAGTAAAAACTTTGCATGATTTGATCTGCAGTAAAGATTCTAAGGAGTTTCGAGTTTGTCCGAACTAAGTCCGAACAAAATCAAAGGATTATAACCCGGATGACTGAGTCGAAGTCTAGTAGCTGCATGGTGTGTTCGGAGGTGGACACATCCGACATGATGCACTGTGATGAATGCTACCGAAGGCTGCATTTCAGCTACGCTGGAGTAACGGAGAAAATCTCTAAGGTGTAACAATTCTCTGCATGTTCCAAAGCAGAAGAAAAAAGAGTCGCTTGAGAAGATGCAGGAACAGATGGAGGCCAAATCGAAGGCCTTCTAAATATTCAGCATTCTGCGCAAGAAACGGCTCGAAATTGAACGAGCACTGAAAGAAAAACAGCTGAGCCTGGAGAGAGAACTTCGTGAGATGGAATTACAGCAAGAGAAGGAGTTCCGAGACCGTCAGCTAGAGCAGGGACAGGAAATGCTAAATCAGCGTTAAAACGAAGAAGATGAGTTCCTCAAGAAACGGGACAAGCTCCGTGAAAACTTCGAAACCACGAAAGCGAGACTTGCTGAACAGCATGAAGAAGTAAAGGAAGAAGGAGCCGTGGAAGGTTGTACAAAAGAGGACGAAGAACCTTTTCAAGCGGAAGGTGGAGAATCGGCCCGGTGGTTATCTCGACGAATGTAAGAAGTCGGTCGCGCTCAACAACCAACGGCGTCCGGAGCAAAAGATATGAAGGGGAAGACAGAAGCAAATGATGATGTGAAAAAAGGACTCCCGCTCTCTCCCAATTTCCTTCGATGGGAAGACCTAATTCGTGGCCAGAATCAATTTCCTATGGGTCGTATGCGAATCGGGAGGCGGCAAGACTGAGTATGGCTCTCCCAAGCGCAAATCTCGCTCGAAAATCTATTTCTAAACAGTTGCCGGTATTTAGGGGTGAGGCTGAGCTCTGGCCAATATTTATCAGCAGTTATGAGTACTCTACTCAAGCATGTGGCTTCTTCAACCTAGATAATTTGAAGCGACTCCAGGACAGCCTGAAAGGAGAAGCACTCGAGGTCGTGAGTGTGCTCCCTGACGCAGTTTCCGACGTAATTCTTGACCTCCAGAACTTGTTTAGAAAACCCGAGAAGCTGTTGAAGACGTTTTTGTTGTTTATTCACTTTGGTATAACGGTCAAACAGCTCTGTGACTTAGAAGCCGCAAGGCTCTGATTAACCCTATGTTGTTCCAAGAGCTCGTTGACAAACTCCTGCTAAATTACAAGTTGGATTGGGTTTGCTTTAAGCGGGACAAAGTTGATACTCCGTTGAGGATCTTTACCAAGTTCATGAACGGTATCGTCTCAGATGTTTCCGAGGTCAGTGAATTCTCCGCCATTGATCTCAACGAACGTTCCGGAAAAGCGAAGCTGAATAAAAAATAGTATGTTCACGTCCACAACTCATCCAGTAGAGCGAAAACACTAAGGGCGAACAGCGAGAAGCCTTATTGGGTTTGCAGAAGGACCGACCACAAAATCAGGTTCAGCGATGATTTTCGAAAGCTCAACGCGGTCGAGCGCCTGACAGTGGTAGAGAAGTGTAAGTTTTGTGAGTTGTGACTCAAGAACCACGGGAAGAGTTGCTGAACTTCAAGATACACTGTAACGTGACAAGCTGCCGAGGAAGTCACCATCCGCTCTGTCACCGTACTGAAGAAGCAGTTCAGATCATGGAGGTCCAGTGCAACGCTCACAACCATATGAATCGCTCCGTAGTCTTCAGAATGCTGCCGGTTACGCTGCACTTTGGGAACCAAAAGACTGGACATTCTAGCTGGGCATTCTATTCTTGAACGAGGGGGTTTCCATCACCCTAGTAGAGGATTCCGTCGTGAATAAACTGAAGGTAAACGGGATTGCCGAGCCGCTGTTTGTCACGTGGATAGGAAACATGAAGCGTTTCGAGAATAGTGACAGGAAAATGGACGTCATGGTGTCTGCTAGGGGTTACACGAGTCGCACGCCCAGTTGGGGGCTCATTTAGTCTAAACTGGAAATGAAGTTCCGCGAGATTGTAGAGCGCTATCCTCACCTACAGGGTCTGTCGGTCGAAGATTACGGCAAAGAAGAGCCGAAGATGATGATCGGGTTAGACAACATGCACGTGTTTTGCCCGCTCGAGGGTCGGTCAACCAGATGAACCAATCGAAGTTCGGTCGAAGCTAGGCTGGACTGTCTACGGGCCTGAGAAACGGCGTTCGTCTACAAATGCACTCGTGAACTTCCACGCTGTGGGTATAGCAACCAACCAGGAGTTGCACGATATGATTCGCAGCCAGTGCGTGCAAGACGAGACCGGCGGGAAGATGAGGCAAAAAATGATGAGCTGCGGATCAACGTGAACCGCCAGATTAAAGACCAAAGGCACACAAGTTGACGGATGAAAAACTTGCTGGTACAGATCCATTAACCGTGAGTTAGCAACGACGTGATCCTGTCATCAAACTCTCATGATCACACCAGATGGCAGACTTAACAATCGCTTTTACTATCATCACGCCGATATGCTGATGTCAGCAGACCACCCAGTCTAAATCTCAACCGTTCGCGAACCTCAACATAAACATCCGCATTGTTCCCACAGACTTAGAATCCAATCAAGAACATTCCTTTCAAGCCTAAGACAGAGTTGTAGTGAGTCTTAAGTAATCATTGAATAAAGAAAGAGCTAAGGCTCGATTTTTTTTTAATTCCCTAAAAATGAAACCTTTAATTCGTGGGGTATCTTTCATTGAACATGGTCGTGAACCACAAGAAGGGTTGAGTATGCCTGGTGTGGGATGCAGCAGTGACAGTAAACGGATTCTCTCTGAACAGCCTGCTACTGTCAGGACCAGACCTTTTGACATCCCTGATAACAGTACTTCAGCGCTTTTGTGAAAGGCCCGTTAGATTTCGAGACGATCTGAACTAAATGTGCCATCAGTACTTGATTAGAGCGAGAGACAAACAAGTGCAGCGGTTCGTATTTCGGTTTAGCCGAAGGGAAGCTCCGTACACTGAAAATTAATTTTAGTTTATATTACGAAATCAAAGAAACGCTAGACAACTCCACGTGGTTCCGCGACTAACAAATCTATTCGTTGTTTTCTGCAACAAAACTGATTTGTACGTTTTGTGAAGATACTTTTGTAATAAATGCCACACGCGCAACTCTCAAAAGCACGAAACATTTGTTGACACAGAAAGAATATTCGTTCATTGTACGAAAATAATACAAAGAGTAACGAATATTTTGTTACAAATTTTAAAGAAACGTCTCTGTGTTGGTTGCATGGATGATTGACAGATCTATTTATAACGTCTCGAAATGTAATAGAAAAAAACCGCAACCGCGTGGAGTTGTCTAGCGTTTGGTGACTCGTGAGAATATATTTGATTATTGAGTATGAAGTTATAATTCTCGGCTGCGCTTTTATTTTCATTTTGGGATAAATAAATTATTCCTGATCATCCCAGCTGTAAAACCAACTTGCATGAGTACGATAATAGAGAACCAGCGATTGGCTAGTGTTCGTGAAATCCATTTCGTTATACGCGTTATACGCGTTATACAAAAAAGTGTAATGAAAGCATTTCACCAGATAAAAAGCAATACGAATGTTTCATACAATAAAGTGGGGGAATTTCGTTTAAACGCAATGTCATTTTAGCGTTTATTTTCAACACAAAAGATCGAGACGAAAAATCAAATATAGTTTGTCATAGCCTATCAGAAGTTTCGTATTTGAGAACACAATTTGATTGGAAGTTCATAATGACTTTTGAAAAAAATCCAAAAAAGGTGAGGGGGGGGGGGGGGGAAATTCACAGTTCAAAAATCAACAATAAACAATAGTTAATACTTCGGTTGCTTTCCATTTTTTCTGAATAGTTTCGAAAATTCTGTTCGGCATTGATTTCACCAGCTTCTGCAGAGTTTTATCAGGTATCAAGCTCCAGGCTTCTCTTATGGCTGACTCAAGTTCACGAACTGTTTTAAACTGCCTTCCACCTTTGTAAACCTGTCGTGCCAAGATGCCCCACAAGTTCTCGATAGGATTGAGATCCGGATGAGCTGGCCAATCCAGAAGACTGATGTCTCGTTCAGAAAACCATTTCAAAGATTGCTTGCTGACATGAATTGCTGCATTATCCTGTTGAAATACGAAATTTTCCGGCATAACGTCTTTAGTAAATGGGATCAAAACATCTTCCAGAAGCTCCAAGTACTTTTTCGAATTCATCCTGGTCAAAATGGTGGCAATAGAGGTCTTTCCATGGATCGAAAAAGCGGCCCAAGACATTAGAGTGCCACCTCCAAAGTTCCTGCTCAACTTAACCTGCGGAGATTTCCTCAAATCGTACCAACAATATGCGGTTGCAGTCTGGGCCATCCAAATTGAATTTCTTCTCGTCAGAAAAAATAACATTGTCCCATTCCGTAGTCCACGACATGTATTTTTTTTTAGCGAAATTCAATCTAGCGTTAATGTGAGCCGGTTGAAGATTGTTTTTTTTTTTTGCTTTTTTGTGTACTTTAAGTGGCCACATCCATGTAGAATCTGCCATACACGCCTCTTAGAAATGGAAAGCCCCATTTCTTGCTTGATTTGCGCAGCAGAGAAGTTTCCAGAGTCACCCATTTGTATAATTTGGTTCCGGACACGATTGGTAATCTTCGAATTCCCCGTTGTTTTCTTTTTTACGCCATACTTCTTGCCTTTTTTAAGCAGGTTCCTGATTGCTGCTTCTGATCTGTGGATCACACGTGTTATAACTTTTTTTTCTCCTTTTATCCTTTTCTTTTTCCTGTTTCCCTCTGTTCTTATTAATGTCGTGCAATTTCGCGATTGCTCTCACCGCGTCTTTTGAGTTCTCGAACCAGTATTTGCTCCGAATGGCTTAAATACTTTCCTTTACCCATTTTGTCGAAAACAAGCAACAACTATCGCGCAACGCAAATTCAAACTCGTGTTTATGGCGGACGAGGGCTATACAGTGTAAATATGACAGATTCGCAAGATAACAGTAGCATAGGTACGCTCAATGCGGCTTTACGTTAGTGTGCGTTTAAACGAATTTCCCCTCTAAAATCACCTTTTTTTATTTTTTCAGAGATCACAATGAACTTCCCCCGTAGAAAATTTGACAGCTGTGAAATTTCCCAATCGGCCGACGAAATCGGGTGTCTTCGATGTCGGCATATAGCCTACCGACTTAATTACTTCGTGTCAGTGGGTGTATTTCGTTGGTATATCAATTGGTGAATTAAACCTTTTTTCATCTAAGTAATTTGGTACCAAATTAAATCGGTTATTAAAATACTCGACTATATCGGGATGCATAAGACTCGATTTAATTGCAATGTTTATTATCAAATTTGGTTTTATTTTTGAGTGAATGGGCTAAAGTATATTTTCACCAACACAATAGTATCAGATGCAGCGATTTATTGTGTCGGTGTTTTTCTGTTACAACATTGATTTGGTTGAATTTGTAGATTATTCTATATTTTATTCTGTAAGAAAGTTGAGCTATAATGGCTAGTAGCTGAAGTGTTTGGAGAGAAGAGAAAAGGGAACAGAGAACGAAAGAATATGACGAAATTTACCGAAAGCTTTTAAATGAGAGTGAAGCTGAGGAAGATGTATTTCGAAAACAAGGGCAATCTGAAGAAGGATACGGTGCTGTGGCATCAAAGAATATCATGATGGAGGGAATTACTGACGACCAACAAGTATGTAGGATGTGGAACGAAGACGGTGCGGAAAATGGTTCAAAGGATTATTATGAAGAAATAATTTTTGGGAGTGCTCTAGACGATACTCGAAAATCTGGGGACCCTGAGAAAGATTGCGCGACATGTTCGACTGCAATTCAAGGGACAAAAGTTCCCCTGAAATATCATTTGGCCAATTTCGTATCTCAATACCATCTTAGTGTAGAGGCTACTGGAGCTTTACTGGAAATTCTTAGCGATGAAGATCTCGATGTTCCTAAGTGTCGCTCTACCCTTCTTGAAACTCCTCAACGTGCGTTTATTCCTAAGAAAGTACATCCAGGAGTGCTTGTGTGTTTCGGGATTCAAAGCTTCAAAGCGATGATCCAGTAATATCCGCAATGGAAGAAAGAACTGTTGATTTAAATATTGATGGACTTCCCATTTCGGAGAATGGAACGTGTGGCATATTCTAGCTGCTTTTCTCCATGTACTCATGTCCAGCAACCAAAATCCGCTTCAATTCCTACCCCGTGGGCAGATTCAAGATCAAAGTCAAGGGCGGCTCCAGAGGCAATCCCAAAGGCGTATCCGGCGTCCTTTATAAACGCAGATCAAATGAAGAACCTAGCTATGATAATTTCGAAGGTTACTTCAAGCAAAATGTTCCAGCATCCGATTACGTCTATTCACTGTATTCCGCTGGCATGCTCAGAGAAAACAAACGAAGAAATAGAATCCCCGGAATATTCGCCTTTGAAGAGAATGAACTAAGTTTACATGATTATTTTAACCTTAATAAAAGCTTTACTAAAAGTTATTTTGGCCTGGGCCATGTTATTCTTTGAATAAACGACTGATTTGGTTGAGTATATATAGTATTTCTACATCAACCCATTACTATTCCAAACAACCAATTTATCGACCCATTTCGTTGGTCTATTTCAGTTCCATTTATCACCCGATTAGTCACCCTATTCTACTGATTCAATTAATAGAAAACTTATTGGTACACTGATTTTGTTATTCCCAGTAAGTAAATTCCAACTGCTGACGCGTCCAGATACTGAACATATGATTAATCGGCCGATTTAATTGTGACTATCTGATCTAAACAACTGTAAATAACTTATTAATCGACCTATTACGTCCCTTATACAATGACTTCAAAGCAACTTCCAGCTTCCAGCGCGCCGCTTGATGGTCTTCGTCTCCTGGAACATCTTCACAACGCGGGACACGGTGGAATGGTGGACTCCTGACTGACTAGGATTATTGATCACCGCGCCCAAGATTTGCTTGCGTAGCTCTTCTTGTTTCGAATGCATCTTAAAAACTACTTGACAAATTTTGCACAAATAAACATAACACTTTAAACTAGTATTACCCAAATTTCATTAATTTCGACTCACGCGATAAAAAGTTACACTCAAAACAAAGTGTCGCATTTTTTCCGAGTCCAATCTTTATTTGGGAGCTGACCGAAAATGCGTTTTCCTTCTCCACGACTCCACGAGAAGCAAAGCGCACAGCCCTAGCGGGAATGTATTCGACGACAACAAAGATCGACCAGCTGAGCTCCTTTAAATTTTCGGCCCTCTGGGACTTCTGTCTCCATTGACACCCGAGCAGGAGAAAATAACATAAGAATACCTTATTTTGATCTTGATAACTGGCTGTTGGGGAACCGATCCTTTACTCCTTCGATCCTATGTGGCTCCTCAACACTCGACCGGGTTGGTTGGTTGATGGGTCGTTGGAGTGTTTCTTCCCAGAAAATTTAGTGGGCCATTCCTCCTTCAAATCAATCAACACACACTCGCGGATAAACAGTATATTTACAATAAACACAAACTACACATTATACATTTATTTTCTTCTTAATCCTAACATTAAAACAACTATACTAAACAATTTAAAAAACCACGGGCCATGCGAAGCCCTTCACCGACGTGCTGGCGATTCGATAACGGGTCGAGTTGGAACTGGTGCGATATGAATATATTGATCACCGTCACACCGGCGATCGATGTTCGTGGATATCGTCGATAGTGAGAATGAGATCCTGCTCTCTCATCACCTCCAGATTACTCCCTTGTCTCCGATCGGCATAATAACCACTGTCACCGTAAGGCAAGTGACGTCATCGATGGCTCTCACGATCTCCCTGACATTCTCGCTCACGGCTCTCGGCTTGGGAAGTGATGGCTTGCGAAGATAATGGACCTTTATTCGGGATCTATACAGGGTTGTAGTTTGTGAGGGGACGACGATGACGCACCTCAACACCGGTTTTAAAAGACAAACAAAACAAATAAAAACCTACCCCATACACAAAACAAACAATCGCAAAATATCTCTCACACCAAAAACCATAATTTTTCATACACCAGAATACACCAGAGAAATAATATTATTTTGGTCTTGTCCCACCTTAATATATTCACAACACACTTTGAAGGAACAATGTTATGGTTATTATCCTCAGGTGTTTTACCGCTTAATCTGAGCTCTTAAATACCAAGGCCAGTTATCAAGTTATTCGTTCCTGCTCGGGCAGTGCTGGCTCGGGAAATATGCTGGTTCAAGACCTGTGGAGAACGGGTTTTGGATGGAACGAACAAATAGACGATGAATTCTTTTCGACGTGGATGCGATGGGTTAACTTGCTTCCGTCGATTTCATTAATCAGGATTCCGCGATGCTATTTTGGAAAAGCCCAATACCATCAAATGCGAAATCTGCCGCTTTCTAACTTTACTGACTCCGGCAAGAAGGCGTAAAAGGTCACCCACAATAGATACGTTTGCATTCCGTTGACGTAAATTTGACAGAAAACTTATGGAAAAACTGTGCAATTCACGCAAACGCATCCGCAACGTATTAATTGTGGGCCAGCCATAAGGCTGCGTGGCGTATTTTCGTGCCATTATCAACGGAGATTTGTATGTGCGCTGGTGATGATCGCAGTAAGGTTGCCCCGCTGAAACAATTGAGCATCCGTACACAGAAAAAAATAATTCATTTTAACAAGCGCGTAAAATTTCCCCTCGTTTAATTTCAAGCCAAAGGAGGCCTAATCATCGAAATTGTTTTCAATCTTTCAGCCATACAACATTGTTTGCAATCTTCCATGCAACAGGCTAGATTCAGGCGTTATCTGGCTTTAATTTACATGAAATATCCCATAAATTTCTGCAAAATCTAGCATTCCCTTTATGTTCATTAGATAACGCAGAAAATTCAATGTTTCTTTTTATCTGTGTAGGCTAGAGCTTAACGGCTGGTGGATACCGTAGAGAAAATCTACAGTTTCAAGATTCAGTAAACATTCCTTTGGACCGATTCGCTGACAGTTTTGTTTAGATTGGATCAGCGGAGGAACAATTACGTATAGGAGGTATACAAACTATACCAAATGAGAGAAAACTCGGACAGCGAACTATCGGAACAAAACTTAGGCACCTAGAATGTAATAAAATAAATTTTATCACATGGAAAATTGCTTTTATAGTTAATGTCACAGTGTAGGGTCAACTTAATACCTTTCTCGTTTCAGAAGAATAACTCTAGGATTTATACAGGACACAAGGAAGTAAAACCCATCCCAGAAAGTGAACAATCGCGCTCAAACCTAGGCCCATCAGTCAGGACACAAGGTGGAAATACCTCTGTCTTTCCCAAAGAAGTCAGGACACACGGAGTGACATTAACCTTCTTAGCCACGTCACTCCCAACGACTCATCTAAAACTACAAAATCGAGACGGAAGGACGGTTGTCCCTGTTTCTTCGTTCTTACGATCCGAAAATATTCGTTGATTAACTTATCCATCAAGGGGATAATTTAATTGCCGCTTATTTTTGAATCCTCTTTCTCCCTCAACTCTACACAGTGAGCCTGGCCGTATTAATATTTTTGTCATATTACAAATATGCCGCAAATATTGCTGTTGTTAAGAAAAATATTTGTTATAGTATTTTCCAGGATGCTTTTAAATACTGGCTGTGTAAGGGTTAAAATAGAAAAAATAGAAAAAAATAGATTGGATCAGCGGAGGAACAAACGATTTGTCGGTTTTTAGATCTGAGCCTCACAAAGCTGGCAGACTGGCGTTGAACACCAACGAAGCTAAACGAGGCAGATAGACTTACGAAGTGGAGGCGCAAAGTGGAGCTGGAGTCAAACAGTAGCTGATACAAAATACACAGTTTCCTGTACCAAGATGAAGCGGAACGGCCACAGTAAATCCCACCGGTCAACACGAAGGAAGAACTCCTTCGAATTTCGGAAAAACTGCCGAAGGCGGCTGAAAGGATTCCCGTTAGAGACACTGAAGGCCACGAAGAAACAGATGAAGCTGTTCGTGATGCCTTTGTTCCGCAGTTGACGGTTGACAGTAACCGCCCGACGCTTGCTTTGAGCACGGACTTTGAGGCTTGCGATCCGTCGACAAAGTTTCTCTGCACTTTTTCAAAACACGCCGCACGGTATTTCGGGGAAAACCCAACACTTTAGCAAGTTTTGGCCCAGACCACGAAGGGTTTTCCAAATGATAGCGCATAATTATTTTTCTTCTTTCTTCTTCCATTTTGTATTTCTCTGAAACATTTTCGAACTGCACCGCGAAAAAAAACTTCTGATGTTGTTATTGTTATAGGGAACACATTAGATGTCATAGTTTACAAATCCGATCGCTGTAAGAATCAAACATGTTTGTTCCAATACTAAATACCTTATTCTCGAAAACAGCATATTTTGGATTGTTTGAGACATTCAGTCTGGAGTAGTAAAATGTCTGTTTACCAGAAAGTTCCATATAAATTCAACTCGCTAGGTCACTGATCTTTCGTTAAAAAGGCGAATCCGCTGAAACTGATCAGTGTAGTAAAATTTATGTACTTACTACACAATTACAATAGATTAAAATAATCTTTCAAATTTTGAGATGATTACAAAATATCAAAATAGTTTGGCTAGAACATTTTTAACTAATGATTTGAGACGTGAATGCGGTGAAAAATGTTCCTATGTGAAATCTTTTATTTGCTGAAATAAGTTTGATAGGAAAAGTTTCATACACTTACAAAGTTTAAATTTTTCAATTGGTTCCGCTCATGCGATTTGCTAACAAGTTGTAGAATTCTCTTATGAAGAAAACGCTGAAGTTTTTTTTTCATATTCTAAATTCTACCAAACACCCACAATTTTGTAAACTATAGGACTTTTGACGTACGATGTCTTTGTTTTCTACATAGGGTACACTTTACGGGTACGAAAAATGAGAGCGAGTCGAACAGTTGTCTGTTTTTAATTGTAATTTCCAAATTTTTGCAGCAACCATTTTGAAATATTTCTCACAATTTGTTGCATTATACTAAACTGTTAATGTTAACTTAAAAATGTTTTGAACATTTACTATAGAAAGATTCCAGTCCTATAATTGTAAAATTGATTAGGTCAAGCTATTTTTCGCAAGTATTTCTACTTTATAATCGAGCACCAATCGAAGTTTGGAATGGGAGGATCAGTCAGACCCCAATGTCTTTCAATATAAATCTAAATTTATTGAATGAAAGAACACTTTTTCATGTGATGTCTGTGAGAGTTTAAACGCTCTATCACTATTACACCCAAAGGAAGAATTAGTATTGAATAGTTTAATGAACTTCAATGGGAGAATGATTTATCATGCATATTTAACAATCCCATTACGCTCTCTCTGAAATAAATCCTGATAACTATGATAACTAATAAAAAATAATAAAGAGAAAACAGCTTTCTAGTTGTACTACGTCAACACTTCGTACAATACTATCAGGCTGTCGTTTGTATTTTTTTAAATGGTTTTAATTCAGTGATGAAACAGCGAGCGTCTTCGCCCATCATAATGAAACATCGACGTTCGGCCATCATGATAATAGTAATAATACATAATAATAAAAAATAATACTAATTGCTCATCATCACAGCACAGACGAACTCAGCGTTCAGGAATAAAAAAAAACACAAACTTTGAATTTTGTGGTCAACTACTATTAAAATGTAGCCTTACGGTTTTTCTAAAATCGAGTTGCATTGATTAGCAAATGAACTTTTTGAAAAGTTTAGTTTATTGCTTCTTGATATTGATATGGCACGTCCATGAATTTCAAACTTGAAGTAACTTGGAGTCATATTTAATCAAGCAGTGTAAAAGAAGATGATGTAATAAAGAATGATGTAACGATAAATATGAATCCTGGAAACTCATGGAATTTGTTAAGCGAGACGCAAATGCTTAACTTCTCTGTGGGGGTATTTGAACACCACAAAAAAAAAAAATGCTGCTCAACAGAAGTATCACGTACAGAAGTTTGTTTTGAATGCGTGTTGCTTCGAAAAATGCTGGGATGAAACTCTTAATAAGATAATCCCTGCTAAGCTGCCAGAATCAAACGTTGTTCAACATGTTTATTAGTAAAAGGAAACGAAGGATGAATCCTTTTCTTCTCCCTTGACATTTCCTTTTTAGATGAAGGAAGAAAGATTGGAGAAATTCGCAACAATTACTCCTCCTCCTCATTCCTTGAAAAGACAGAGATAATCTCTTAAACATATAAACACGTCAAGCTGTCGTACAACTGTCGAGACGTCAACCGAAAGAAACGATATCAACTGCTGTGTTAGAAGAAAAGATTAAACCACAGTGATACTGATGGTGTAGCATTAGAATATTGAGCTTGTTAGACAAACAAACCTGAAATAGATTTTTTACAAGTCATCCTTGTGCTTTATTGATTTCAGAAGGCTGGGAGAAACAACTTTTTGTGCTATTAGATATCATTGAAGCAGGAATTCAGAGTTTTTGTTGTAAATTCTTATGACTAATGACCAGGAGTCTTAAAATTTAACGCCTGTTTCGTTAACGTCTGCAATGCAAATTTCCAATTTAAAATTTCAACAAAGACGCACACAGACGTGAAAGATTAACAACCCTGGTTTTGACAATTCATCTGTTCCAAATGTTGATAATAGTATCTTGAATGTATAATAATATATTAAGCAAACAATGATATAAATGAACATAACAGACGAACCAGCCTCTTAATCTTAAAAAAGATTAATAATAATAATAATAATAAATGAACATATCATTGAATATATATTTGCATCCAAAATGTAATTCGGTATTTTTTAAATTGTATAAACATTGAAGACAATGGAATACTAGCATTTTTCAGTTTTCATCAAGCAAATGCAAATTGAAAAAAAAATGTATGCTGTTTTCATCAAGGATGTCCTGTCCCAAGTGAAAAACAAAATATTGGATTTTCGACGTTCGGCCATCATGATAATAGTAATAATACATAATAATAAAAAATAATACTAATAGCTCATCATCACAGCACAGACGAGCTCAGCGTTCAGGAATAAAAAAAAACACAAACTTTGAATTTTGTGGTCAACTACTATTAAAATGCAAATGCAAATTGAAAAAAAAATGTATGCTGTTTTCATCAAGGATGTCCTGTTCCAAGTGAAAAACAAAATATTGGATTTTTCATTAGCAAGGATAATGCTGCAACTGTAAAAAAAAAGTATATTTAATGAGATAGGGAGTTATGGACATTGTCACTGGAAACAGTCTTCAAAACTTCTTTATACTTTATTTACTTAGGTCATAATTTCATGCGCAAGTTGTATTTTCAACTTATAAATCTCGCGCTTAGTATCATAAAAACATACTTACTTCAAGGATTTTCTCTTTGAGTTATTACGGCAAATTGATTCAGTTTTCGGAGATTTTTCTTTGTTTATTCCGATAAAAGATGCTGGAGTCTTGCAACATTAACATTCAAAGTCATGTATGGTATTGTTCTGGTGACGATATAGCGTTGTTGCCTCTCGCTCTAGTCGGTCTGGTATCAGTTCTATCGGGTACCATTGGAATTTTCTGAGACAATAAATCTCTGATCACGTCTTCACGAAGGTAAATAAAGCCGTTAGTCTCGGCCCTTGTGTTAACACTCTCTCGGTTAGATATGTAGTATCCAGGTCGACTCTCTTGCGTGACGAACTAGCCACAGGTCAAAAGTCACGTTAATATCATACAAATAAAAAACAACAACAACAACAAAGATCATTGCAGTTGTGCCCTTGTGATACGGCAGCTCTAAGTTTGCACCTTTAAACCGAAGAAATGACCAATAAAAAATTGAAATTCGTCCCATAAAAAAACGTATTTATGACCCTGATGAAAATCTATAAAAAAAAATGAAAATGATTCATAAAGCATACAACAATGTGATCTATACTTTATATAAATTTTAGCAATAAAATGGCAAAAATTAACCTGGAGAGTGTGAGCTGTTTATTGATGAACCGTTTAAAAATGAAAAATTAACCAGCCCATGTTTCATAAAGGTTCAATTTCATTCCCTAAACTTGTCAAATTGATCCTTAGAATGTAACGTTTGTGAACTAAAATATATGCGCATGATCAATAAATTATTGAAAATACTCCATAAATTAATCACCAATGATCCATGATAGGTTTGAAAATGAACCGCTAGCTTCTCAATATGGTCCATAACAAATCAACTTTGTGCATTAAAATTAATATCCATAAATTATGCCCGGATAGTTCCAATTTTAGGTTTTAATTTTCTTAAATTTTGGCTACGGGGAAATCGACCTTTGAGTGCGCTACTACTCAGAACTATATACATGTCCGTTCCTTTAGCTATGCGGTTTAAATATTGCGGTAAAAGAAGGATCGCTTTGGAGAATATTTTTAATTTTTCAGAAAGACTAACTTTTGCGATCTCACGTTCTTTTACGACCGCAACTACGACACATGTTTCCCAATAAATTTGGTAAAGAGCATTCGTGCACGTAAAGAACTACACGTCAAATTTAAGACTTGATCAAACTGTTATTTAAGATTTTTTCAATAAAATTATGCCGGGCAAATGCTTGCAGTCCAACTCGCTATCGCTCGTCGGGCCTGATTACAAACAATATCTTCCGTTTGCATTATACCAGGCAAATGCTTGAATCAGTCGTTTGCTTGAAGACGATATCGGAAACATCGACCGCTTTCTACTGCCTTATGGCCCAAACACAATGATAACGGAACCTGAACGGCAACGGCAAACGGCGAAGCCCGATCTGAGTAAGCCTGCTTGTCGGAAAGAAAACAGGCTAGATTCAAGCCGATTCTAAATGGACACATCGAAGTCATTTGCAACAACTGTCAAACTTGGCGTTTGCCGTTCCGTTTCCGTTATCATTGTGTTTGGGCGGTTAGTTCTTCAATCTTCAACTGCTCAGCAGGCAACATTGGTATTTCTAGCACTTGGAGTAGAGCACAACAAATCGTGGCTACTATGTCACATTGTTCAATATAGTGTGTCTGACTGAGCAGCTGTTTGATCATGCCAAAACATTATCTATCTCTTATGAATTGATTAAGAACATTCTTACTGGTCGTTATTTTTTTTTTTTTTTCTGAAAACCAATGTTTGGCAAAACTGTAGTTGAGAAAATTTTATATAAGAATAACTATGGAACAAAAGATTTGCTTTCTCCATAGTACTCGCAATTTCGCAATAAGAAATTCTAACTAGTGTTAGTTTCTTATCAAATGTGCTTAAATTTCAAAATTCTTGACACGATTTGTTCAGGATACTATTTGAAATCGTTGAGCAAAGGGGAAAGAATATTTCAAAATTTTCATCAGTCCAACGGGAATGTTAGGGATCAATTTCCCAATGTTTATGGATAGTTTTTTGAAAAAATAGTGACCAAAACTCAAAAATGCAGGCTTAATTTATGGACCATACCCATATGTTTAAATGCACAAAGTTGATTTTGCTATGGATCATTTCTATAAGTTTATAGTTCATTATTCATTGTTTTATGGATCATTGACTATTTATTTATGGAACATTTTCAATCATTTATGAATCATATGCATGTATTTAAGTGCGTATCCTTTGTGCTTCTGTGGATCAATTTTGCAAGTTTAAGAAACGCCATTAAACCATTTTTGGATCATTTGTAACATGTTTATGGGTAATCCGAAAAGTTTTATCGATCATTCCCTAGATATATAACGGTATTTTTGACATTTTAATGCTAAATTTTATATAAATTATGGATCACATTGATAAATTTTATGGATTATATCGATTTTATTGTGGATATTCACCAGAGTTCTACGGGTCATTTTTATTTTTTTATGTGTCGTTTGTTAGTTTTTGTATGCAAAAGTATGTTTGTCTTGTGATACTGAGCTCGAGAAATATACAACCTGAATTATATTCATGACATCGTAAATTGCTTATTCGTTATAATGTAAAGACACGAAATAATGAACCATTTGATTTTATAACATGAGACAGTCCACGATTCAAGGAGGATAGTGTTGCCATAAAACAGAAAACTATTGATCACTTTTATCAATATTTCTGAACTATTTCACCAGATGACAAGCAATATAAATGTTTCATACAATTTACGAAATATTTGTTGTACAATATTTGTTTACGAAACGAATGAAAGCTTATTTACGAAAATAATTTTCAGTGTAGCTTTGCACGTTTTGTATTAACTTAATAGAACTCTTATGTATCTGTTAATATGCATGATTTTTTTGTCGTTCTGAGTGTTTTGTCTTTTTATAAGACAGTTTTAAAATATAAAATTTGAGATAACATTCTTTCCGTATTTAGAGCTGAGCCGGAATAGTAGTACTGTGTCTCATCGCAGCACTCGATTACAAGTGATTTTATTTTCGCGAGTTTATTTTTTGAAATCAATAAAACGCAGTATAACGGTGTGAGCGTTGGATTTCCCCTTAAGCTCGTTGCCCTGTAAGGAAGATACGAAGATAGTTATTATTTTTATTATTATTATTATTATAAATATGTTTTGCATGGTATTCACATTACAATTTAAACTAGCATTTATGATCATGATTTTAACAAGGATTTGTTTTTGCATTGTTTTCCGTTTTGTTTTTTTTCCGTGTGCACAATTATTGCATCTTCTGAGGCCAGAACTCCACGAATAAGGGACTAGAGATTTCATTTATTTATTATTTAATTAATTTATTAATAAATTTATTTATTATATTTATTAATTTATTAATTAATTAATTAATTAATTTATTTATTTATTTATTTATTTATTTATTTATTTATTTATTTATTTATTTATTTATTTATTTATTTATTTATTTATTTATTTATTTATTTATTTATTTATTTATTTATTTATTTATTTATTTATTTATTTATTTATTTATTTATTGATTGATTGATTTATTTATTTATTTATTTATTTATTTATTTATTTATTTATTTATTTATTTATTTATTTATTTATTTATTTATTTATTTATTTATTTATTTATTTATTTATTTATTTATTTATTTATTTATTTATTTATTTATTTATTTATTTATTTATTTATTTATTTATTTATTTATTTATTTATTTATTTATTTATTTATTTATTTATTTATTTATTTATTTATTTATTTATTTATTTATTTATTTATTTATTTATTTATTTATTTATTTATTTATTTATTTATTTATTTATTTATTTATTTATTTATTTATTTATTTATTTGTCGAAAAAAAAAAGTTGATTTGTCCACGGACGGGTCTTTCCGGAACTGGATCCTGTGGGGCCTCGAGTGACGGTGCTTCGTAAAACTCCGCAACAACGAACAAACAAAATGCTGAGATACCAATTTTAGGTTTAAAAGAGCGTCAAAAAATAATGGTCTTATTATGGTGTTCACTTCACGGTGAAAACGAAGTGAAAATAACAAAAAACCGTAATAAGGTGTAATGTAACCCAAGTAAAAAAAATATGAAAGAGTTCATCTGAGGTGACGATTCGAATGAACCCGGTGTTAATGGTTGCCACTGCACCATCACGCCACCGAAAAAGTGGCGCAAACCATGGTTTTTTTAAGGGCTACTACGATTTTCACTTCACTATCACTTTCACCTCATGAAGTTCATTTTAACCACGGTGATACCGTAATAGTAAAGAAACATTGAGGTGATATGTAAGAAAACCGTTAAAAGCCCCTTAATTTTGTATGCAAAATTTTGTTTTTGCAATATTAGTGCCAGACTTCTTTGATCATAAATAAACTTCAAGAATAGAAGTACAGTGCTGATTTTGCAAAAATCGCTCACGCTTTCATATAACAATGAGAACCACAGTGGTGAACATTCATATCTCTCACGCCAAAGTCACGAGTTAAAATCTCACCCACGGACATGTTACATGCCCAATTAGGTGTCTAAGCGACTACGACGGGTGGTGAACCAGCCTAAGGCTAAAAATCTTGAAAATCAAGAAAAAAGAACCCATACAATAATAAAGGTAATATAAAAAAAATCACCTAAGATCTATCATTGTCTGAAAAATTTGGCACAACATAACTTCCTTGTGTATTATTCGTTGCAATTCCTTTTTAATGGTGTCGGCTCGCAAGGCCCACAACCAACCGCACTATCTCGCAGGAGAACCATCGTGATGCTGCTGTTTAACAGTTCCAAGCACCACCAGGATTTTCGGCTTTTGTATTTAGAGTCCTGGGCGCACTAACAAGACGGTGACTCAGCCGCTCCTAACATGGCGAACAGACGCTGTTTGAGCCGCCCCTAACATGGAGAACAGACGCTCAAATGGGTGAAGGCTTGGACTTTTACCCTTATTTTTAAAAAGCGGGGTGGCTCGCTTCTGTTCTGTTTCTGTATTATCGAGATTTTCAGCCTCGGGCTGGTTCATCTCCCGTTGTAGTTACTCAAACAACTCTTTCGGTGTTTTTCGTAACATGTCCGGGTGTGAGATTTGAACTCGTGACTTTGGCGTGAGAGGTATGGATATTAACCACTACGCCGGGGTCGCCCCCCGGGTGGCTCGCTTTTGTCAGGGCTGCTTTCGGATATTTGTGGGTTTTTGGAAGAAACTCAACAGAGTCCAACAACTGCTCAGTCCCCCCACATCCTAAACAGTCCCCGCCGCTCGCCCGGGGCATCTTATTCGTGTATTTCTTCGACCCCCCCGCCCCCGCCCCCCCCGCCCGGCGTCCCCCCCCGACTACCTCCTCCTCCCCGGGCCCCCCACAACCACAACATAGCATTGATAGAGTAGAGAAGAAAGAAGAAAGTAATTAAAACAAATTTCTGTTTTTCTTTTTTTTTTTGTTTTTATGAGGTTTTTTAGCCTTATCAATAATAATAAAATTTTTTAAAAAAAAAAAAAAAAAAAAATAAAAATTTTTTTAATCTCCCGACATAAAAAAAAAAAATTTGTGTAGATTTTTTTTTTTTTTTTTTTTTTTTTTTTTGTCTTGATTATCGAGATTTTCAGCCTTGGGCTGGTTCATCTCCCGTCGTAGTTACTCAAATTCCCTTTTTGGGTATTTTCGTAACTTGTTCGGAGGTGAGATTCGAACTCGTGACTTTGGCGTGAGAGGTATGGATGCTAACCACTACGCCGGGGTCGCCCCCCTAGTCTAGAAGTGAGAAGCCGCATTTAAAAGGAGAGGAGGAAGGATATAACAGAAATAAAAAAGATATCCAGTTATATTAAATTGTCAGCATAATAATTCTTGAAAACGAGGAATTGAGACACAAGATCTTCAAACAGGAGAATACTGGACAACCCACAGTCGGACCTAAACGACTCGAGAAAGGAAGGAAACTCGAAAACGAAGCGGAAGAAAAGAGTTCCAACACCGGAAAACCATAAAAGAAGAAAATGAAAGGTAGGAGGAAGAGAGTAAAGAAGGTAGAAAAGTGCGATATGCTGTACTATTGATCCGGAAATAAAATGTGGAGTAGTTTTGTGTGTGCAAAGCTACTCAGGTGTTTCCAATATTTTGAGTGGAAGCTCCACTTGGCCTCTATTTCAGTTTCCTTTTCAATTTCGTTTCACAATTTTGTGGCTTCGTAATGGGAACTTCACGTAGGGTAGTGGAAAGAATGCTGAAAAGTTACCTGAAAGAGGAAAAGAAAGTTGATATTATAATTTCATATGTTTGTGAATCAAAAGTAGAAGAGTTGGGGGTGCGGAATTTTGCTTATCGGACTTATGGATAGTGGTGCAGCTAAAACAGTGATAACACCTAGAATAGGGGGTAGAAAACTTGGGTTTTATTAATTTAAAATTGAGAACAACAAAAATTAATGCCATGCAGGTTTAAAGAACCATTCCAAGACTTGAAGTCACGTTAATACAGAAAAATGGAGACTTAAATGGCGCAATATGAGCTTCGTCATATTCACTCTAAAACCATCGTTCGTCATTCGTCATCACTTGAAAACTATCGTTCCGGAAAATCCCAGCGTTATTCAGAAATCGATTATTGCGATGATACTGATCGTAAAGCCTGTCCACGTTAAATTTCGGACACCAAAATATTAGCAGCAAAAAAAATTACACATAATTCAACAAAACCGATTGTTTATTTCAGTTATATCTATATTAGAAACAGTTGATTAAGATGTTAATTCTTCTTGCTGTAAAATTTTCGAAATGTCTGTTGTACACCCACCATCATGTTCCGTACGGTATCCTCAGATACGACCGCAGTGACGATTCTTCATCTTCTCTTGAAATCATCGGTACCATTTGCTTTCTTCTTAGTTTCGAAGAGTTTCCGCTTAACTAGAGCCCCGTACTTCTCTATTGGGCAAAGTTCTGGACAGTTTGGTGGATTGCCTGTTTTTGGCACGTATTTGACCTCTTGTACCTTATACCATTCCAGGACGGATTTCGCATAGTGACAAGAGTGCCTGGCCAGACCTGGAAGCTGTTTAAAGTCTTCGAGTACGTATGTCTCGTCGTCTATTATGATACAAGAAAATGTTTGCAAAAAAAATAGTGTTAAGCTCCTTAGCACGACTTTTTGCACTGAATTTGCTCCACGGTTGGGCACTTTTTTTTTCTTTGCACGCCGTCCTTGCCTCTGTTTTACTTTTTGTACGTATGATCTTGACTTCTCAACTTTGCGAGCCATATTTTGCACAGAATTGGGATTTTTTTTCTCTATAATGGCTCCCACCTTCTTGTCCAATTGTCGGGAGCATACTTTTCGATTTGAACCTCTTCCAACCTTCCGATTTACAGTCAAGCGCTGGTGATTTGCAAACACAAAACACGGTACATTTCGGTAGTTTTAGTTTCTGGGCAAGATCCCGTACCGATAAATTCGGATTTTGCTGCCGTTCGTATAAAACCAAACCTTGAACCAGTGATCGGAAACTAATGGGCTGAAGAGTGGCTCATCTTAACCTGGTCAAGAATCAAGGCCAATTCTCGGAGATGGGAGAGCCCGGTTATTGTCATCTTATCGTTGTGAACAATACTATTATTTGTACGTACTATAGATTCTATTGTATGGTTACAATACATTAAATTGTATACGTACAGCACTATTTTGCAAACATTTTCTTGTATCATAATAGACGACGAGACATACGTACTCGAAGACTTTAAACAGCTTCCAGGTCTGGCCAGGCACTCTTGTCACTATGCGAAATCCGTCCTGGAATGGTATAAGGTACAAGAGGTCAAATACGTGCCAAAAACAGGCAATCCACCAAACTGTCCAGAACTTTGCCCAATAGAGAAGTACGGGGCTCTAGTTAAGCGGAAACTCTTCGAAACTAAGAAGAAAGCAAATGGTACCGATGATTTCAAGAGAAGATGAAGAATCGTCACTGCGGTCGTATCTGAGGATACCGTACGGAACATGATGGTGGGTGTACAACAGACATTTCGAAAATTTTACAGCAAGAAGAATTAACATCTTAATCAACTGTTTCTAATATAGATATAACTGAAATAAACAATCGGTTTTGTTGAATTATGTGTAATTTTTTTTGCTGCTAATATTTTGGTGTCCGAAATTTAACGTGGACAGGCTTTACGATCAGTATCATCGCAATAATCGATTTCTGAATAACGCTGGGATTTTCCGGAACGATAGTTTGCAAGTGATGACGAATGACGAACGATGGTTTTAGAGTGAATATGACGAAGCTCATATTGCGCCATTTAAGTCTCCATTTTTCTGTATTAACGTGACTTCAAGTCTTGGAATGGTTCTTTAAACCTGCATGGCATTAATTTTTGTTGTTCTCAATTTTAAATTAATAAAACCCAAGTTTTCTACCCCCTATTCTAGGTGTTATCACTGTTTTAGCTGCACCACTATCCATAAGTCCGATAAGCAAAATTCCGCACCCCCAACTCTTCTACTTTTGATTCACAAACATATGAAATTATAATATCAACTTTCTTTTCCTCTTTCAGGTAACTTCTCAGCATTCTTTCCACTACCCTACGTGAAGTTCCCATTACGAAGCCACAAAATTGTGAAACGAAATTGAAAAGGAAACTGAAATAGAGGCCAAGTGGAGCTTCCACTCAAAATATTGGAAACACCTGAGTAGCTTTGCACACACAAAACTACTCCACATTTTATTTCCGGATCAATAGTACAGCATATCGCACTTTTCTACCTTCTTTACTCTCTTCCTCCTACCTTTCATTTTCTTCTTTTATGGTTTTCCGGTGTTGGAGCTCTTTTCTTCCGCTTCGTTTTCGAGTTTCCTTCCTTTCTCGAGTCGTTTAGGTCCGACTGTGGGTTGTCCAGTATTCTCCTGTTTGAAGATCTTGTGTCTCAATTCCTCGTTTTCAAGAATTATTATGCTGACAATTTAATATAACTGGATATCTTTTTTATTTCTGTTATATCCTTCCTCCTCTCCTTTTAAATGCGGCTTCTCACTTCTAGACTAAATTTTCATTTATATGTCTGTACATTGAAAAAATGTTTGAAATTTTTTAAATTTGTTTATTAAAAATATCTAATATTAATGTACAGGCTAAAAGTCTCGATAACAACGAAATAAGAAGAAGGACAGGAATATCTTCGTAATTAGATACATCATTCTTCTCTACTCTCACAATACGATGTTATAGTTATGTTGTGCCCCGGGAAGACCGTAGAGTAGGTGAATACTCTACGGGGCTGAGCTGCAAGCAACCCGGCGGGTCCACGGGTCGCGGATGGTGGGGTTCCATCAGATATGATGGACAGCTACTGAATACACGAATAAGTAGCCCCGGGCGAGCGGCGGGGACTGTTTAGGATGTGGGGGGACTGAGCAGTTGTTGGACTCTGTTGAGTTTCTTCCAAAAACCCACAAATATCCGAAAGCAGCCCTGACAAAAGCGAGCCACCCGGGGGGCGACCCCGGCGTAGTGGTTAATATCCATACCTCTCACGCCAAAGTCACGAGTTCAAATCTCACACCCGGACATGTTACGAAAAACACCGAAAGAGTTGTTTGAGTAACTACAACGGGAGATGAACCAGCCCGAGGCTGAAAATCTCGATAATACAGAAACAGAACAGAAGCAAGCCACCCCGCTTTTTAAAAATAAGCACACTTAGAAATTATGAATTTTACACGAGACGTAATTCACGTTTGTAAAAAGTCGGGGAACGTAAACAAAGTATTCGTGTAAAATTATGTCTCTTGAAACTGTCACATATGCAATTCGACGAAAGATGTGTTTGATTGAATTTATTTTCTCATCTCTTTCAACTCATTCTCAAGTGCTAAAGGACGCTTGCATGTGTCGGTCTCAGGGGACAGAAATTTACATGACATTTTGGTAGTGTGAGGGTAAAAGTCCAAGCCTTCACCCATTTGAGCGTCTGTTCTCCATGTTAGGGGCGGCTCAAACAGCGTCTGTTCGCCATGTTAGGAGCGGCTGAGTCACCGTCTTGTTAGTGCGCCCAGGACTCTAAATACAAAAGCCGAAAATCCTGGTGGTGCTTGGAACTGTTAAACAGCAGCATCACGATGGTTCTCCTACGAGATAGTGCGGTTGGTTGTGGGCCTTGCGAGCCGACACCATTAAAAAGGAATTGCAACGAATAATACACAAGGAAGTTATGTTGTGCCAAATTTTTCAGACAATGATAGATCTTAGGTGATTTTTTTTATATTACCTTTATTATTGTATGGGTTCTTTTTTCTTGATTTTCAAGATTCTTAGCCTTAGGCTGGTTCACCACCCGTCGTAGTCGCTTAGACACCTAATTGGGCATGTAACATGTCCGTGGGTGAGATTTTAACTCGTGACTTTGGCGTGAGAGATATGAATGTTCACCACTGTGGTTCTCATTGTTATATGAAAGCGTGAGCGATTTTTGCATAATCAGCACTGTACTTCTATTCTTGAAGTTTATTTATGATCAAAGAAGTCTGGCACTAATATTGCAAAAACAAAATTTTGCATATTAAAGGGGGCTTTTAACGGTTTTCTTACATATCACCTCAATGTTTCTTTACTATTACCGGTATCACCGTGGTTAAAATGAACTTCATGAGGTGAAAGTGATAGTGAAGTGAAAATCGTAGTAGCCCTTAAAAAAACCATGGTTTGCGCCACTTTTTCGGTGGCGTGATGGTGCAGTGGCAACCATTAACACCGGGTTCATTCGAATCGTCACCTCAGATGAACTCTTTCATATTTTTTTTACTTGGGTTACATTACACCTTATTACGGTTTTTTGTTGTTTTCACTTCGTTTTCACCGTGAAGTGAACACCATAATAAGACCATTATTTTTTGACGCTCTTTTAAACCTAAAATTGATATCTCAGCATTTTGTTTGTTCGTTGTTGCGGAGTTTTACGAAGCACCGTCATAATTTTTGGAATTTCAAATGTAGATTTTTCGCTCCATAATTCAGCATTCAATTGTGTAGAGTGATAATTTCCAGGAAGCACTTGATACTGTAAATCTGCTCATTCATCTGGCAAGTATAATATAACAAACACAAACATTGAAGAAGTCTGCAAGTCACAGACGAAGTAGGCTTATCTGTCAAAGTTGTATAAGTATAATCTTTTTCTAGTGGAATTTACAGGAATCCCCACCCACACACTCAACACCCACCATCTTCTTACCTTTTTTACATTTTTTCAACAACAACATATAAACATTATACAAATTATTTTTTATATATTTTATTTAATTAATATTATATAAACTCCATATTTGAAAAAATTTTTTCCATTCAAAACCAAAAAATAGAACAAAAAAACACCACAATACAATATAAAAAAAAATAAATAAAAATTTATCCATCCCCACTTTACCCCTCACCCCCCCTTTCCCCCCCCCCCCCCCCCCAAAAAAAAACCCCAACTTTACCCCTTTTACCCCAAACCCCCCCCCAAAAAAAAACAACAAAATATTTTACCCCAAAACATAAAATATATAATAAAACTCCTCTTTTTTTTTTTTTCCCCCTTTCCCCAGAACCGGGAAAAAAACCCCTTTTGCCCACTTCCCCACTTGTCCAAACCTTATGGAAACAGTTCAAATTTTGTCCACATTATTTTTTTAGGCTATGGTGGCATTTTTAATATGGTACCTAAATTTTTCACAGAAATACGGATTTTTGAAATTGATATGTCCAAAAACGACTTTTTTCACATATGGTATGAAAACTTCAAATTTATAAACTCTATCAACATAAAATGTTGGTCAAAAAGGTCTATACATTGATTATAATGTTGTCAAATTTTCAGTCAGAAATATTGATAATTGACAAAGTTACAGAAGGTTGAACATGGCGTTTTTTGGAAGCAAAATTTTGCTCGGATTTTTTTTTTTTGCTACTGAGTGTACTAAAGATAGTTTGGAAAAGTGTTTTCGTTTTTAAACATTATAACAAAAACTGTTTATTCTTCTTAAAACCTAACATATAACAAAAAATTTGCAAACTTTGTAGACAAATTTGATTAGCAAAAGCCCCAAAACAAATAAATTGATATGCTAATTTTTTACCCAACATTTCAGCTGTCCTGGTTTCAGTACAATATTACCGAAACTCTCGATAATTTCTTAGTGTGTACGCTACAAATTAAATTAATTTCAACAAAAGTATGATTCGATATTTCATATCGCAATCTTTATAAACAATGATATTTGAATTTGTTATCGTTCATATGTATATGTTTGTTTCAATCTGTTGGATATGGGCGCACTTATCGAAGTTATGCTCTATGATTAAATTTTGGTGTTTTAATTTTCCATTGATGGAAGTGATGGAAGTAGATGAGTATCGGATGAATGGTCATCGTTTGTTTTATATAATTATGCGTTTGAATCTCGTTTTGAATTGTTATTTTATAAATTTCAGCAAGGGCTGCGTAAACAACTGCCTCATTTGAAGAGCTTCGTCAAACCCCTCAATTTGAGTTATGTCCTTTTAAAGACTGTATTTGAAAAAAAAAATGAGATGCACAAAAATGGTCGCCAAAAATTCATTTTTAGTCGGATTTTCTTCCAATCTTTCAGGGGATAAACATCAACATTATTGTCAGGTTATAAATTCATTGGTTTATTGAATCTCGTCTTTATAACCGAGTGCCCCCACTTTGCCTTTGACACCACTCATAATGTTTTGGGCAATAGTAGGGTCGACTTCATTTGATACTTTTACCCACTGTTTCTTCAAAGCTTACTCGTTTTTGAATACTTTAGGTATTTTACGAAGTTAGGCCTCCATGATGGCCCAAAACTTCTCAATCGGTTCCGGCAAGTTCGGTTGGTATCTTTTGGTCCACAACAACATTTTTATCTCTGTACCGACACATCTGAATGATGGAATATCAGGTGTTTTCCGATCCATCTATGTGATGCAGTAGGATTTTCCGCGACGGCGCACATAAATTTATGGTGCATCTGTTTTTTTTTCGATACCATCTCAGTAATCACTGGACAGATTGTTATGATTGATAACGTAAACATTATACTCTTAGCTAGTTTCTGTTGAAATTTGATCAATTTTTATCCACACGCTTAAAAGTTAAGCTAATCATTGTGTCTCATTTTTTTCGAGTACAGTCTTTAAATCCGATATTATTCCTCATCATTTAAAAATACGCGTATTGCAGCGACTACTTGCAGACTTCCGCAGTGCCCCGTACTCATATCATAGGGGATTCCGATCCCCAAGATATCATAGGGCATTCCGCTATAAGATTTGACAAAATTAAAATATGACATGCCTTATAGGGTAAAAATAGCCGAGTTGTATAAAAAAAATAGTGGACACTCAGTAGCAAAAAACAAGCCGAGCAAAATTTTGCTTCCAAAAAACGCCTTGTTCAATCTTCTGTAACTTTGTCAATTATCAATATTTTTGACTGAAAATATGACAACATTATAATCAATGTATAGACCTTATTTGACCAAAATTGATGTTGATAGAGTTTATAAATTTGAAGTTTTCATAACATATGTGAAAAAAGTCGTTTTTGAACGTACCAATTTCAAAAATCCGTATTTCTGTGAAAAATTTAGGTAGCATACTAAAAATGTCACCATAGCTTAAACAAATATAGGAAATAATGTGGACAAAATTTGAACTGTTTCCATCAAGTGCTTTGGACTACAGCTGGCGTCAAAGTTGACGCACCAACATGAGTATTTCCCTTTTTCACCCGATATTGACCATGCTGAAATATCGGTGCAAAAAAAAAGTTACAGAAGATTGAACATAGCCTTTTTTGGAAGCAAAATTTTGCTCGACTTTTTTTTGCTACTGAGTGTATTATTTCTTTCAATGAATTAGAAATTTTTCCACAGTCAAGCAGAGAATTAATTATTAGATCGAATTTATTTTACTCCCTCTCAATTTAAAAAATGCATGTAATTTATTTATTTCGAAGTTTGTAATGAAGTTCACCTCAAAAATAAAATAAGTAGTTGCGAACGTAGTGAAATAAACGGTTATAATCTTCACTATGGCGGACAAATGCAAGATGGCCACCAACATAATTTTACTCCAAATGCAGTCCCAATCTTTCTCTGTATAATAACGTGCTGTTTAATGTTTAATGTTAACTGGAATATAAAAATGGCTGATGATTTGCATCACCACTTGGTAGTTACGAATACACAAATCTAAAAAACTTCTCAGATTTGTGCCTTCATAAATTAGAAGTGGCGATGTGAATCAGCCATGATGGCAGCTATTTTTGTGATCCTGCTACCTTCATTTGAAATCGTGTTTAATGCAAATCTATGAGATTTAACATGTATGTATAATAATTCAAGAATCGCGTGAAATTCAACATTTGTAAAACATGTTTAGTCCCTTGGTAAGTGAGGAATCCATCATTTCGTGCTAAAAAATGGCATTTGTAATATTTTTCAGCATTTTTCAAGCACAAAAATTCTATTTTCACAAAGCTTGTGTCAATGACGGCATGGTTTCAGCGAGAAATAACCATGTGCGCTTACAAGTTTCGGTTTGATCCAAATAAATTTTTTTAAACTGACGTTTAGTAATCTGTTAAGTGATTGAAATTATCGGTATAATAATTGAAAAAAGTATTAAATTTAAAAGATCAATTTATTATAAGTTTTCTTTAGCTTCATATGTTTTTTAAAGTCTTACAATAGGTTGCATTTTCTCTGTTACAATACAAACTGTTGTTCTCATACATGATTTATTTGTTAAAATTATTGAATACACACAACTATGTGTAATCAAAATCCCACGCAAAATTCTATTTATCATGATATACACGTTTAAATCTACCTTTATATTTACAAATATATTATTGTTTTATCTTCCCTTTTTTATCAGAATAAAATAAAAATGAAATGGACGTATAGAAGAAATATTATTCAAGACTAAATTCATTCCAACATGACATCGTGCAAGTTTCAGTATTTGCACTGACATACGTCCTGTCAACCGTAAAAATATGTTAACAAAGATATAGACGTACATACGGGAATTATATGGATGGATGCTGAAGATATAATAAAAATATGGGTCCGAATACAGAAGCATATCGAAGCGCTGCCATTCATTGAGTGGTGAATAGGTAGGGAGCGTGCTGCGCCGAATGAAATTCTACATCCATTCATTTTCTTCTTTCTGCTTATTTTAGTATAGCCAGCAAATTGAAATAGTAGCTGTAGTCGAGCGGCTGTGAGATGAGAGATGGCACATTCATGTTCATAAATGCCACTCTGTCAAGCTACGTTTATCCTGAGATCTCAGATGTTTGAGTGTGGATGGACATGTAGAGAAAAAAACAATCCATCTTCCTGTCATGTCACCTTCATATTCGAAATGCGTACATATTCATGTTTCTGTTGAGCTTTTTTTCCTTTTTTTCAAACGTAGAAATATATTGTCAGGAATATTCCCTTTAGCAGTTGCTGCCTTCACGTAAATAGCATACAGAGACATCCAAAAATCGATAGGAGAAAAAATTATGTTGGTTGTTAGAAAAACTGTTTTTATTAGGTATTCATTATATCTATGATGTAGAATAAATAATAAAATATAGAAACTCAGAATATCGATGTATTATTCCAAGTCATTTATATTACACATTGTTCTTAGTAAAATAATACCATTATTGATCTAGATTTCAGCACATTATTGTGTACTATTGAAAAACCATCATTATTTTGAAGACTATATTTGCTTCGTCGTGTTAGGTATAAGTGTTCACTCAGTTGAAAGATTGGTTAAGAAGCGTTCAATTAACTCAAGCTCAAAGATTCCATTCTTACCCTACCGCATACCTCGCCAAACTCATTTGATTTTAAAGGTTTTCATAGTGTAGTTATAAACAAATATTGTGGTTTTTAGATTTTATAAAGTTTTTGCAACTCAGAGCCTTGCAGTATGGTTTCTGATTCTTGCGAAGTTTTCATTGCACTTATAGATCAAACCTGCAATAACCAAATACAAAATGTTGACTCATTGTCAACATCCCTTCTATATATGTGAAATAGACATGCATAATATATTTGTTCCAATTTTCCTTAATATTCCATCTCAGCAATCATGATACATACTTTTATTTGAGCACATATATGAACTGTGAGGTCAACATTTTACTAAGGAACGACATCGGCATATTATGAAAGTTGCCTTAACTACAAAGGTTTGGTTAAATAATCAATTTGCTTGTCTGAGAGTGAAATTTGAACATGTGAATTTAAATGGTTAAAATGATTTCAAACGCTAAGGTTGTTAACTACATTTGATCGAACACTATTTGGGTTTATGCATCTGTTTCTGTGAAATTAAGAAAAAAACATCAAATCAATCAAATTTAACGCAGTAGAGGATCCAATCATATGTTAAAACAATAGCTTAGGTCAAAAACTTACACTCTGCATGACCTAGAAGGTCTGTATAGAAACAAAACATGAAAATCATTACCTTAAAACTTAACCTGAAGCCAAACAATAGTGATGCAACCGTTGAGAATTTACCTTTTTAGGCTATTATCGATGGGACATATTTTAAACAAAACCTTTTCAACCTTAAAAATCGATTCGAATTGATTTACTTTTTCTACAAAAAAATCATATGCAGCAGTTATGCATTTTAAGCAGTGTAGTTTTTGCAAATCTGATAAGAATTTGCAGAATTGGTTTAGTATTTAATATTTTGCAAGACTCGCTGACGACTATCTTAAGCGTAAGCGGTTTCTATTTAAAAAACAAATCTTTTCTTTTTCAGTGAAGAAGACCGTGACTACAAACATCAAAACTGTAAGAGACGGAGCAGTCAAATTTCAGCCTCTTCAATAAAGAAATTGAAAAACATCGAAAACTCCAATTGTCTGCAAGTCCTCCTTATTCATTGTCCACGTCTAATGGCCGGTCATATCAGCGTCTTGTACATGGTACACTAGGGTGTTTCTAAACTGTAATTTGTCAGAAAAACTTGGGGACTTTTCCTCCAAATGATAGCTGAGGGTATCATAATACAAAATTTCTAAGACGGCAACACTGGGAAATTGTGTTTGCAACTAGCCTTGATAAGATTTGTGAAAAAGTGCCTTTTCCTTAACCCCTTCAGGCCTAAGGGATTATATAAGACCCCAAAAGAAAAATGGCTGTATTAAATCATAGACTGAATAAAAGTGTACACTGTCCCGGGCAAATTTGTTCTACATAAATTTTTGATAAGGGAAAAAAATCAGTTTAAGGCCTAATTGACGACTTAGAACAGTCTAAATATGAAAAAGAAAATATAAATGCCTTATTAAAAGTGTAAAGCGTTGTTTTAGAATGTGGTACATAGGTATGCATACGTATTATTAAATTCTCGTTAGACATGTTTGTATATTTGTGGGATGTTCTAGGTTATCCAAAATGTACTTGAGTTCAGAATTTCAGATCTACTGTTGTAACAGTAGCTTTTAGAGCTGTCTAATCACACGATATGTATTCAAACATATTCAATGAACCTTCTGAAAGATCACCAGTCATTATTTAATAATTTTGTGATCCTCTAGATAATCCAAACTCTCCTGGAGCATTGCACTTGAAATCTACGGTAATAACATTAGCTTTTTGGGCTATACAAAGTTACGTCACGTATTCAAGTATATTCAAGTATAGCAGATAATCTTGGAATTGTCTAGGTCATCCTAACTGTCCTGGCGTTCAGAATTTAAGATTAAAGGTTGTAACAGTAATTCTGGGCAACACAAATTTACAATAAATATTCAGAAATATTCAAATTTTATTCTTAAAGGTCAACAAACATTATAAACTAATATTACATGAATTATGGAGAGTGTGAGCTGTTTAGTGGAATACCTGTAACTAGAAAATAAGAAGAATGATTAGTAATTTCCATTTAATTCCAACTACCTTTATTGCTTATCTTGACAGATACGCGTATTTCGTCTACAATGTGCAGACTTCTTCAGTGTCGTGTTCTAATACTCGACTGTCGAGTATTAGTACACGACACTGAAGAAGTCTGCACATTGTAGACGAAATACGCGTATCTGTCAAGATAAGCAATAAAGGTAGTTGGAATTAAATGGAAATTACTAATCATTCTTCTTATTTTCTAGTTAATATTACATATTATAGGTCATCTAAACTATCCTTGAGACCAAAACATAAGACCTACAGTTATAACAAATGCTTTCTGGGCTATGCAAAGCTACGATTTGTAATAAAACATTTCCATTGAATATCTTGGAAGAACAACAGATATTAAAGATACTCTTCGGATGTTCTAGGTTATCCAAACTATCCTGGAGTTCAAAACACGAAACCTTCAATTGTAGCTGTAGCCTTCTGGACTAAACAAAGTAACGATATGTTTTTGACCAAATTAATTGAGTCTTCTGGAAGGTCAACAGATATAATGAGATATATTGGGATGTTCTAGGTCGCCAAAACTGGCCTTGAGTTCAAAAGTTCCATTCATCTTCTAATCACACGATCGTCGTGGCGAATGGAAAACGTATGGTACGCCTCACACCTATTTATCAGTTATAAATAGTTGACCATCAAGAAGAACCGATTAACATGGTTGGATGCATATCGTAACTTTGCATAGTCCAAAAAGCTACATTTACAACTGAAGATCTTAAGTGTTGTCTTCCAGGACAGTTCGAATGACCTAGAATATCCCAACATTATCTCATAGTTGTTGTTGATCTTCCAGGACATCCATTGAATATGTTTCAATACATATCATAACTTTGTATGGTGGATAAAGCTGCTGTTACAACAGTACATCTTAAGTTCAGAACTCCAAGACAGTTATTTTTGGCATAGAATATCCCAAGATTAACTCATAATGTCTGTTGGTCTTCTATGACATTCATTTAATATGATTGAATTCATATCGTAACTTTACATAGTGAATAAAGCTACTGATACAAAAGTAGATCTTAAGTTCTGAACTCCATAATAGTTTGGATGACATAGCATATCCCATGATTAACTCATAATGTATGTTGGTCTTCCAGGACATTCATTGAATATTATTAAATTTATTTTGTAACTTTGTATAGCGGATAAAGCTACTGTTACAACAGTAGATCTTAAGTTCAGAACTCCATAACAGGTCAGATGACATAGACCCATGATTATATCATAATATCTGTTGGTCTTTCAGAACATACATTTAATATGATTGAATTCATATCGTAACTTTACATAGCGGATAAAGCTACTGATACAACAGTGGATCTTAAGTTCTGAACTCCATAACAGTTTGGATGACCTAGAATATCCCATGATTATCTCATAATGCCTGGTGATCTACCAGGACATTCATTGAATATGACTGAATACATACCGTAACTTTATATAGCGGATACAGCTATTGTTACAACAGTAGATCTTAAGTTCTGAACTCCAGGACAGTTTTGCTTATTGAGCACCAAATCAATCATAATACACTAAATTGCTTGCATACGCTTCGGAAAATTTAGGCCTGAAAGGGTTAAGTTATGTTATTTTTTTTTAGTTTTGTAGCAACAAATGATGATTGAAAGTCATAATTAACGTTTCACGAAGCGAAAAAACAAACAAAAAATAGTCATAACGCAAGCTATGACGAAAAGCTTAACCATCCGAAAATCGGCTCGATTGATCATTTGTTTGAAAATAAAAACTGGAATTTACTAGTTGCTTAATAACCATGACTAACTACGATGACAGTTCACTTTTTTTCAAAAATATTTTTAAAACACTTTTCGAGTGTATTACTAATACGATTGTTATTGGAAAACTAGGATAACTTAAATTAACACTTCACTTGATGAATTTAAAAAATTAAATTGTAAATAAACAACTGGAACACTTTTTGAAACTATCAATAGTAAACGCGAGCAAATTCCGTTAAAATCCTCTAGAAAAAGTTTACCCTTTGACAGTCAGGCCTATTTCGCTTGCGACTTACAGACTTTTTTAGTGTAAAGTCGAGCACTCAACCTCATGGTCTTGTGGAGTCCAAGTAAGCACGAATTTCTCTACTGCACTTATTATATGATGCCACACAAAATCAGAGGTACACAAATTCATCTACCCCCTTGAACTCATCTCCGTCGATTATCTTAGTTTGACCAATGCGACCAACTAAGCTAGGTTTTAACAGTGTAATTTTTTTAGTGGGATGTAACTTTTTTAAATTATCGTGAACCTCATAACAAAAAGGTACTGACCGAAGCATACTGCTTCAATGTCAGTCTTGCAGCTTCAGTTGGTTGAAGAAATTGCAAGAAATTTCCATTTGGCAGTTCAATAAGTTGTTTCATAATTCAACAATACAATTGTAATACCAAATTTCATCAAAATACTCCAACTGCTGCTTGTAAATCATCAATGCCTTGCGTAATGCATTCATATTATTCTAAGTTTTTACGCTATTGCGACACTACTAGATACTCAATCTTGCTTGTTATCATTTGACTGCCATACAAATAAAAAAAAATCAGAGCATCTGACAGTGTTTGAATGATAAATGTTTTCACGCATGTCACGCTAGAAAAGATAAATTTGTGTATTAAGTGATTACGATAAGAATGACAAATCAGGAGTGCTGATACTGTACAATATTGATGGTTAGTTCCGAAATAGAATGAATTCGATAAGAATCTTTCTCGATTAGGATTATTTCAATGATATACATACATGAGATTAACAATTGATTTAATTTATTAAAGGTGTCAAAGCCAAAAGTAGCGATAGAGATTATAGTTTTTTTTTTATTCCTGTATTAAGGTGGGTTTCAGCCTTAGGCTGGTTCTCCACCGGAGTAAGCAGCTTCTACCCTCGTATTGCACTCATCAACACATTATGACCAACGGCGTTAGTTCCCTTGCGAAGTGACCAGATATTTTTTCGCTTCAAAAAAATCCCACCAACCTCGACTGTGATTGAACGAATTCGCGCCAACTCTGACGCCCTCATGCCAAGCTGACATCAGTATATCAGAATCGAATGAAACTTTCCATTTATTCATATTTCGTGTTTAGGAAATTTATCCAGACTGAGGTTTTTCATCGTCGTTTTTTTTTTTTAAATCGATATCATGCAAAAACGACAGGTCCTACACAAATGTGACCACGAAGGAGGATGTGTAATGTACATGTGACCAAGAGTAACATTGCAAAATTGCAAAACACATGAACACATTTTTATTTTCAGTGTTAAATTTTTTTTAAATTAAAATTGTTGTAATTGTTTGTAATAAAAATATTTTGGGGGTATCTGCGTAAAAGGCAGTGAGGAAACCTACAAGTATTAAAGAAATACGGGTAGCTACCAAGTTGAAAGGCTGTTCAGTCCCAGTGGAAGTTAATTAAAGATTTACTATCTTTTATATCCGAAGATATACCGTCTATTGTCGGTAGTAGTCGTGAAGATTAAGAATAGCACACGGTATCAAGGGACCTTTGTTTAACCGTGTCAATGAATGAATTATTAGAGGGGTCTAAAATCCTAGCCTGTGGAGTACAAGGGCACCCTTTTTTTGTTTTCCCCCCCCCCCCAGCGCCGGGGACTTGTTTTTTCCCCTTGCCTTTTGTTTCCTTTTTTTTTTTTTTTTTTTTTTAAAAAAAAAAGGTAAGGATTTTTTTTTTTGTGGTTTTATTAAAAACCATATATGTTTTCCCTATTTGCTTTTTCCAAAAAAAAATTTTTGTTTTTCCCTCGGGCCTTTTTTTATAATGTTTGCTAGAGTTCGAAAAAGTGGTTTTTCTAGTACTTACAAGGCAAAAATCTTCTTGTATGTATGTATGTATGGTAGCCACCATCCCTTCATGCCCTTGGCTTGGATGCAGCTCCACTTAATAGCAAGATCAAATTGAGCCACCGATCTGAATTCACAATATCGCTGTATGAAGGGCCAAAAACGGAGGGGTGGACCCGTAAGCAGAGACACTCACGCGAAATCCACGGGAAATTAAGAATCTCCTTCCAACGATACGATCCAACAATTCGAATAACCCAATTCGCAATACTTATTAAGCTTTCTACAGGATGGCTTGTTAAGAAGGGCGCGTCACTCTCACTGAAACTGTTGGAGTAGAATTCGCAGGATCGCAATCGAATCGGTAGGATAAAGAAAATGATAATGCTCGTTCCCTCCTAGACTCAGGCAGTCAATCAAACCATCGTCCAATTTCAGCTTGAATGATACCCTGATGCTCCTTCCCAACCCAGTATTTATTATATATAATGTACATAATATGTCATAATATGCAATAAATGTAGTATGTAATAGAGCAATGAAATATACTATAATATTTAATTAAAATATGCCATGGTTGGAATTCGTCATCCTGTAATTTAAATATGGTTATAAATAAAATAATATGATGAAATAGTTAAAATTGTAATAATAGGCATATGATAATCATATGCAGCTTGGTGCATCTTTACAGCTCAATCAGTGGCAGATGAATATAACTCTGGAATGTGAAGGTCTTATTGCAACTAAATAAAATATAAACCATTTAATTATACATGAATCAAAAAAATATGTATTTATTCATGACATATAGATATACATAATCAGCAGAATTGAAGAGCATTTATTAATTTTAATAATATTCAATGATTTAAATTCATAGAAAAACACCTTTACATACAATGAAATAAAATATCTATACATACTATCTGGAATCAATTTCCTTGTAAACTTGAAGCAAATGAAATTTAATTATTATTATTAATCTTTTAGTAAATATTTTCAATATGATATACTAATATATATAATGATGATATGATGAAAACAATACGATGTTGTAATAGTATACACATAAAAATTAAATGCACCTATTTGTCTTTTCTGCTGTGATGTTAGATGATTGAAACTCTGAAATGGCGAAAATTTCCAAAGTGGTATAATGAAAGAAAGTTGATCACCGGGCAGCCAAGCAGAATAGCAAAGAAAATTTAAGCAAACAATTAGCCGAAATAACTTTCATATGATTATGATTACTGCCCAAAAACGGAAGCTTAATAAATCCACAAAAAAGAAAAAAAAACAGAGAGAAAAAGAAAAATGAAATTTGAATTCTCCGATAACTCTTGCTTTCTACTGGGCCCATAAATAATTCTTTATATCTGTGCAATAGAAAATGAGAGATCATAAACAATTTTAGTTTTTGAATTATTAAACTTTTCTTGAAATTTTATTTAGTAGAATTTGTCGTATGATCCTTTCTAAACAAAAACGTCAAAAACCATCCTATCTTTTCAAATACATATCGTGGGTTAGGTCGGCTAAAACTTACGACGATGCATAAATGCGAACCTGAAAATAGCTTTAAAAATATTGTGAAGGGATGTTATAATATAAAATGATAGTAACAATTATATTTGTACTGTCTGCATGTCTGTAGACTGATGTCCAGCTGCAATTGTAGACGTACTTGCATTATCATTGCCACGAAGGAAACAAAAAAATTAAAATTATTAAACAACACTTGGGAATTCCATAGATGATCTGAAATTATACACCGTATAAAGAATACTTCCATTTTTTGTGGTAGGGTAAGATTTCAGCATGCCACCTTCCTACATCGCGTTGGTGGAACTGCTTCCTAAGGTATAGCTGACGCGATACAGCGTTTATTACTCAACCGCTGGATGCCAGGAGCTGTTTGAGCTGCACCTCCTTGGTGGACAGACGCTCGGAACGCACCTCCTCAATCTAGCTGAAGTCAGAAGGACAACAGTGCCCAGGCTGCACTACCAGCTAAGTACGCAACCCTTAGCTGGCGGTCTTTGTCATCTCTTGACCCGTGGAAGCATGAGGTAGGAACTTGGCCCCCCCCCTCCCTCTCCCCCTCCCTTCCCCCCCCCCCACCAACCCCCCCAAACAACCAAAAAAAAAATTTTTTTTTTTTTTTTTTTTTTTTTTAAAAAATTTTTTCAAAAAACCCCCCAAACCCCCATTTTTTAAACTCTTTTTTCAATAACAACTTCTTGATTGTTTCGAATAAATGATTTCGTTTAAAAGACAATGGTCGTCAATCTTATCTATGAACAAGCTAGCCGCTCATGGTAGTCCTAGTTTCGATAAACTGGGATTTTTAATCTCAACAATAAGGAACCAAATTTGATGGATTAACTTACTATATAAATTTTGATGATTTGGATGAGGCCGTTAAAGTCATCTTACGTCGTTGAAACTTACTCTAACGGTTACTCATAGAGCTCACAGCTACCCCCATTTGTTTAGTCACTACTCCTGTAAAATCCTTTGACAAATACGCTATTATTGTTTACTACCTATGGTATGTGCACAGAATCTTTATTTGATCTAATGTAGAAGTTCTTAGCGTATTGTATCGTTGGTTTCATGTTGACTTCCGGTTAATCCAAACGGCCAAACATATAGACGAATTTCACTCCAACTAGACCTTGACTTGACAATACCATATTGAAATCGAGTAAAACTGTATGCGTGCTATGACTTTGTCATTCTAAGCTACCTTTTTTTCGTTTCTTGATTATCGAGATGTTCAGTCTCGGGCTGGTTCATCTCCCGTCGTAGTCACTCAAACACCTCTTTTAGGCATTTTCGTAGCTTGTCCGGGGGCGAGATTCGAGCTCGTGACTTTGACATGAGAGGTATGGTTGTTAACTACAACGCCGGGGTCACCCTCGTTATATGCAACTATGCAACACTCAGGTTTTAGAAAATTCATCGAGACTAATATTTAAAAAGGGGTGACGTTTTTCATTGGCTTTTTTCTCTAATCGTCATAACGCAGAAATGAACAGATGTTTAGAAAGCTGACCAAAAAGTGATTTTTAAGAAATTCTCAAAACTTTTATAAAAAAATATTTAAAAAATAAAACGTAATGCGACACTAAAAAAACTTAATACTTAAATTAGACACATAATGCTACACTTTAAAAACTTAAATTAATTTGGCACTTTAGAATTACGTACATTTTTCTCTGTACCCAGAATTTAGTTGCCTAAAACTCATCTGTGTATGTCGCGATGGGCATATAAGATAAAAAAAAAATTTCATAAGAAGATGGCATATAAGATGAAAAAAACTTATTCATGCCTAATATTTTTTAACGGTTTTGTTTCTAGACTGCAATGTGTTTTCATTGATACTTTGTTTGTTTTACATACTGTTTCAGGGCAGTCCACTTGTGAAAAGTAATTTCACTCACATTGCGTTGCCTCAAGTTTTCTGATGTTCAACAGTAGTTTTCTTGATTAACTAATCACGGTTCTTTGTCTCTTGATGAGTACAATTATGATCACCCACTTTTTGTTTTGTTTTTTTTTTTTGTGATAAAATATTGAAAGAATTTCATTTAGGAACTTTAGGACCTTTTTTTATTTTCAACCCAATGTGGCCAAAACCATGAGGTTCGTGTATGCTTAAGCGAAGCTGTTCTCTTTTTTTTTAAATAGAGTATAGCCCACCCACCCCTATTACTATTTCCCTTTTCATTCCCTTTCCGAATGTAAATTATGAAGGAAAGCTAAATCAAAATCATCCATCCGTGGGGAAACGTGTCACCCCAGCTCACGTTATGATACTTGATACCTGATACTATTCCGATTTTTTTTTTTTTTGTGTGTACCGTTTATTGAGGTATAAGGAGCATAATGGGCGCACCAGCATAAGCGTTTACCAATGTTCAGCACATTCAAAAACAATAAAATTATGAAGTATTTACTTAATTCTATGGCACTTCATCCATTTATCGGTGATGAACAAGTCTAAGTGGCTTAAAGTCACCATAATAAAAAATCATGTTGGTTGGGAGTCATAAAATATAATTCGTTGATTAAAAAATAAATTCTTAAAACTAGGTATTCACAAAAAGTATCTTTAGTAAATTCTAAAGTGAGTGGCATATAGTATTTCATAAAAAAAAACTGCATGGTTTTGCAGAACCCTACTCATTCTGAGTTGGATTTATTTGCCGATAAGCCGTATTGGATAATGAATTTCAGAACACGATGTATGATTAAATAAACTAGTCATTAGCATTACCATTATCATTGACGTTTGCACACCTCATGGACTGAGCTACGATGAGGAATAACTCATTGAAGACATTGCATGTCACCATGAAACGGAACCAGTTACTGATCGTTTCTTCATGCAATAATCTCCACGGCCACGTCCCACAGTGCTTTGTTCCTTGGACAAAAATGATGATGATGATGATGGTCCCGCCCTTACCCCTACAAAGGTTTGTGCTAGACGATTTTATCTCTAAGATAATTAATTTGGTAACAATTCAAACCAGTTATGCAAAAAAAAAACGAACTGATTTCATCTACAGATATAAATTTCTTCAAAAGTATCCATTTGCTTCACAGCGACATAATCGTGAAAAGCTTTGATGTTAACCACAAAAGTTCGCAAGTATTCCCAGCGATCAGGAAATTCTGTTGCAATTCAGATCACAGAATCCAGTAAAAGGACATTATCAAAAGACAAGCCAATATCCGATCCTGCCCGCTACAGAGACAATACGGTTTAAACACACTAATAAACTCACCAGCTTTGTTTAGGGCTGGCCAAGAATATCTCACCAGGGATGTCAAGAATGTTTCCAAACCGAAAAAATCCTGGACCGGCATTAGTCAAACTTTTACTTTCAACCACAAAAGAATTGACGAAGAATTCCCCGACATTCAGCCAGACAACTCGCTACTATTTCAAAGTACACACTTAGAAATTATGAGTTATACATGAGACGTAATTCATGTTTGTAAAAAGTCGGGGAACGTAATGTAAGATTTCGTGTAACATTATGTCTCCTCAAACTGATACATACGCAATTCGACTAAAGACGTGTTTGATTGAATTTATTTTCTCATCTCTTTCAACTCATTCTTATGTGCTAAAGGACGCTTGCATGTGTCGGTCTCAGGAGACAGAAATTTACATGACATTTTGGTAGTGTGTACCATCTAAAGCATCAAAGGCCAATTTTTTTTTTAACGAATTCAAAAAGAAGTCCATCATATCTGTATACCGCGCGCGAGGCCCAAACAATTGTAGACTACTTTCGTTATTTATTTTTTTAAACTAACACAACATTAATGGAAAAATCTACCCTCGTATTTAGTCGAATCAAGTAGGCCATGATATTAACATATGTTTAAACTACGCTGTATGCGCATTAGTATCTTCGTGAGGTCACTGGGACGATCAAAACAACTCGTATTTGTAAACAATTCCATCGCTAAAAGTGGGTGATTTATTACTTGTTAGTGAAAAGCATCTTTTTCATTGCCTAAGTTTTCGAACGGTACCTTTTACTGTGAAAATCGATATGGAAAGCATAAAATCAAGTAAGTAAAATCCAATCCAATGTGTTTCAGTTGGACATATTTCGATCATTGTGATAAGTAAAGCTTCCAAGTCATGCGCATGAAGTTATATAAGAAGAAATAATCTACAACTTCAAACAGCATTTAAAAAAAGTACAATAAAACACATCTCTGAAAATTGCACCTGATCTCCCTTATAGTATTCTTAAGAGAATGAAAGTGATTCCAGCTGCTCTTATTTGCTCTATTAATAGCTGTTAACGATTTTCTAGGTGATACTCTTGCGCTCAATAACATGGATATATATAAACAGTGGCTTTCCGTTGATCCGTCCCAACGAAAAGCTCATGTGTCGAAGTTTCTGTCTGGTTTGTATAACCCGGATGATTTCTCCGAGGAACTTGAGAATGAGTTAAAGCAGTTTTGCAAATTCTTTTGTTTATGAATTCATCAAAAATGGTCAAAGTGCTTTCGATCATCCGAGAAATTCGAGAAGCTAAACTCTGGCTGGTTGTCTTCGCGGGTAAATCTTCCTCGCAATCCGAATACAAATATTGAAGGAATTGCTGAGTCTTCATTCAACATCGCCAAAGGAAGACCTCAAAAACCGTTTCAGAAATGTTCAAATAAAACCAAGAAACGGCGTGTTGAAGACCTCATCAATAATAATGAACCCGAGGAGCTAGCATTTGCGGCCAATATATCAAGTAGCTCAAGCGCAAAACAAGAAATGGTTATGACAGCGGCACAAGCACTGGCGTTGTACATTGACTTGGATTTATCCGAGAGAAAGTACAATCTGCTTCGAAGTACTTTAAACGAGGTACATGCAAATCTGCTTCCTAGCCTTTACGCGTTGAAAAAGGAAAAGGAAAAAATCATTCCCAAGCAGGTTTCCGCATCTGAAACGTCCGCTGAAGTTGATTTGCAAGACCTAATGAATTGTACCTCGCTAAGCATTATGCAGCAACTTTCGGTAGAGAGCTCAAGGACGGTAAAACTTGTATGCAAATGGGGTTTTGATGGAAGCTCAGGACATAGCATCTACATACAAAAATTTTCGGAGGCTGAGAGCTCAGATGAGAGCCTGCTTGTCGTGTCTCTAGTTCCATTAAAAATTATCGACATTGAAAACAACACTATCCTCTGGTCAAATCCGCGGCCATGTTCAACATCCTTCTGTAGACCAATCAAGTTTGTATTCACTAAGGAAGATTCCCACACAATTTTGAACATCCAAACAGAAATTGAGGATACAATCAAAGAGCTGCATACTTTCACAATCACCGAATTATCCGAGGAAGCGTTGGAAGCCACACACAAGATTATTAGAGGAAATCGTTTGAAGCATACGAGAAAATCTTCTAGAGTGAATACCAACACAGACCTGATAAATTATATGCTGCTCTCTTCTGATCCATCAGTATCTGGAAAGCGGAAACCAGTTTCGAATAACCACCATTCACATAATGATGATATTTCTTCATACTTTGTTGATGAAGTAGACGATGACGATTCCTTTGCTCTGTTCAGTGATGATAAGTAGTTGACAAAATAATTGGAGTAAGAATAAAAAGAAATAAAATATAACTTTGAATTTGGCATTCATTTTATTTATTTATAATAAACATCGGTGTGAAATCTTATAAATAGGCGTATTGGACAATTTAAAATTAACCAATTCCAATAATTTGTGATACCGTCGTTAAAAAATAATACCTCAAATCATTTCTAAGGATATCCTGATTCTATAGTATAAAATATAAGAGCTGGCGTTTACGTCACTTATGAGATGGTCCATTGGAAATTGGTCAATTGTTGTGATAGAAACTGTTATCATACCTCATATTTTTCCTAAAGAGATCCTGATTCTTTGAGGCATATAGTGAAATCTGGCGTTTACGGAATTTATGCAATTATCAGTTCAACATAGGTCAATTTCGCAAATAGTAGTTTTTATCTTTAGTGACAATTTTCCCGCATGGATCTAAATTATACGAAGCATATTACATATATGTTATGAAATTTGGCGTTTACGCCACTTATGCAATTATCAGTTTAACATAGGTCAATAACGCAAATAGTAGAAAAACTAGTTCACAACCATTTTCCCAAAGACACCATTGAGTTAAAACGTGTAGAACGCAAGTTATGATTTTTGTCCCGCAGCTCCATACGTTCGAAGCACTGTGCGTCCATGCAACCGTTGGAGATAAGGAGGATTGTGTATCTACCTTAAGAAGACGCAGGGAGCCCATGCAGCCTTCAGTATAATTGGTTTGGCGTATATAACGATACAACGAATAAGCAAGCAAAAGCAAGGCAACCAATAATTATCAATTTGTTCTGATATAATTGAGAACTTATTGGGTCCTTTATAGCGAGTATAATAGGGAACTTCCTTAGCTCAATCGGTAAAGGCACTACTGCAAAGCAGAACGCTGCTAGAAGTGGTTGGGTTTGATTCTCAGTCCGGGTCTTGGATTTTGTTATTTCTCAACTCCCTGGGCATATAATGATTATAATTGCAACATAAGCTCATACTCAAGGATGGTTTTTTTTTTTTCAATCATTCATTTACGTCTATCTTTTGTCATCACACTTACTTAGTAATATTTTGTAGTTCGTAATCTAACCTGCAACTTATGTGAACAACTCAAATTCTCTCTATTGTATAACGAACTAGAACGAACAGAATCTATCAACCACAAAAAACAATAGAAACATGAGAAAGAGAGGAAGGAAAAAAAAAAAAAAAAAAAAAAAAAAACACATAAAAAACTTCCTCACCCCACCAAAAAAAAAAAAACATCTAATTTCAAAAAAAAAAAACTTCACTCTGCACTCCAAAAATAACACATAATTCCCAAAACATATAAAATAAGGTATTTTTTATTATTATCCCCCAATAAAAAAATAATATAAAATAAAAAAATATTAACAAGGTTTTATTAAATATTTTTTTTTTTTTATTAACCTTTGCTTTATTTATTGCTTAAATAATATGTAGGGTAACTCCCCCCATATTAATCCCATTGTTCTTTTATTCATCCTACGATGAACCAAACAATTGGGCAGTTGAAGGATCGGTTTCGTTTTCTAATAATGTTTGCTTACTGTTGCGACGCCTCTTGAACAGAGCTAAGGCGTGACATCGCATTGAACAGATGTAAGGCGCAGCATGACAGCTGGCGCGCCTTTGGTGGTGGTAGTATTAAGAGAATATTGAAGCAGCTGTTTGGATAGATGCAAACAAAACATGAGCATAAAGAAGGAACTGAGTGGTATTAAGATATTTGCTATTGTATCAAATTAGACATTGGAAAAAAAGGTTAATCGAATGAAGTGCAGTTTTATTTCAAAATTAATTAGTGAGCAGGATCTAAATCAATACAATAACTTTAATAATCCAGCAAGATTCCGTAGGTGAGCACCTGAAATAAAAATAAATTAATTAGTGTACAGTAAAACAAAATATTGATCATAACAATTTCCCCCACAGTCGCAATATAATTTCTCGATAATACCGGAGAATAACAAAACCCGTAAACGGAAGGGAATTCAGGTCCGTTATCCCAGTTATCCTGTAAGTAGAAATGTATAGAGAATAAGCAGAACGACAGGCTAATTGAAAACTTATAGTGTGAATTAAATAGCATCGGCATACGATCCACCAGTAGGGTAGCGGCACCCAATATCGGCTTTAGATCGACTGGGAAATTAGAAGAGGAAATAGTGGAAGCGGAAACCACTTCTTGTGAGTAATAGATTAAGTTATATTGGAAGAAATTGTAAATTAAGTAAATAAATTATAGTTTTAAGCGTTGCTGAAAATCAATCGGCTGCTGTGAAAATTTTGGTTTCCCTTCGGGAACATTCTTAAAAAAGAAGTGACAAAAAGTGTCGCTTGCGAGAAGTTCGTCCACAATGACTTCCGATTCCGAAGCCGTTGACAGAACCCTACTGGATCTCACGGGAACTCCATGTGGGATCTGTGGTCCATCGACACGCGATGAAGAGATGGTCGGATGTGATGGATGTTCCGGATGGTTCCACACCCGCTGCGTGGGATTAGCGGAGGGCAAATTGCCCAAAAAGTGGTACTGCCAAAACGAGGCCTGTAAGGAGAAGGCTCAGGAGTACCTAAAGCAGAAGGACGCCAAGAAGTCGACTCGTTCCAAGAAGCCAGTGGATGAGTCCGACAAATCCAGTACGACCTCCCGCATTGGGACGTCTAGCGTAGAAGCGAAAGTGCGAGCGCTAGAACAACGCCAAAAGCGGCAAATGGAGGAGCTGGAGGCGGAAATGGAACTGCGGAAAAAGGAAAAGGAGTTGCAGCGCGCATTCGAGAGGAAGAAGATGGAAATGGAGGAGAAGATGCGCGCGGAAGAAGAAGAAGAACAGAACGCGTGGCAAGAAGAGATGCTGCGTAAGAAGAAGGAGCAAATAGAAAAGATGGAAAGGAGCCAGAAGTCGTTCGCGATGAAGATGGCGGCCATGGATGAAAAGTTAGCGGAGCTTTCGGGTAGTCCGGCGTCGAAGATGTTGGAGTCAAATGTCGTAGCAAGCGGTTCATGGGCGGGTCCTTTCGGCAAAACTGACCGGAAAGTGTTGGAGCTGACGAAAGAAAACGTCAAGCGACTAGCTGAGGACGACAACAACGACGCAGGCGAGGAAGACGAAGATACCGATGAGGATGATAGCAGCGACGAAGATCAAGATAGTGAATCTGATGCTGTGGATCAAGTAGACCAGCGCGTTACAGTCGCGGCGAAGGAAAGGGCCAAAACAAGTGCCTTGCAGACGAACAGGAAGATGAACGAGAAGGTGAGCCAAGACGGATTGGGGCGACCGCAGGTCGGACCGACAAGAGCCCAGTTGGCTGCGAGAAAGGGATTAACCTGTAAACTTCCCAAGTTCTCGGGCAAGCCGGCACAGTGGCCATTGTTCTACGCGGCCTACAAAGCCTCAAACGACGCCTGCGGTTACATGAATCATGAAAACTTGATAAGACTGCAGGAAGCGCTTGAAGGTGATGCTCTCGAGCTAGTGTCGGGCCAATTACTGCTTCCAACATCGATTCCGAGGGTCATCGAGAAGCTCCAACAACATTACGGCCGCCCGGAACAGCTGCTAGTAAGTCTGCTGGACAAGGTGAATCGGTTGGAGCCCCCGAAACCGGACAATCTGCGCAGTTTCGTACCATTCGGAAACACGGTGGAACAACTTTGCGGACACATGGAGGCTGCTGACCTACGACAACACCTCGTTAATCCGCTGCTCATCAAGTCGCTGGTGGCTAAGCTTCCGGATCGTGAGAAGCGTGAATGGGTCCATTATCGGAGAGGCCGTGGCGAAATCACGCTGCGAACGCTAACGGATTTTCTCATGGAGATAGTAGACGATGCCTGCGAAGCCAACGTAGACGTCCAACCATCGCAGCATCAGTCGAAGAGAGTTTTCCAGTCCGGGAAGACCAAACCGAATGAGAAAGGAGCGCTGTACTGCCACGATGAAGGCAGCAGTTCGGTGGCTAACCCAACCGAGGAAAGGAAGCTCAAACCGTGCAAACAGTGCCGAGCTACTGATCATCGTCTGCGACACTGCACGGAGTTCAAGAAATTGCGATATACGGAGCGACTGAAGTTAGTGAATCGGGAGAAGCTGTGTCATGTCTGCCTCAACGAACACGGAGGACAGTGCAAATTCAAAATCCGCTGCAACATTGGCGAATGCAGAGAGTTCCACAATCCGCTGATGCATCCGGTGGGAAACGTGGTAGGGTTCAACGCGCACATACGGACAAATTGCACAGTCATGTTCCGGATTGTTCCAGTCCAGCTACACTGCGGAGGAAAATCAGCGACGGTGTTGGCGTTCTTGGATGAAGGGGCTTCGGTCACGTTGGTTGAGAAAAAGCTCGCAGATCGCCTGGGAGCAGTCGGAATGCGGGAGCGGCTGACCATCAAATGGACCGGAAATGTCTCGCGAGTGGAAGAGTCTCAGAGAATGAGCCTATGGGCGTCAGGTACAAGTCCAGTGGCCGACGATAAGTTGCTGCTGCACACGGTCCATACGGTTGGAAAGCTGATGTTGCCACGTCAGAAGCTGGACTACCAGGAACTTGCTGCACAATATGACCACATGAAAGGACTGCCGATCGAGTCCTACGACGGACAACCTCAGCTACTAATCGGGGTGAACAACATTCACTCGTTCGCCCCGCTCGAGGCAAAGATAGGTACGCCAATGGAGCCTATTGCTGTCCGCACCAACCTCGGGTGGACGGTTTACGGACCAAGACAGCCCACCACGGTGGCGGTTGGAAACTATCTCGGTTATCATCAACAGATCACCAATGATGACCTACACGAGCTTCTCAAAAGTCACTACGCCCTAGAAGAGTCGGTGATAATGATACCGCAAGAAACAGCAGAGGAGAAACGCGCCCGGGAATTATTGGAACGCACCACGAAACATATCGGCAATCGCTATGAGACTGGATTGCTGTGGAAGACAGACGACCCACGGTTCCCGGACAGCTATCCAATGGCCTTGCGACGAATGAAGCAGTTAGAGAAGCGACTGGAAAAGAATCCGAAGCTGCGAGAAAATGTTTGCAGACAGATCGTCGAATACCAGCAGAAAGATTATGCGCATCTTGCCACCGACGAAGAACTGGCGGGCACCGCATCCGACCAAGTGTGGTATCTGCCGATCAACGTCGTCCAAAACCCGAAGAAACCAGAAAAGATCCGCCTTGTCTGGGATGCTGCTGCGACGGTGCAAGGAGTTTCCCTAAACTCGCAGCTGCTTACAGGTCCGGACATGGTCGTACCGCTGATCAAGGTTCTCCTCGGCTTCCGTGAAAGGCGGATTGCTTTCGGTGGAGACCTAAAAGAGATGTTCCACCAGCTGAAGATTCGCACCGAGGACAAACAGAAGCAACGATTCATCTTTCGAAAAACGCCGGAGGATCCGCCAAGTATTTACGTCATGGACGTAGCGACATTTGGATCGACTTGCTCCCCCTGTTCGGCCCAGTTTGTGAAAAATCGCAATGCCGAAGAGTATGCCTCACAATATCCTGGAGCGTCGGCGGCCATCATCCACAAACATTACGTGGATGATTATTTCGACAGTGTCGACACCGTAGCAGAAGCAGTCTCGCTAGCGCAGGATGTTCGACTAGTCCATCAAAAGGCTGGTTTCGAAATCCGAAACTGGGTGTCTAATTCTTCGGAAGTTCTGAAGAATCTGGGAGAGACAAAACCCGCGGCTCCGGTGCACTTCGGCTGCGATAAACAGACTTCGAAGGAGAGAGTTCTGGGGGTGATTTGGGACCCGAGTATGGATGAATTCTCGTTTTCTACAAAGCAACGTGAAGAGGTAATGCCGTACCTATACGAGGAGAAGCGGCCTACCAAAAGACTCGTCGCAAGCTGCGTGATGGGATTTTTTGATCCACTTGGACTGTTGTCGCCGTTCACCATCCACGGAAAAATTATCATCCAACATCTGTGGCGCTCCAAGTGCGACTGGGATGAAGAAATCGACCTCGATTCCTGGGATCTGTGGAAGCGGTGGACAAAATTGTTGCCACAAGTTGAGGAGATCCGTATTCCCCGGTGTTATCTCGGTGGCGCGATGTCCGCCGAAGTTGATTCACTGGAAGTACACATCTTCACCGATGCCAGCGAACACGGATACGGCTGCGTCGCATATTTACGAGTGGTCATCAGAGGATCCGTCCACTGCAGTCTGGTGATGTCCCGAGCAAAAGTAGCACCGATAAAACGCCAATCGATTCCTCGTCTGGAGTTGATGGGAGCGGTACTAGGAGCTAGAATGAGTCAAACCGTTTTGGGCACCCACTCCTACAATATTAACCGTACCGTCTTCTGGACAGATTCCCGCACGGTGTGCAGCTGGCTGAATTCCGACCAACACCGCTACAAGCAATTCGTGGCCTTTCGTGTCGGAGAAATACAAGAGCTGACGAAGGTGGCAGATTGGCGATGGATTCCAACCCAACTCAACATTGCAGACGTACTGACTAAGTGGGGGAAATTTGGTCCACCCTTGCAAGGTGAAGGTGAGTGGTTCAACGGGCCGTCTTTCCTGTATCGATCGGAAGAAGAATGGCCAACACAGGAATCCCAGATCGAAGAGACGGAGTTAGAAACGAGAGGGGTTGTACTGTTTCACGGAGTGATTGATGTCGAACCGATCTCTCATTGGACGAAACTGTTGCGAGTGACAGCCAGTGTAGTGCGTTTTATCGCCAACTGCCGACGAAAGTGGAGGGGAGAACCGATAGTGACCACACGAGCTACGGCGAAGCAACGGCGGATGATTGAAACGTTTGCGGTAAACTACTCGTCGGTGAAGGCTCCACTCGGACAAGAAGAGCTCCAGCAAGCAGAAACGATTCTCTGGCGGCAGGCACAATGGGACAGTTTTCGGGACGAAATGAGTGCGCTCACCAACAATCTGAAGCGCCAGCCGGGAGAACAGATGGAAAAATTGAAAAAAGGCAGCCCGGTGTACACAAGTTCTCCGGCATTGGACGACGAAGGTGTATTACGAATGGACGGTCGGCTTGCGAACTCCGAAGAGAGCTCTTTCGACAAAAGGCACCCAATCATCCTCTCACGGTTCCATGACATTACACAGAAAATGATTCAGCACTACCACGAAAGGTTCGGACACGCAAACTCGGAGACCGTGTTCAACGAGATGAGACAGCGGTTCCAGATTCCGAAAATGCGTCCGGCGATACAGCAGGTAGTGAAAAAATGCGTCTGGTGCAAGGTCAACAAATGTTGCCCGCGAACACCGAGGATGGCTCCTCTTCCGGTTGAACGAGTCACTCCCCATCTTCGGCCTTTCAGCTCCGTCGGCATCGACTACCTGGGTCCGGTGGAAGTTACAGTTGGGCGGCGTAAGGAAAAGCGGTGGGTGGCCGTTTTCACTTGTTTGGTTGTGCGTGCGGTGCACCTGGAAGTCGTGCACAGTTTAACGACCGAGTCGTGTCGGATGGCCATTACTCGTTTCCAGAGCAAATTCGGCAGGCCAAGTCAAATATTCTCCGATAATGCAACTTGTTTTCACGGGGCGAACAACCAAATGGTCAAGATGGAGAACATCAACCAAGACTGCGCAGAGACCGTGAGCAGTTCGACCACCGCCTGGCACTTTATTCCACCTGGAACCCCACATATGGGAGGCGTCTGGGAACGGATGGTGCGGTCGGTGAAAGCGGCGATGCGGGCACTCGACGATGGAAGAAAGTTGACGGACGAGATCCTGGTTACGACACTATCAGAAGCGGCCGACATGATCAATGCGCGACCGCTGACTTACTTACCGCAGGACTCGCACGAAACGGAAGCACTGACCCCGAACCATTTCCTCCGGGGAACAGTGTCTGGGGCGGAGTCAACGATGGCTAGAAGAACGACGGATACCGCGGAAGCTCTGCGGAATATGCACAAGCGCTCACAGTTGCTCGCAGACCGAATGTGGGAACGATGGAGTAAGGAGTACCTCCCGACTATCAACCAACGAACGAAATGGTTCGACGAGCAGAAGCCGCTCAAGGAGGGCGACTTGGTATTCGTAATTGACGGAAAGAATCGGAAGTCCTGGAGGCGAGGTGTCATCGAAGCGGTGACCAAGGGCACAGATGGACGAATTCGACAAGTGGACGTGAGGACGGCTGATGGTAAGATTCAGAGACGAGGAGTGGTGAATTTAGCGGCGTTGGAGGTAAGGTAAATCCGAGAATGTCGGATGTTACGGCCTGGGGTGTTGCGACGCCTCTTGAACAGAGCTAAGGCGTGACATCGCATTGAACAGATGTAAGGCGCAGCATGACAGCTGGCGCGCCTTTGGTGGTGGTAGTATTAAGAGAATATTGAAGCAGCTGTTTGGATAGATGCAAACAAAACATGAGCATAAAGAAGGAACTGAGTGGTATTAAGATATTTGCTATTGTATCAAATTAGACATTGGAAAAAAAGGTTAATCGAATGAAGTGCAGTTTTATTTCAAAATTAATTAGTGAGCAGGATCTAAATCAATACAATAACTTTAATAATCCAGCAAGATTCCGTAGGTGAGCACCTGAAATAAAAATAAATTAATTAGTGTACAGTAAAACAAAATATTGATCATAACAATTTCCCCCACAGTCGCAATATAATTTCTCGATAATACCGGAGAATAACAAAACCCGTAAACGGAAGGGAATTCAGGTCCGTTATCCCAGTTATCCTGTAAGTAGAAATGTATAGAGAATAAGCAGAACGACAGGCTAATTGAAAACTTATAGTGTGAATTAAATAGCATCGGCATACGATCCACCAGTAGGGTAGCGGCACCCAATATCGGCTTTAGATCGACTGGGAAATTAGAAGAGGAAATAGTGGAAGCGGAAACCACTTCTTGTGAGTAATAGATTAAGTTATATTGGAAGAAATTGTAAATTAAGTAAATAAATTATAGTTTTAAGCGTTGCTGAAAATCAATCGGCTGCTGTGAAAATTTTGGTTTCCCTTCGGGAACACTCTAAAACCCACCAAACATTCCTAACTAACCCTTCCCGTGTTTTTCTTTTTTTTTCAAAGGAGAATTCCAAAGTGGTACATCTATTCCAAATATAGGTACATCTTCCCCCCTGGGGTTATAATTAATCCCACGAAAGTTCTTAATTAAAAACTGTGCCAATGCATCTAGCACACCAAGTTGAGGTCTGACAATAAGCTTATTGTGATTGTAATAAAATTCTTAGAAACAAGACTTCGCTGCTTCAGCTGTATAGTTTGTCTAGACGATATTTAGAATGTGTGAATTAGGCTTAATTGACATCCATTCTAATGATACTTGGATATGCCAAAAATAGTCACAAGTTTCTAATAAGCCAATTAGCATTTTCACGTTTAAAACTCATTGCATATTGGCTTTCTATCATTTCTCAACTTAGTGTTCTATATGCACGAGCACAGTTATTGATTGATAATTTTCAAAACACTATAAGAAATTAAGAAATGTCCTCAGTATTGTGTGACAAGTTAAAAAAAAGTTAATTGGAAAAATGTCTACAGCACACCAAGAATTACACTCAGCCAATTTTAGCATGATCTTAATACCATGGCTGCAGCTAATTCGATCTAAGGGAGGTTTAAGCGAAACCTATATAACATGCGACACCTAAAATCACATAAGAATTCTAAATAATGTTCACATAAAACATAACATTAAATGTCTGGGACCAATTAAATCCGAAAACATTTAAAGGGCTTGGACCTAAAGCATTAATGATAATACTTTAAGTTTATGGTGATATAAAGTATTTTGGATCACATACGTGGACATTTTGTTTAAGTCTTATTTGAACATTTTATGGCAGACGTTAACGAAACAGACGCTTGACGTTATTGATTCACAACCCTGACTAAAACGTATCATACGAACATTTAAATATTTACATCCGAATGGTTAGATCTCACTTTAGGTAGATAAAAATCAAGATGAATTAGTTTAATGCACAGAACCAGATAGCTTCGTTGTTCCAACATGTATTTATTTGTATAAATATTACGTCCGTTGTGTAACTATATATGCTCAAATATTTCATTCATTTAATATTCCACCATAGTTTTGCTGCTTGCTGTTAACAGTATCACAATGAAAAAAAAATCACTTAAACTATTCCTTACTATTGTAATCATAGAAGAGATGTAGTAAGCATTTTCATTTGAATAATTTCACATCGGATATTCGGTGTTTCCAATCGAATGAATGCTATTGGTCGAACAGGCTCCGCCTTCAATGCAATTTTGAACAAAACAACGCAAGGACAGTAGTTGCTTTCAATGCAGAAATGTGGCTAGAGTAAATATAGCGGCAATACCGGCAAGTGGATTTGTTTTCGAAAACAACGCAGGAACAAGAGAAATGGAAGCTTCGAGAGTAAGAATGAAACACAGTGTGCAAGTGAGACAACTATATTTGTATGTATAGTCTTTTTCTTTAATACCTGCCTCCCGTCGCATGTGTTTTGAGTTCCTATTCAGTATCAAACGGAATGTTCATATGAAAACAACTTCGCGTGCTTCCGTCGCTACATAGCTCGTAGAGATTTATGTGCGGTTTGAAATTGAAATGTAAATATTCAAGATCCATTCGTGTGAAATAAAAAAAGCAGCAAATATCACTCATATAAGTGCACAAATAATCATATGAAAATGATATTTTTCTGAAAAAAAAGTGAAGCGTGACAGCATATTTAAGTGTACTTCTTGGCTCAATATGATTGATGTGAGTGTGTATGGAAGCCATGCAATGCACGCAAGTGGATTTCAGAGTACCGATCTTGGATCAGATGGATATCCTTATTTATCGTCGAATCATCACCATCATCATCACTACTACCATCAACGCCAAACAACATCAACCACTGACTGCAGCAATCCGTCGGACCCAACACCGTTTACCTCTCAATCAGTCAGTAACACCAGTAGTGCAGTAGTCAATTGTTCACCTAATTCCGTTCCGCAGCAATACTCGCATTCACATCTCTATAGCCCCTCAGCTATCGAATATGGCATCACAACATCAAATTCCCCATCGGATCTATACTTTGATAGTGAAACGCAGAACATGTTTTATAATAATAGTCAAGTAACATCAGGTCCATTTCAGCAGACGCGAATTATTAGTGCTGATAATGGTCTGAGCTATACCAATCTAGATTACATGTATAGCCAACAACAGGACTGTGGGGATAGTTTGACAAGTCAAGAAAACAAGTTGCATTTACACCGTTATGGCTCGTTTAGTGGAATATCCACGTTAAGTGAAAATTCTAGTGATCATCAGTTACACCATTCGATACCAAATACTTCCTGGCCTCATCATCTATACACAGAAAATAGTTTAAATCATGCACAGCCAAACTGTTCGTCTGGATTTTCAGCTAGTGGAACACTTGATCCACAAGCACTGAATACGGCGCGTTTGGAAATTGATGGTAAAATCTGCACCGTCGGTAGTAGTAATACAGTGACAGTTAACGCTGGCGAAAACAGTCATACACTATTGCCTTTAAGGCATGATCATGTTCAACAACAAAACCAGCAGGGTGCACCGACATATAAGTGGATGCAGGTTAAAAGAAATGTGCCAAAACCTCAAAGTAAGTAATAAAAAGGAACTACACTTTAGTGAAACGTACAAATCCCCGTTGGAAATATTTTGAACCAAAGATATGTTGTGCTTAGACTACGAAATTGTATCACGTTATAAGGCTATGTTCTACCATGGCTAAACGCTCTGGGTTCTCCTGTAGGTCAGTGTTAAAGACGTGTTCGATTTTCGCTCTGGTCTAAGATGTGTTCGTAAAAGGATATTTCTCGACACCCTGGGCATTGTCAATCAACCATACTGATACATAAATGGGACCCTGGCTCCGAAAGCTCTTAATTAAAAACTGTAGAAGTTCATCTACAACTCTAAGTTGGGATGCAGGAAATAAGCTTGAAACTCCAAGAAAGAAGAAAATAAACTCCGATTGTTGCTGTACGTTAGCATCGTTACGTTCCTATAGTAACGCATGGTGTCTTCATATAAAACTATACATATCTAATGCTTCTAACGTACCGCATTTGTAGTAGCGTTCACAATAAAAGGAAATTAAAAAGGACTCCTTATCTCTGTGTGTAACGCTTGATGATAATCACAAATAGAAATTATTATCAAAAGTTTAGGAAAAAAGCTCCTTTTATTCCTTACTAATTTCAAGGTTTAGTTTGCAGCTGAAAAGTAGTGTACATTACCGCAATTGTAGATTGCATTAAAATTTGAAAGACCATTAATTATTTACTTACTATCCTTGCACATTATTATCACGCATACAATGGCGCATTTCTGTGAACTTCCAAAGCACCCAAGGGACCCTATTCCATGCACGGGGTACACATAACCTATAATGCTCTTTTTTTTTTTGCAGAATGATGCTTCACTATATGAAACATCATGCTGCGAAAATTGAGCGATGTAAGTTATCGTTTATCTCGTGTTTGGAATAGGGTCTCGGGGGTCTGAAGCCATTCTCTACCCTGTAACGCTTAGACCATGAGAAATATAGATCATGGTTTTATAATAACGTAGCTGCAATGAACGATTTCTCTTTCATAAATACCTTTGCCGGAACAATAATTTATGTATCTGTTATCTGTGATGTGATCTGTTGATCTTGGGAGACACGATCAAGCTTTATCACGCTGCTTAGAATAATTTAAAAACTGAATCTGCCTTAGTAATGCGAAGAGAAAATTGATGAAGAGAAATCGTGCACTACAGTTATGAACTAACCATATAGCAAAATCAAGCGTTCATCATAATGTGTAGGGTAATCTTTAATGATGTGTTTGACTTGTTTTTGCAAGCTAATTCCATCTTTTACCTTAACGTTTTGAACAAGTTTAAAAAAATAATTCAGTTTGCTGTATTTATTGCAGATTGTGTCCAAACAAGACGAAAAAATACCCAAAAAGTGTTTAAGTGACTACGATGGGAGATAAATCACCTTGAGGCTGAAACAGCATTGAATTCCACTCGAAAAAAGCAATCCCCGAACAAAACCGGAAATAGTTCACGTTTTCATTATGTTTACCCAAAAACCGTTAACTAGTTCTTGTTTTTGCTTCTGCTTTGATCGATTCTCTTCATTATTTAAATTATCTGTTAGAAAAGTTCGCACGAAATTCGTGAGTCTCGGCGAACTCTGCCATCACTGCCCAGGTGTAAGTGTTAACGTAACAACAGCCGTTATTGTTATTGTGATTCAGTGCAGGGTTCTTGATCTTACAGTTTTTTTTGTGCACGAGGTCATTGCTTTAAAGGTAAATAACCATATTGTTTTAGAGGTAAACAACTAATCCTGCTCCTGGAATGATGGCCTCGATCATGGTAAAGTGTCTATAATAAAAAGTGAATAAGTAACCACTGCCTGGTCCACTTTTTATTTTGGAGGGAATCAAGATTTGCGGGTAATCATTCAAATTAGTATGAATGAAATGAGGTTTCTTTCTCAATCCCATTTTTTATTTTTTTATTCTGATGATAAATTCTCGTACAACGTGAAAAAAGCTTCCGTCATTGTTGATAGTTCTCTTTAATAATATTGTCATATATAAATCCTGCAACAATTAATCCATACAAAACGGCCCATGTGATTTGAACGATTCTCTTCATTATTCAAACTATTTCCAGTTGCAATGTTGGAAATGATCGCAATATATCACGAAATTCGTGAGACTTAGTGAACTTTGCCATCACTGCCCAGGTGTTAATGTAACAACCGCCGTCGAAAACTTCTTCGTCATGCTCTTGGCTTTGTTAATTAATAACATTTTTGGCTGAACATTTGACAAATTTATTGTCAGTTTGTTCACATTAAGTGACCAGAAGAACCAATTAATAGAGTTTGAAAAAATCATGTTTCCATAAGTTATTAAACAGTCATTTTTGTACAAGCTAATTTAAAAAATTGCGGATAAGTGTTTGTATTAATATTTCGGCATAGTCAATACCAAGTTAAAAATGAAAGTACCCAAATGAGTGCGTCATATTTGAAACAGTGTGTGCCTAACACACTTATGAAAACAGTTTAAATTGATTATGATGATGATGATACTACCATCTATTGTAGCAAGGTAACTTTCCATAGCAGTGGAATAATCTGAAAAACAATCTGATCAGGATTCTATTATTGTTTGTGATCATCAAACTCCTGTATGAAGGGACAAAAACGTATGGGCGGGCCCGAAAGCAGAGACACTGATGCGAAACCCGCGAATATAGGGAAGAGAATCTCCTTCCAAAAGCAAGTTCACACTCACAGAACTAGAATCGACCCCTCGATTGATAGAATAAACCCAATAGATGGGGTCGAAGAACCCGCTCTCGTTCCGCGAAATGTTAACAATATGGAGGAGGCAGTCCCATGCTCCATATCCAAATCGTTTTACCTGGGTGCCCTGATGGTCCCTCCCTTTTCTCGTTATATGTTATTTAATATTTAGTATATTTTGTACACAACAAATTAAGATACCATTATTTTTGTCTATAAATTCAAATTTCAAACTTGAATGGATTATAAATTATAAAATAAATAAAAGTTAAATATGTATTAATATCCTACTAGTTCTGGAAAAGCTGAAAACAGAATAGATCATTCAAAATTTCAAAGATAAAATTTCAATAAACGATATTATTTTATAAGCGAATTTTATGTTTGAAACTAATTCCTACGTTGTGTTTTTTGACCAAATTTTTGCCAAGCAGTAACGCCAGTGTGCGCCTCGAGAGATCAAGAGCTAAAGATTTTAGGACAACCGTACTTCAGGCGCGGATTGTTCACTAGACACAGGCACAAGCGAAAATGAACTTCTAGAAAATGGATATTTCACGGTACGACCGATTGAAACATTGCCCCTGTTAAGAAACTAGCACTCTATTCAACTCAGTAGAGACACTAACTTTATTCGTTTCTTGATTGCTGTATTTACTTCGGGCAACTTCAGCATTTTTTCTTTTACACTATTCAATAACATTGCAAGCAAAGCGGTGGGAGTGAACAGCAGGCCTGTTATTTATTACACAAACGGCGGACCTATCCAACCAACCACCCACCACACACAAAAAAAAAAAATAAACCTACATTACTTACAAACACATGTTATTTTTTTTTATGAATATAGTAGTTGAAGTTCAGAAGTGCAATTTTAAATAAAATGTTATGCTGAAATACAAATTGAGCCTTTGTCATGTTGCTCAAGGCCCATACATGGTTTTGGAATGAAAAGATGATTTCAAAGCGTGCTGAAATTATTAATATAATGAGAATGGAAAATATACAATATGATTTAAAGGTACACGATCTTCAGTCGCACCCCTCTCACTTCGATATTGTCAGATTGACAACATTGCCCAGGTTACGCCAACCAGCGTCTCCATGTTTCAGCTGGCAGTCTTTTGTGATCTTATGACTCGTGGAGGCGTGAGGTAGGAACTTGTGAGGACGAGAGGTTGGTCGCACCCTACTTCGATGTTGTCAACTCACCATTTGAAGCCCACTTATGAAAACAGTTTAAATTGTGTCCAAATTATTTCTTACATTTTATGAGACTTTGGTGAAATGTTCTTAAAACTACCTAAATGATTTACAAAAATACGGATTGTTGTAATTAGTATGTAATGAAACTACTTTTTTTGCATCACTTATTATAACTTAAAACGTTTCTATTAATTAGATCATCATCATCGGATCATTCATTTATCTACAACATTTTGATAACAAAGTCACGAAATTTATCTAAAAAATGTTGACAATTGACAAAGTTACAGAGGATACGACCAAAAATTTTGATTCGGATATTTTGTTTGCTACTGAGCATACTAATTTCAATGGAAGTTTTGCGCAATGATACATTTGGACATGCAATATAGTAAAAACATGTGTAGCTCCATGCTTCAATTAACTTCGGTTGGTTAACCTTAATTTTAATTTTGTGTGCAAAATGGCCCTTTATTCAATATATGTTCAACAAATTTGACAACATCTGAGTCTTATTGTCAACAAGACTTTGGTGTAATCCTGAGAAGCTACCTAAATGTTTTACTAGAACACGGATTTTTGAAATTAGTATGTAATGGTACTAATTTTTTACATAATTTATCATAATTTCAAAACGTTTCCATCAATTTGAAATTTTGATCATTTATTTTCCACATGTTGGTAATAAAGTTGTTAAATTTACTCCAAAAATGTTGAGAATTGAATTGATAGATTGAACGTTATGTTTGATGAGACCACAATTGTGTCCGTAATTTTTGTTTGCTACTGAGTATACTCATTTTAATAGAAGTTATGCGCAACGAGACATTTGTACGTGAAATATAGTAAAAACATTGTAGCATTAACTTCGGTTGATCAAAGTTTTCTTTTGTGCAATATGGCCCTTCATTCAATATATGTTCAACAAAATTGACAACTTATGAGATATGTAAGAATGTGCCCTAGACTGTCAATACTCATCTCAGGCATCTTATTTTAAGTGATAAAAGTTTTAAATCAAAGATTTTGCATAAGGGCGTAACTTTTAAACGTAAACAATTAACTCGAACCATTGACCCACCATAATAATTTCATAAAGGAAGAGTCATCCCATCCAACTCAGATTTGGTGGGGCCTTACGATTTGCATAGCCTTACGAGAAATTGATGGAATCCTTTTTTTTTAGAAACTCATAAAACCTTGAGTGGTTTTTCGTCTGCCAGTTTTTCGGGGCCGAAGTTATAAATTTTAATAGTCATAAATATATCTATCAAAATGCATGGTCTGCTCATTCTTGCTGATTTCGTTTCTGACTAGGCTGGATTAAAAAAAAACTACACTATTTCCATCAAACATTTGGAATCAAAATCTTATACTCTTTAAAAGAAGGTGAATGACACAGCGTGCTTTCACTACAACCACGTTATCTGGAGTACGTTTCAAGGCTAACCACTGTTTTTCCTTTAGCTAGTTAAAATACAGCACCCCCACCACTAATTATTTTATTGATCCTGTGTAGCACCAACAAATATTATTCAAACAATGGGGTGGCTGGACAACGAAGCTGTTCAAAGCAATGAAGTTGAGGTTTGCATGTTGGTTGACGTGGAAATATTATAATTATGTTCAGCGATAAAAATCTTATATTAATGTATGCTTTGCTTTCGAGCCGCCTGTTAATTAGCACCAACACTTGCATTCGTGGTCCTCTAAGTTTGAGTCAGACTAGTAATAGATTATAGAAGTGTTGTTATTTATTTCAGACAGTTTATGTGAAGTGAAGTAGGGTTAATGCAATGATAGTTCGTGTTGTGGTAATAATATTTTTTACTTTTTCAATCCACTCAGGACGCGTATTCGAAAGTTGACTAAGATTTGACTTTTTAATGTAAATTGAGCTGCAACGCCTGAATATCGGTATGGAACCAAATGCACAATTTCGCATGCATTATGTTAATGTGACACTTATCGAGTACATTCTTTTTTTTAAATATCTCTCTCCTCACTTTGAAGGAGAGTGCTAAATAATCAAAGAATCTTTTTTTATTCTCCTTCATTACTCTCCATATTGGACGCATTACGATGAATGGGAAATACAATATGTGTTTCTTGTGTCCACATTTTCTTGACATTCTCTCAGCTAGCCTAAATTAGTATGAATAAAATTAAAAGGATAAAATTGTTTTTTTTTCACACAGAAATCTGCATTCCATCTACAATGTGTAGACCACTGTGTTATGCGCTGATCTTCGACTAATGCCGTTCAAATTTCAACACAATGATAAAATGGCAAAAAAAAACTGTCAAAGCTGAGGGGCCCAAAACCACTACAAAGTGGTCCAAAATGCGAATTTAGACGGAAAGATATGTTTTCGGCCTAATTTTGAAGTCTTTGAGATAAGATGTCCTCCTAAAAGTTGCTCTTAATAGAAAGGTCCATCTTCTGATTGGATTAATAAACATTATAGTGGTTCTAATTTGAATGTGAATCATATATATAACTATTTTATTTGCAGTCAAAATTCTTCACAAAAGTTGTCGGTTGACAAATTTAAAGCATTTTGGTCTTTAAGCTTCTGGTGTAGCTTCGCAATTGATCGAAATAGGGAAAATTTTACTAGTTGAGTTAGGGTGTACCTACAAAAAAGAGTTATTTTGCTCAAACTTTTGTTAATAAAAATGTCTTAGCAAAGTTTTCTTGCCACGGCTTCTAAAGTGCCAAAATACATTGGTGTATACAATGTTTGTTTTTAATTCTTTACTAGGGTGACTTTTAGCCTCCTGGGCTAGTTTGGTGTATACAACTTTTAATATAAAGAAACTGTCAGTTGCCAAACAAAAGTAATGATAGATTTTTCTTCTCAAAGGAATAAGCCCTATTCATATGATTATCTCTCTGGTTGGAGCAGATAGAGTAACAACCTCTAAAGAGCATTGGACTTTTACTCATTGTTAAAATATCTTAAAACTGGAAATAGGTTATGTGACGAAGCTTCGGCATTTCAATTGAATTATTACGATCTGCTTAGTTCAAAATTTTATGGAATTTATCGATATCATCATTATCGAGCATTATCATGTATCTCTTTTTACAAACAATAGCTATGCATGGGCTTCCATTTACCCAGTGCCATCTGCGAATTTTAGTTTTGTAACAGATTGCCAATAGCGAGCATAATTCCACTGCAATTCTTTATTTTATTGGACTTATTTTTCTACTGTTGTGGCGTGAGCCACTGAATCTTAAACTAAATTAAACAACCATTCATTGTTATTACTTCCTCTTTTTAACAGTTCGAATAAATACGCTATTGTAATCTCATGTTTCGCGCAATTTATTCTTGAAAGTTTTCATTGTTCCCCGCGCGTAATCTATTCCCTGTGCTGTACTCTCTTGCGTCGTGACCTATTTCAGCCTACAGGTTATGGGCCCAGAAGAATCGTAGAGCTTGGTCAGTTAACGGTGAAATTCGCGGAAGTACGGTCGATCGTGAGCGTATTACACAATGGCGGATCTGGGAAACTTTGCGATAAGCAAACTCGGGAACACCAACTACGGAAGTTGAAAGTTCCAAATGGAGAGGTTTTTGATCCAGGGAAACTTTGCGATAAGCAAACTCGGGAACACCAACTACGGAAGTTGAAAGTTCCAAATGGAGAGGTTTTTGATCCGGAAGGCAGTATGTATATTGATCAAAAACAGTAGTAGTGCAAAGGAGGAATGTAATGCTCTAAAGGCATAGTATGAAACGACGACAGCATCGTCGCAGTTATCACTACTGAATAAACTTTGCGACGCAAAGCTAAGTGAGAAACATTTATTGGAGTTGCATGCACTGTTTGAGTACTTGGTGAATGCAGGTTTGCAGCTCGACGAGAAGTTGCAGATCGCTAAGGTGCTAAGGAGCATGCCAGAATAGTACAATTTCATGGCATCCGCTCTAGAATCTCGACCCGACGCCGATGTTACCATGCATTTGGTGCGATCAAAACTCATGTGCTTTGTGCATGTGTATGTTTCTATGCAGATTCTATTTTACTCTAATTTTACTTAGCAACTTAGTTTTTACTTTCAAAACATCAGAATACACAACTTTTCATTTGCTAAACCAATCGCTATCATGTGTCAAACAACAGCTATTATCTTTTTTTTTTCCTTTTTTAAAAATATGCCCTTTCCTTAAGTAACGTGTGTATTCGATAAAAATGGCACACCGAAAATCTTCTGTAACTTTTGAACCGGATGAGTAAAAAACCTGAAAATTTGAGCAAATCTTATTCATAGTGTATTGTCAAGTTTCATAGATATTGGAACTACTTTTGTCGAAACAAGGAATTGTCCGTGGAAAAATTGTGCGCACTTACAATCAAAATCCAGAGGCGTCCAACCGATGGATCGCTAAAAAGCTTGGAATTGCAAATACAAGTATGTCTCGAATGATAGAAACCTTCAAGGAGCGTCTGAGTGCCCGAATGAAGGAAGGGAGTGGTCCTAAAATGGTCCAATGGACAGTAAATGGCCAGGAAAGAGGTGCAAAAGTTCAAGAACCATCCAAACATGTCAAGTCGAGATGTCGCTAAAAAGTCCAAGGTGTCAGTCGGTTTTGTGCAGTAAACCATGAGGCGTGCTGGGTTACATGTTTGCAAGGTGTACAAAGACCCAAACTGGAATGAAAAGCAAAACATCCCCGCGAAAACGCGGTCCCGGAAACTTTACACTTTAGCAACGAAACTTACGCCAAGACTGACTTTTGTCAACTTCCTGGGCAAGAATGTTTCGTTGCCGTTTCGTTGTTCGAAAGAAGAAATTATAGAAATTTGCAATAAAGTTTCTGTTCTGGCAGGCGATTTGCGGATATGGTGAAATAAGCGCTCCCTTCATCACTTCCGGAGCAATCAAAGGTGTGATTTACACGGAAGAGTGCCTTAAGAAGCGACTCTCGTAATTCAGCACAATGGATTAACTCTGTTTTGGCCTGATCTAGCAACTTGCTACTATCCTCGAAACGTGTTGGAGTGGTACCGAGTGAACTGAGTTAATTTTGTGCCAAAAAATATGAACCCACCAAATTCGTCGGAACTTCGCCCGATTGAAAAAATCTGGGAAATTATGAAGACGATACTTCGAAACATCCCAAAACTATTAAAACAGAGCTGGAAAATTTGGGTGAAAACAATAAAAATACTGGGAAAACCAGTTGTACAAAATTTGATGGGTCGAGTGAAAAGTACACTCACCTTCCTCGGGATCCACCTTCGGGAAGTAAGATGAAATTAAATAAAACGAATGTTGTAAATCATAACTAGTTTTTCATTCCATGAAAATCATTCATTCATTCCATGTAATGAAAAACTAGCTATGATTTGCAACATAACTTTTTTTTTTCTGATTTTAATACATCTGGTTAAGGCAGATGGAGAAAATATTTTTTAACGGAATTTATTGTTTTTTTTTTGTGTTGTTCTTTATCATGACTTTAAAGTTGAGATAACATATTAATGTTTGCCATTTTTATCGAATACACCCTTTATTCAACATAATTTCGAAAAATAACTTATCTCCACTTTAAAGTCATGAAATAGAACAATAAAAAAAAATCCGTTAAGAAATACTTTCTCCATCTGCCTTTACCAGATGTATTAAAATCAGAAAAGGGCCTGTTTATTATTATTTATTATCATGATTTTCAGCCTTGATCTGGTACATCTCCCGTCGTATTCACTCAAACACCTTTTGGGTACTTGTATGAATTGTCCGGGGATAAGATTTGAACTCGTGACTTTGGCGCGAGAAAAATAATTATAAGTTTTGTTTTACAACTGACACAGGTAAGTTTTTTTTTCTTAATTAAACAGATTTTCAGCCCTGGGCTGGTTCATCTCCCGTCGTTGTCACTCAAATACCTTTTGGGAATTTTCGTAACTTGTCCGGGGGTGAGATTCGAGCTCGTGACATTGGCGTGAGAGGTATGGATGTTAACCGCCGGGGTCGCCCCCCGCAGATAAATCGTACACATTAAGAGTTTTATTGTTGGCTAGATGCTGTGATACTGCGCTGAGAATGTTGAATGAAAAACATCGAGCAAAATAACTGATTTTTAAGGATACAATGATAATATAGTCTATAATTGAAGACTACAACGATTTTTGTCTAAAATTATTGATTGTTTTGTTGTACTAAAATCAAAATTTTTCGAGATTACTATATAAGGAAGATAGTTCTAAAAAATCTGAATGTTTTCTTTTTCCCGTAAAAATCTTTTGATTAATGGAGAGTGTGAGCTGTAGATTAGTTCTTAACATACTGTAAATTTGTTCTTCAGTTTTTTATTCTCACTGGTAGCCCAACAACTAGAATGGCCGACCTAAAAAGTTGTCCTGCTTTGTTTGTTTCCTTTTCTTTTTCCTTCTCCCGTTTCGTTTTCCCTCTTTCTCCCTTCTTTTTCTTCTCCTCCTCGCTTCTCCCCCCGCGGTGTCCTCCCCCTCCCCTCCTCTGCCCCCCTCCCCGCCTCTTCACGCACTAAAAGTATTTTAATTATTTAAAAATTATTAATAATTATTTTTTTTTTCACCTAAAAAGTTGTTTAAATTGATTTTCTATATATACATTACATTTTTTTTTGAAAACTCTTAATGTGATCCTTAAAAGTTATTTTTGATCGCCTAGCAGTCCAAAGTATTTCACTTGATTCGATCATGAAATTGAAAATTCGTTCACAGTGTCTATATCTGTTATTTGGTTTCAAGAATACTGCTCTTGGTTTGATTGGGAGAATTATAAATTAAGTTTTGGAAACATTTAAACAGATCTTCCATTTTTGAGAATATTCAGTGAATATTGCTTTTTTGCAGCCTCCTCGAAATATCACGGAGGCATTTTCATTTAGAGGAATGGCCTGTATCGTCGGTAAAACAATATTCGTGGCAACCCTGAGGTAAATCAGGGAGATCGGAAGCGAAAATGTTCTACAACATAAGCCCAAGAATACTAAGATGATGGAGGTATGAGACATGGACAATGCTCATGGTGGATCTACGAGCTCTCAAAATATCTATGATGTTGTATGTGACAACGGAGTTTAAGACAATTCCCTGCATGCCATTATTCCTAATGCAAGTACCCCGAATGGCGGTCTTCCTTCGGATGGGAAGTAAAGCCGTTAGTTTCGACCCATGTTGTTGATGGGTTCGATATGTAGGGAACAGGTCATCTCCCTGGCGTGACGAGCCTGCCTCATTCTGAAAGTCACGTAAATACTAAACAACAACAACCCCGAATACCACTACCACAAATGCCATTATTTCGAATTTCACCAATGATCCATTACCCCGAATGAACACTACCCTGAATGACTAAAGGGTGTATTTGATAAAATTGGCACACATATAATTACTCACCAAAATTAAACCGATTATCGGATTATCTTTGAATTTTCAAGGAATTAAAAACTAGTACTGAGTTATGATTTATTTTGTTTTATTCAATTTTATCTCCCATCCAGAATGCTCGCACCTTCTGTTTCACTCCACCCATCAAATTTTGCACAACCGATTTTTCCAGTGTTTTTGTTGTTTTTACCCAAAACACTTTCAACTCCAGCTCTGTTTTAATAGTTTTGCGATGTTTGCGAAGTTTCGTCTTCAATTGGGCGAAGTTCCTGTGAATTTGGTGGGTTCATATCAAAATTGACAATATTTACTCCGTTGGCTCCTTAACGTTCTGACACGTTTCGAGCGTAGTGGCTGGATGCTAGATCATGCGAAAACAGAAATGATCCTTTGTGCCTCTTTATAAATTGCAAGAGATGCTTCTTAAGGCACTTTTCCATGTAAATCACAGTGTTGATTGTTCCGAAAGTGATTAAGAGATGGCTTATTTCACCACAACCGCAAATCGCCTGCCAGATCAGGAACTTCTAGGCAAATTTCGATAGTTTCTTCTTTCGAACATCCTACGAAACATCGAACTTATACTTGTCAACGAAATATTCTTGCCCAGGAAGTTGACGGAAGTCGGCCTTGATGTAAGTTTCGTCATCCATCACGATGCAACACGATTTGGTCAGTAACTTTGTGTAAAGTTTCCTGGCGCGGGTTTCCGCAGTGATGTTTTGCTTTTTATTCCGGTTTAGGGCTTTTTGCACCTTGTTAAAATGAACCCAACACGCCTGGTTTCCTGCACAAAACCGACTGACACCTTGAACTTTTTAGCGACATCTAGAATTGACATGTTGTTACGGTTCTTGAGCCGTTGCACCACTTTCCTGGCCGTTTTACAGTCCAATGGACCACTTTTACAACCACTCCCTTTCTCAGGCACTCAGGCGCTCCTTGGGGAAGGTTCATTATTATCTCACGCAGAGGGGGGGGGGGCTCGAGAAAACCCCCCTCCCCAAAAAAAAAAAAAAACACCCCCAAAAAAACGACACAGGGGGGGGGGGGGGGGTTACAAAAAGTCAATTTTTGCGTGACGTAATTAATGAACGTTCCCTTGAAGGTTTTTATCACATGAGACACAGTTGTATTTGCAATTCCAAGCTTTTTAGCAATCCATCGGTGGGACGCCACTGGATTTTGATTGTAAGTGCACATTTTTTTTAAGTGCATTTTTTTTCGCGGCAATTTCTTGTTTCGACGACATGACTGGAAATACTGCACGAATAACTATGAAGCTTCACAAATGTAAACAATATACTATGAATAAAATGTGGTCATGTTTCTTAATCATATGGTTCAAAAGCTACAGAAGATTTTAGGTATGCCATTTTTATCGAATACACACCTCAATACCCTGAATGACATCTTCCCCTGAATTTAATTTTAAATGAAAACTGTTTTAAAACACAAGTGTGGCCTCGTTCATAAATTACATAACGCTAGAATAGAAATTTTATAAAACTTTTCCCGCCACTTTCACAGCATTGCATAGTGAGCTAACGGTAATTATTTTTTTCATTTCTTAATACTAACGGAGCAATAGACAATAACTAACACATATTACAATAGACCAACATGTAGTACTTTTACAAATTTTTTGCTTATTTTTTAAACATTAGTAATTCGGTCACGTTGTTTTGCTTAAACTTATATTTTTAGTAGATATTTATTCTTTTATTTTTTGCTACTACCTCACAGTGTTGACATAGGGTAACGGGATGCAACGTTAGCCTAGCTCCTTCATTCGGCCTATGTACCAAATATGTCATTAATTCGGCGATAATCAACAAAATCATGTTTCTATCAAGATGACCGATTTATTTCGAAGCAATTGAGACATTATTAATCAATTTTTAGTTATTCACTTCCACGTAATTTTAGATTTCCTTAACTTTTTAGACATCATGACTTCACTGGCCTAGCTGAACAAATTATCTCCACGAGTTTCTAATGATGTTAATTTGGCTAAATAGAACCGATTAACCGAGTAATGCAGCCTAGATGTACAGATAATAGTCACACGTTGTTAACTAACTGTTAACATAGTTAAAATAACTATGATTTGACTATAAAACCGTAGACCCAATGATAGGAACATATTTTTTTCTATGTTCCCAACTATGGCCTGTTGTATTGATAACGTATTGAAAATGTTGTTACTGGAAAAATTTTAATGAAAATATTTGAGTTTGCGGTTGTTTATTTTTCAAATGGCTCATCTTAACACAAACGAAAAGAACGAAATCTGTGTAGAGAAAATTGTAATGTCAATGGCCGATAAATAATATATAAAAATTACTTAAGTGTTTCAAGCAGTTTTATTTTATTTTGTTTTTTTTTTTAATTTTGTGTTATGTAGAGTAAATACAGCTGGCAAAGCCTTAAATCAGAATTTCAGATAGAAGAAACCGATGGAAGACTGCATTGAATAATAAATCTATCGAATGAGACGAAGTTGCATCCACGAACAGACCCAATTTAATGCTTATAAACCGACTGATTGCGCACGGGCAGAATGTTCCCTACGTTGTGTTTAAAAATGAAATAAAAGACCACGATGTATTGGCCGTCCTGCCATGGCGGAGGCATAGAAACAACTGTTTTATTGTTAACAAAATAAATACACTAAAGCCACAGTAGCTGCTTGACTGGTAGGGTAGGACATGTATAATGGACGTTTGCACAAACACCGACATTACATCCATATCCCTCGAAAGTTCCTGACGTTATAAGATGAGTTATGTAACTTTTTATGAAGCATACTACCAAATGTCTTATTAAACTTATCTAAGCAAGTGTATAGCAACTTGAATATCGTTTACAGCTCAAATAATGTATGTGTTATAATGAAACATGCAATCGTTCGTTACATATTAGGCTGAGTCAAGGGACACATACCCTATGTGTCATATCCTTCAATTCATTTATTTTTTAACTTAATGACATATTCCAGCTGGCACTAAGCAATTGAATTTGGGGTAATGGTTATTCCTGGTAGTGGTTATTGTGGGATAGTGTTAATTCTATAAAATAGTCATTCGGGGTAGTGGTCATTCGGGGTATGGTCTTTCAGGGTAATGGAAAGTCATTAGTCATTCGGGGATTCGGGGATAGTCAAATAGTCATTCGGGGTAGTGGTCATTCGGGGTAGTGGTCTTTCAGGGTAATGGAATCAGGGGTAATGGGTAATTCATGGAAATTGAATTCGGAGTAATGGTGTTCGGGAATTCAGGGTTATGTCATCGAGTCGTGAAAAGGTGTATGGGGGAAACGAATAAACCCTAATATGTCGTAACTTCATAACAGTTGGGTTTTGCATTGTAACTAATTATCGACTGTGACATTGTAATTTTGAGATAATTTCTTTGGCTTTCAGTTTTTTTAATAATTGGAAACAAATACTTTTTCTATTTTCCGACGTTTCGGCGTAATGTATTTCGTCTTCTTAAAATACGCTGAAACGTCGAAAATAGAAAAAGTATCTGATTCCAATTATTAAAAAGACTGAAAGCCAAAAAAATCATCTCAACATTGAGTTTTGCTTTACAAATAAAACGAATGTAAATAACGACGTGGCGGGATAGCTTAATCCGATCTATTGACTAACCAGAAGGTCGAGTGTTCATTCTAGGGCTTGCCCCTCTCCTTATCATTTGTCACTTAGCCTTTTTCTACTTTCACTATGTTTAAAAATAAAAACCAGTCCACTTTCATTGCTCGCATCTCGCACCACAGTGAATCCTGATTTAAAAATAACAATACTTTACTTACAGAACTATACTTCCCTTGTCAATTGTAGAGCCGAAGAGGTAAACACGTTCTCTAATACCAACTTTCGGAACAACCATCCTTCCCCCCTTCCACGAAGACTTTGAGGACAAAGCCGGCGTCGGTTGATCTATAAATTTAATGAATAAGTGAACTTACATATTGAGGATGGAAACTAATCCCAAGCTCCACCTATAAGATTATCTGTGCAATTACAATAGTTCAGATCTGTAACGGAGAAGCAACTAATAAATAAATGGTCTTGAAAAAACGATTGTGAATAATCAAACAATTCATATTTTCACTCTCACAAGCAATTCTTTATGCAACAGTTACTTCTTAATATACGCACTAAGATTTTTACGACATTGTATTAAAAAAGCTCTTCATAATATTTGATGAAGGCTGAATAATTCCTTCAAAAAATAAACAACATATGATATTTTAATCAAATCCATCGGTGTCCTTTTTGCTGGTTACTTCTCCTTAGTGTTATTTGCATTGAATTGATTTGTCATTTATGAGCTTTTTTATCTCAACAGTCTCATCTATTCATCTGAGCTATGTTATTGTACATTGTGTTAAATGTGCTAGGTACTCAATTGTATTTTGTTTCTATAGCCTTTTCAAAATTCCAATTCCAACCAATCTAGAAGTGAGAATAGGCAAAACGAGGAAAACTTTATGTTATGATTGATGAGTTTCAATAACATCGGATTTTGACGTTTTATCAAAATTTATAACCAAGGAAAACGAATATTTGATCTTAAATATATATAAAAAAAAAAAAAAAAAAAAAAAAAAAAAAAAAAAAAAAAAAAAAAAAAAAAAAAAAAAAAAAAAAAAAAAACTAAAAAAAAAAAAAAAAAATAAAAAAAAAAAAAAAAAAAAAATATTATTATATATATATATTTAAATATATATATATATATATATATATATATATATATATATATAATTCATTTGTTACGTTATGATGAAGGATTTGTCTTTGAAAACCCAAAGATCAGGTTTTTATCATTGGGTTCAGGTGGTATTCACTGAAAAGTCATTTTTCCCAGATATTGCAGAAAAAGTTTCATTTTAGTTCATTCAGGTGAAATTAACCAGAAATTTCGTATAGAGACAACTTACCGACTATATCGAGTGTCCATGGGTCCTCATAATAGTTAGCCTAATTTTTTTTTCAATACTGGTCGGACTCGATTATCGTTGATTCTTTCTAATTTTATATGCTTTTATAGATTTTTTTTTTAAATTTGTTTTTATTATTGTTACTGGTTAGAAGAAATAAAACGAACAAATTTTTAATTTAAAAAAATAAATCACAAATAAAATGTTAATAATAACGGAGTCATTTGACTGTTCAATGACTAATATGCTTTTTTAACTTATCAAAGCTCAATTCATAGATCATTTTCTTACAATGAGTAAACTTCGACAAACATTATCGATAATTATATCTAAAATAAAACTCAATAATAATCTTTTCGTTCACTCAGAACCCTCATCTGGTACTTTTCGGGGGATCTAAAATTCGTGTTACAGATGCACTCTTACAATTGCTAGGGTATTGTAAAACACTTGAAGTGACGAACCTACTTTATTTTAGATATAACTGAAACTGACGTTAATAAAGAAATACAAAGCTTGCATAAGGGCGAGTCAGACTTTATAGACTTCCTTTGTTTTAAACATCATTTTGACATGATTTTTCTCACTTCAGGACGAAAAGTTTCATTGCTGCCTCACATTCTGGGGTGAAAAAATAGAGTAAAACCTGCTTCTTGTCAACTAATTTTAAAAGAGGGGAAATTGATGAAGTCTGATTCACCCTTGTTCTAGATCTGCCTTCATTTTTAGATTACCTTCATTTGACGACATCAACGAAGCTATATTGCGTTACAATTTATTTAGGCTTAACATTACATTTTTGAAATGCCGATATATGTTTTAACTTGTTAACTAGGGTGGAGAACGGCTTGAGCGCTCAAAACCTCAAGTGGTTTTCTGAACAAAATTAATCAAAAATCTACTCCATCTTCTTAAACATCATACTGCAAATATAAGGATTGTAATGTGTATTTGCTCTCTACAATACCGAAGCTGCTGTTGTACTACAGTGAAGCGAAAAAGTGGTCTAATTTATGTAATTTTTATTATAATTATTTTAATCAGCTCTACTGAAATCTGCGCATTGCATTCATTCACAGAAACGATCGATTCTAAATTAAATATTTGTTATCCAAATAGCATTAACACTAAAAGCTGATTGCATAACGTCAGCAGATCAGCTCTGTCATTCAATATCTTTTTTTGTTTTGTTTTGAAAATGCGGTCAAATGTTCATCTCGACGGCAGCGGAAGAAGAAAGGGAATAAAATAACCGTTCATATAGTATCATTGAGACATATCAGATTTCACGTTGACTGTAAATATGCCTATGTTACAAAGCATTCATGGTCTCTTTTGTTTATTCTTTGCTGTGGTAATCCACATAAGTTTATTTCATTCAGAAATTGATCTAATATTATATTGATTTTCAAACGAACTTAATAACAGAATGTTGACCAAGCAAAAAAAAAGATTCAATATTCACTGGTTTTAGAAGTTTAGACTTGAATTTATTTGTGTTTTTCCTGTAGCTTTAACTAAAATTGATTCACACATGGTAATGCGACATATAGATCAAAGGTCATTTTCTATTAAGTATACTGTAACAGTTAGCAGTGTTGCTGTTCCTCAAACTGTATTCAGTAGCTACATCACGTTATCTTGACACTGTGTCAATCTGAATGAAAGCGGATCGATGGTTCCTATTTCGTTTGAGCGCTTTTTTTCGTGGTGACTTCAGTTATCAGACACTGATCAAATATTTGGTAAGGTTTATTATGTTTTTGAACGTAAAACGGCTTCATGTATGAGGTGACTTGAGTTTCTAGTTTCGTCGAAGCTTACATTTGCTTTCTGATAAGAGTTTGCTACCGTGATATGGGATAGGTGCGTATATGAATCAATTGTATGACGATACTTCTGTTAGGTTTTATTTTAATTCGGGTATTAGTTGCGATAATTAAGAAATTTGAATTAACTATCGTAATCCAAGTTAACTCTCTTAGGAATTGCGATTGCGATCATCTTCTTGTTTTTATTATCCTTACGTACTGATCTTGTTTTTTACAGTATGATTTGAACTTGCAACAATGCGATCGTGGACACGTATTATGGAAAATTATATAGCAACCCGAAGCTGCTACTCTGTTATTGCTGTTATTACATAGAGAGTCAATAGATATGTTTGGAACTAACAAACATCATTAATGTGTAAAAACTGGTGCTCACAATCTGTGGCAAAACGGCCTTGTCCAAACTCCGGTCAAATAAAAAAGGGTAGCAATGAATTGAGGTGATACTCAATTAGTTGGATGTCGAGGAGTCCTGTGCACTACCACGAGAAATTATTAGGATCTTAGATACAATTTGCCGCATAGTTCGTTTTGACAAAGGAGATGGTGAATTCTAGTAAGCCGATTAAAACCAACAGCAAGCACGCTGTTGGATTCACAAGCAACTTTGTTGTGAAATAAAAAAAACTTTTGTTAGTTTGCTTGAAAACCAATTTGAACCAATTTGAACCAACAGGAACAATAGGCAAATCATAAATCAGTTTACTTGTTTTAAAAACCATTTTAAAAAACCATTCAACAGCGTGTTAGTAGAACGATTGTTTTAACAAATAAACTACTAGAAAAATTTAAGCTAGCTCATTTTTTTCAATCTTCAAAAATAAAAAAAAAATAAAACTGAAACACTGTTTCAAACTATCATTAATAAACGCCAGCAAATCCCTTTAAATCTCACTAGAAAATGCCTATCTTATGACATATAGACCTATTTCGTCTGTGACTTACAGACTTCTTCAATGTCGATAGCTCGACTTGTCAGTTCAAATAGGCATATCTGACAAAAGATAAGAATTATTAAAATGGTTGCCGAAATTTCCCTAGTTTTCCAGTTTCATATCATAAGTGTTGGCAGATCGTTGTATCGAAAAAAAAAATCTTCCTTATTGCTGGTGAAATCCAATATAATCTAAACCAGTATATGAATTCAACCGCCGCACACTGGGGCATGACAGCCCAAAACCCGGCAAACTTCAATAAATTTTTGAGAACAAGAGATAGAAATTTGGATCTACACAAGAACCATGTTTTTCAATTGGTGATGCGTCATTAGGCCGAATGCGATGGGTCAAGCCATTTCCTCACAATCCGCTTCCTGCGGACGCCTTTTTTCTCCCGGAATAGTCGGCTCTGCTGTAGCCACTTCCATCTTCAACGGTCCACGTTCTGCCGGGCCTCGTGCTGCAGCATTACTGCCCACGCTGAGTTCTTTTCCTCCAAAACCTCCCTACACTCTCGTCGAACCAATCGTTCCATGGCCTTTGGTCCTCATACCCGACGACGTTCTCAGCTGCGTCGTTGATGGCTGCTTTGATATTATTCCAGCAGTCCTCAAGAGGGGGTTCTTCGAGGACACCCTCATCCGGCAGCGCTGCTTCCATAGTCTGTGCGTAGGCTGTGGCGAGGTCGAACGCCATTTAGCCGAGTGCCGGCCATCTTGATGAGTTCAGTTCCGATACCATTCTTGCCAGCCACCTTGTCATATTGAGCGTTTGGATGGCATCCTTAACTTCTCCCAGCGTGGGAGCTGTTTCATTCCCATCGTCTGCCGTTCTGACATGATCATTATTCCGCTGTCTTCATCTTCTGCGCTTGTGTCCTCTGCACCATTCAGGTGGTCGTCGTAGTGCAGCTTCCACCTATCAATCACCTCAAGTCCATCCGTCAGAACGGTCCCATCCTTATTCCTACACATTTCGGTTTGTTGCACAAAGGCTTTGCGAGATGTGTTGAGCTTCTAATAGAACTTCCGCGTTTCTTGAGTGGGAGGCAGCTGCTTCATTTCGTCATACTCTGCTTCTTCCAAGCGGCGTTTTTGCTCCTAAAATAGTCGGATTTGCTGTTGCAGCTTCCGTGCACAGATAGTGTACAGATGAATTTAGAATCCCAAGCTGCACAGTAATTCCAATGCGGAAAAAAGTCGAAAAATCAACATCCTCATTTTACAATAAATATATTTTTGAAATTTTGTACAATATTTCTTTTTCCAAAAAGTTTTTAAGATTGAATGTAAATTGTGCTCTTTACAATATTTTAAAATGATAGTGGTTTTTTACTTTCATATAAAATATTTGTTAGCCGATCGTATCACATAAAATTAGGGATGTATTCTAATAACATATCATATCATATCATGTAACATGTGTCCTTTATCCCTTCAATCGGCACTGTATCAAAAATGATACATATACTGTTGATTTTGTATTTGAATTTTCATAAACGATTTACTCGGTTATTATAAGCTTTTCAGCTAGTCGTTTGCTCTCAGTCTTGGCATTTAGCGGATGATTTCAGGAATTCAGGAAAGTCATCATGGAGCGAATACAGAACTAAGCAAACATTTTTTGTCAAATACAGGATTAATATTGAAAGCAAAATAATAGAAGTCTCAACACAAAGCGCGACGCTTTAAGAGTCACAAATTATGTCACGCAACATTGAGTTAAAATATAAATTTCCCCTCCTCCCTACCCACCCATTTTTATCTCGTATTTCCTGTACTTTGTAATAAGCAAAACCCATCCATAAAAAGGGTGAATTCACATTTTGGAATAAATCATTACAATCATTTTAATGACTTAACGTAAAATCATTTGAATTTTCTTAATTGAAATGTACATGAAAATTGTAGTCGCCACCAAAGTAATAAAAACTGGACATTTGTATGATTTATCGTATAATCGTAGATTCCATGTTTATTTATTTATACTTTTTTATGACTATATCTCATTAACTAGAAAATAAGAAGAATGATTAATAATTTCCATTTAATTCCAACTACCTTTATTGCTTATCTTGACAGATACGCGTATTTCGTCTACAATGTGCAGACTTCTTCAGTGTCGTGTACTAATACTCGACTTACTAATTAATATCCTTTAGATAGTGAAATTAATCTCCTTACTAAAATTACTAATCATTCTTCTTATTTTCTAGTTACAGGTATTCCACTAAACAGCTCACACTCTCCATAATATATCTCATTGTTATTCATTTTTTTTATCATAAAAAAATGGCAGTCTCCAGTGGTTCAAATAGCTTTTTTTCTAAATATTTTTTTTAGACCACCCTATCTCAAAATGGGTCACCCTAATGACAAAATGAAAAATTCGAGTCATATATTTTCCGAAAAGGAACAAACCTACCATATATTGCGAAATTCTAAGTTCCACTTCATCTTTTTGATATGGAATTGTTTACTTATCAAATTGTAAGGAACTTCCGGAAATTCCGAATGACCACTTAGAGACATAAATAGTTTACCACATCGTTTCACTTCTTAAATTTCATGAACAAATGGTTTTGAAAAAAAAATGTATTGCTATAGGACGAAACTAGTTTATTTACTAATGTAAAGTGGCCGTATCTCAGTAGCGTGGTCTAATACGAAAATTAAGATAGCATATTTCATATCAGCTGCCCAAAATTACTTGAAAACACATAAATTAGCTATGTAAAATCCATTTTTAGACTTTTTTTCGCCTTTTGTATGGGCTGGAATCACTGTGCGCTGGCATATTGGCCTTAATTCAGCCGTCCCTGACATGGGGAGCAGTCACTGTTTTGAGCCACTCCTGACATAGAGAACGCTTGGGTGTTGTATTGACGTTTCCTCCAAATACAGTGATATATATATATTTAAGCACCATTGCTCGCTAAAAACACTGAATGTACAATAACTGATTAGTTTTCTTTACGAAGAAAATTGTAACCTACCTTTGATCTTATGGGTCACTCACAATAGATACGTTTGCATTCCGTTGACGTAAATTTGACAGAAAAAAATAAGAATTTTTCGTTAAGAAAAAAATTCTCGACTCCCTGGGCATAGGGTATGATGGTACTTGCCACATAATCATTCTAATGCAAAAATGGTACCTGGCATCGAAAGCTCTAAATTAATAACTGTGGAAGTGCATTTAGAACACTAAGTTGAGAGTAAGTAATAAGCTTATTGCGAAAGCAAGAAGCTTGAAACGCTAAGACTAGGAAGAAGAAGAAGATGATCAATAAAATTAATCAATATGATCCATAATTTATATAAAATTTAGCAAAAAAATGTCAAAAATGTCCCGTTATATATCTAGGGAATGATCGCTAAAATTGAGCGGATTACCCATTAACACGATACAGATGTGTTTATGTGTGTATATACAATCCAACGCCCACCGTCCGGCAGTGTTTTTATGGAAGAAAAATGTTTACAGTTAAACGAACTGTTGTTGACTCGACAAACATTTTTAGCCCGGGTGTTGGAAGGTTGGGTTCCAGTGACCCATTTCAGAATGCCTGGTTACTCACGTCCATTTCGAGGTCACTTTCACTTACAATAAGCCCCGCATAGACACAGTACAAACATCAAATGGATATAGGTATTGTGCATATACTTCCATCACATCAAATCATATTGTTTTGAGGATGGCTCGTTCAAATTTAGTTATTTTTTTTATGAATTCATTTATTTGTACAGGCTCAATCGAATCAACAAAATTTAGTTATAATTAGATAGATCTCACCGGAAATTGTTGTAGATATACAGTCTTCATTTGGACGGCTTCCCTGTGATGCTAAAGGATGCATTTATGTCTCTACAGAAGTAGCACTCCGCTGCTCGGCAAATATTTTCACATCATCCTGTTCGAATGGAACATCCCGAATACAATTAGTGATTCGTGCACAAATGCAATACAATGAAAATCACAGGTAAAAAAAAGCACTTCCTAGAAGAAATTAACTTGAAAATCACAACCATTGTGCAACGGAAGTAAAAAAAAAACTTCACAGCTCTCCATCTGTACGCCACGTGATGAGTGCTAGAGGTGGGCAATGCGCTCATGAACTGAGCTAAAGAACTAGTTCACTAAGATGAACGAGTGACCTAACGCTCATTTTAATTGAGCGGTAGCTAACCCGCTCACCTCACAAAAAAAAACAATATGACAAGCGAGCGAGAGCGCGAACGGCAGCATCTATCCAATATAGCTCACAAACTGAAATGTGTTGTGTACCATGTGATAGGGGAGCTAGAGCTATTTAACTGAGCAAGAGCGTCTATTGATATGTGACTCTCGAGCTACTGATCGACTGCTAAAACTATTTGTACTGAGTGAGCGAGAGCGGGAACGAGGTGGAAAGGCCGATCATCTGATTAAATATTCTCTTTAACCAGAGGAACGTTCGAAACTGCCATGAAAAGAGCGAGAGTGGGGAATCAAAACTCGCAAGCAGATGGAAGTTTTTCTTTCACGCTCTCGCTTTACATTGGTTTTCAATGATCTCTGTTAATGATTTAATTGGGAAAACATCCTCCTAAGCTAAAGCAGGAGCCGTATTGCGGATCTCGAAACTTTTGCTCACAAGCGTTCGTACAAAAAATCGTTCGTTTCAAGCTACGTAATGCCACCCCACGATGTTCTGACGACATAGATCTCCACGTTCGATATGTTAGAACGATTGCTATTGAACAAAGATGCTGTAAGTTCTACTTTGGACTTATTGAATTCGACCCGCTTCTCGGCCTTTTCAATGAGGTTTCGATTGAATTTTCGTCAGGAAAATCTGATTCCTTACCTAAACCTCAGTACTTGCCTACATTATGAGGGAACGGATCAAACTGCATTCAAACGATTCTTTTGCTTCAAATATCGAAAAGTTGGTAGATGAACTGGAAGAAAGTCTCATCAAGCGGTTCGGGGAAAGAGAATCGAAGGAAGGGATCGCTCAAGCCATCTTTCTCGATCCACGGTTTAAGAAGCAAGGTTTTGGAGATGTGGAGATTACCAACGCGACGCACCAAGGTCTCGTGTACAAAATGCGGAAGAATATTGATACTTCGTATGAAAATCAGCTAGCTGAACCCCAAACGGCATCGGCATCAGATAATGATGAAAAGGTTATGCATTCCTGCAGCGCGTACTTTGTGAACGGATCTTTTCCACAGCAGAACAACTAGTTGGTGAGGAACATAGTAGGCTAACCGCGAAACATATTTCGTAAATTATAATAACTGTTTTTCCAAAAAAAAAAAAAAAAAAAAATAATAAAAATCAAAATATTTCAACGAAAAATACACAATTTTTTCAAAAATGGCCGTTTTCTACATAGCACTGGTTTTCTTTTTTCTCTCTCCACACTCTTTTAATAATCAAAATCCCCCGCTATGAGATGGCTCTACATCGACTTCTAAACTGCTTATAACCATCAATTCACTCGCGACCAAGCGGAAAAATACTCTAATTTAATCATTTATGCCCACGTGGCGCAATACTAACAGCACTAACAAACACAACTCTTCCTTCGGGTGCGGGGCGAAGCACAACAAACAAAAAAACAAAACGGGGAAATACTCTACCGACCATTGCTCCATAAAAAAAAAACATAAAACAAAAAAAACTAATTCCCTCAAAATTTATAAATTTTTCTCCCCCGCCCCCCTCCCCCCCCCACAAATATAAACCCCCCGCCCCAAAAAAAGGGATGATTTTTTTTTTTAACTCTTTATTTATTCCAAATTTTACATTATATTACATTCATATATTAACCTAGGTGCTCCTGCTAAGTAATTAACATTTCAACCTTATATGCTAAAGACTGTATTCGATGAAATTTGGACACACGCAATTGTTCGTAACTTTTTAGCGTGTGGGTAAAAATTATTGAAATTTTAACTGAATGTATTTCATTGTGTTGTGTCAATTGTGTAATGAGTTTCGAGAAAATCGGTCGAGTGATTTCAGTGATGGCTTCGAATGAAGAAATAGTGCGCCAACAAATGTTGGGCACTCACTTCGAGAACCCAAACACTTCTCATCGATGGATCGGAAAACAGCTCGGAATCGCACATTCAACCGTATCTCATGTGATCAAAACGTTCAAGGACAACCAAGCGGAAAAATGGTAGTGGCAAAAAACGTGGCACATCAAATCCGGAGAAGGCCAGGATGGTATTGAACCAATTTAAGCGTTATCCCAACATTTCGATCAGGGATGTTGCGAAAAAGGCGAAAGTTTCAGTTTGTTTTGTGCAGAAAACAATGAAACGTTTTGGATTACATGTGTACAAGGTCCAGAAGGCACCGAACCGGAGCGATAAACAGAACTCGGTGGCCAAAACTCGTGCAAGAAAACTGTACAGGGAGTGGCTCACAAAACCGTTCTGCATTGTGATGAACGATGAGACCTACATTAAAGCCGACACCAAACAAATGCCAGGACAGGAACACTACGTCACCACTTCTAAGTTGGCCGTTCCGGAGAGTGTACGGAAGAAGAAACTGTCGAAATTCGCCAAAAAATTCCTTGTCTGGCAAGCGATCTGCGGATGTGGCAAAATGAGTCAGCCCTTCATCACCTCTGGGACCGTCAACGGATAAATCTACAAGGACGAATGCCTCCAAAAACGACTTCTGCCCTTCTTGAGATCTCACGATGGCCCGACACTGTTTTGGCCGGATTTGGCATCTTGCCACTATGCCCGGCCCGCCTTAGACTGGTACAAAGATAATAATGTAGTTTTTGTACCAAAAGACGTCAACCCTCCAAACACTCCGGAACTTCGACCAATTGAAAAATTTTGGGCAATCATGAAGGCAAAGCTCGTTAAAACTCCAAAACTGATAGAAAATGAACTTGAACTAAAGAAAGTGTGGTTAAAAGTTAGTAAGCAAGCCGGTCCTATCATTGCCCAAAATTTGATGAAAGGGGTCAAGGCAAAGGTGTGGGCATTTGGGTTGGGAGAAGAGCTTCAAAAAACCAATGATGTCAAAACTTAACCATTTAGTAGTACTTTATGTCCAGAAGTTTGAAAAGAATCGGGCTCAAGGAAAATTTTTGGTGACCTATTTTGTGTGTCCAAATTTCATCGAATACAGTCTTTATCATTTATATCTAATTGTGTCCATATTATTTTTACCTTGTCTATTCAGTATTTTTAACAGGGTTTTTTTTTTTGCCTGCGTATAAGAATAATTGTTGATTTCTTAAAACTAGTTCTTATCTATAGAGAGAATTAGCAGCACAACAACTAGACCATATTGGCACAGCAGAAAGCATGGCCGGTCTAAAAATTTGTTTGAATATTAGAAGTTTGTTCTTCAAACAAAGTTGGGATTGTCTGTTTATAAGTGGATATAAACATTTTATATATTTATTACATATGGCTTGAATACCCTCAATGTGATCTTTAAAAGTAAATTTTTGGTCAAGTATCAGTCCAAGATATTTTACTAGATTTGACCAAGAAATTGGAACTCCGTTCATAGTGACCATATGTTTATTACTTGGTTTCAAAAATGCAGCTCTAGGCTTGTGTGGGAATATTATTAGTTGAGTTTTGGAAGCATTAGGAGAAATCTTCCTTTTTTTAAATAATCTGTAAAAATGTCCAAGCTTTTTTGTAGCTTCCTGGGTATAACACGAAGACTTTTTCCTTTAGCGGAAATGCCTGTGTCATCAGCAAAGCAAGATTTTTGACAGCCCTGAGGTAAATCAAGGAGATCAGCAAAAATTGAGTTTGTATTGATGTGAAGCATCATTCTATTCAAAATTATTTTTTAAAAAGCTTACTTATTGAAGAAAGCAAACTGATTGGTCGGTAAAGGGTGATACGGTCAAAATTTGGTCAAGGGAAAACGCGTGTAAATCGGTGAAATCGTTTATTTAAAAAATCAAATTAAATTTCTTTTTCAAGTTCAATTAGTATAAAATTCAGGAAAAATATTCAGTTAGGCTTCCGCTTTTCCAAATCCGAATTGCCGGGCCTTACGCTTGACCCCTGCCATCAGATTTTCTACAGCCACCTTGTCCACCTTCTTCGCCGCAGAAAGCCAGTTTGCCTTGAACTGCTGCTCGTCCTTAGCAGTTTTTTTGGTCTTCTTTAGGTTCCGCTTGACAATAGCCCAGTATTTCTCAATTGGGCGGAGCTCTGGCGTGTTGGGAGGGTTCTTGTCCTTGGGAACCACCTGCACGTTGTTGGCGGCGTACCACTCCATGGCCTTTTTACCGTAATGGCAAGATGCCAAATCCGGCCAAAACAGTACGGAACAACCGTGTTTCTTCAGGAAAGGCAGCAGACGTTCATTCAAACACTCTTTCACGTAAATTTCTTGGTTGACAGTCCCGGAAGCTATGAAAATGCTGCTTTTCAAACCACAGGTACAGATGGCTTGCCAAACCAGATATTTCTTTGCGAACTTTGACAGTTTCGTGTGCTTGAAAATATCTGCTACCTTTCCCCCTTCCTTTTGCCGTATAAAACTCCTGTCCCGGAAGCTGCTTGTAGTCGGCTTTGACGTAGGTTTCGTCGTCCATTACCACACAGTCAAACTTCGTCAGCATCGTCGTGTACAGCCTCCGGGATCGCGCTTTGGCCGTCGTATTTTGTTTATCATCGCGATTTGGAGTCACTACCTTCTTGTAAGTCGATAGTCCGGCTCGTTTTTTGGCTCGATGCACGGTTGTAGACGATACACCCAGCTTATTTGCGGCATCTCGGAGAGATAGGTTAGGGTTTCGCTTGAAACTACCGGCAACTCTCTTTGTCGTCTCAGCGGCTTCCGGTTTTCGATTTCCCCCCGATCCAGACTTCCTGGCTGTCGACAAACGTTCCCCAAACACATTAATTACATTTGTAACGGTTGATTTGGCAACTTTTAGCGATTTGGCCAACTTTGCGTGCGAGTAGCTCGGATTTTCGCGATGCGCGAGCAAAATTTTGATACGCTGCTCTTCTTGCTTGGACGGCATTTTGACAACTGAAGAGTGAATTCCAAAATCAAAATAGGAGCAACATTCTACACACACACACCTTCAAAATGAGGGGTGTTCAGGTTTTTTAAATGCAAAATTGAAAGAAATACGTCAAGTCGATATTGACCAAATTTTGACCGTATCGCCCTTTAGCTAGAAGCTTCAGCCGGATTTTTGTCTGGCTTCAAAATAGATAAGACTTTTGCATTTTTACATTTATCTGGATAGTATGCCAGTTGAAAACATCTGTTACCAAGAAAGACAAAGTACTCTCAGGGAGTTTTTTGATGAGGATTTAGAAAATTCCATCATCACCTGGTGCTTTCATATTTTGATTTTTTTTAGTTATAGTTTTTACTTCATCCAAATCAGTTCCCCAAGAATCATCAAACATATTTTCTTGTGAAAACATATTCAGATACTCCCTGGAAACCTGACCCTCAATAGGACTTGTAAGGCCCAAACTGAAATTATGGGAGCTCTCAAACTGCTTAACAAGTTTTTGAGCTTTTTCCGCATTTGTGAGTAAAATTTTATCAACTTCCTTAAGCGCTGGTATAGGCTTTTGAGGTTTTTTTCAATATTTTAGAGAGTTTCCAGAAAGGTTTGGGACTCGGATCTAATTTTGACACATAATTTTCAAAATGTTTGTTCCTCAGGGCAGAGAAACGTTTTTTAATTTGTTTTTGTAAATCTCGCCATTTGACTTTCATAGCGGGATCACGTGTTCTTTGATATTGACGCCTACGTACATTTTCCAGACGAATCATTGGATATGTTAATAAATCTGAGTAGTAGCGCGGTCAAGGATCGATTTCCCCGTAGCCAAAATTTGAAATAGTTTAAACTCAAAATTGGAATGACACGGGCATAATTTATGGATCATAACTATTATTTTAAATGCACAAAGTTGATTTGCTTTGGACCATATTTAGAAGTTGTGGTTCATTATTCTAACCTTTTATGGATCATTGATTTATTTATGGAAAATTTTCAATAATTTATGAATCATGTGCATATATTTTAGTTCATAAAGGTTACATTCTAAGGATCAATTTTACAAGATTAGGAATGTTATTGAGCCTCCATTTGCAATATGCTTATGGGTAATCCATACAATTTTATCGATCATTCCCTAGATATGTAACGGTACATTTTTGACAGTTTGTTGCTAAAATTGATATTATGTATGGATCACATTGCTGTATTTTATGAATCATTTTCATTTTTTTTTATCATTTTCATCATTTTCATCAGAATCTTATGGGTCATAAATACATTTTTTATGGAACTAATTTCAATTTTTTATTGGTCATTTTTTCAGTTTGAAGGTGCAATCTTAAAGGGTGTCCACGATGAAATTGCCACACACAAAATTGATTCGCAAAATTCGAGTTTTCATCCGATTGCCATCATATTTTCAGGGATTGAGAAATAACTATTAAACTTCATTTTACCATTTTACTCGTATTTTATTTACAGTCCATACGCAAATGCCCGCACCTTGGCCTTAACCCCGGCCATAAGATTCTGCACAACCTGTGAATTAACCGTTTTTTGCATGTAAACCCATACTTTCTTCAGTTCCTCGACTGTCTTCACTACCTTAGGTCGTTTAAGAAGGTGCTGCTTCATAATCGCCCAGTACTTCTCGATGGGGCGGAGCTCCGGAGTGTTGGGAGGGTTGAACATTTTCGGCACGAAATTGACCTTATTGTCCGCATACCACTTCAGCACGTCCTTGGAGTAGTGGCAAGAGGCCAAATCCGGCCAGAAGATTGTTGGGACGTTGTGGGCCTTCAGGAGAGGAAGCAGCCGCTTCTGGAGCCACTCTTTTATGTACACCTGTCCGTTCATCGTGTCCTGGGTCACGAAAGGTGCACTCCGCTTCCCGCACGTGCAGATGGCTTGCCAAACCAGGAATTTCTTCGCAAATTTGGACATCTTCTGAGTGCGGACATGCTCCGGAACGCTGAACTTATCCTCGGCCGTGAAAAACAGGTTGCCGGGGATAGTGTTTGAAGTCGGCCTTTACATATGTTTCGTCGTCCATGATGCAGCATTCAACTTTCGTCAGCATGTTGAGGTACAACTTCCTGGCACGGGTTTTGGCGGACTTGTTCTGCTTCTCGTCGCGATTAGGGGCCTTTTGTACCTTGAACGTTCGAAGCCCAGCCTTATTTTTGGCCTTCTGGACAAAACTTCGGCTTAGGTGCAGCTTCTTAGCCACATCCCGAACGGAGGCATTCGGATTTCGGTTGAAGGCCCCAACTACGCGGTTGTGATTTTTGGTGTTGTACGGAATACTTTTCCTTCACTTCTGGGCTTCCGATCGGTGGTCAACCGTTCCTCGAACCGCTTAATCACTCGCGACACCGTGGAATTCGCGATTCCCAACGTTTTAGCGATGGAACGATGCGAGAGATCCTTGTTCTCGTGATGAATGCGCAAGATTTTATCACGCACGAGCTGTTCTTTCGACTCCATTTCCGCGAGTTTTGATCACAGGACTTTAAAACTTGCAGGATGTAAATAATGCACTATGAACTAAATCCACCCAAAATTTCATTAAATTCTACCCAACGGTTAAAAAGTTAGAGCAATTTCATAGTGTGGCAATTTCATCGTGGACACCCTTTAAGGGTGCCAAAACCCAGTATGTGACCCCGTAGTTCACTTAAGAGCTCGAAAATAAGGACAATGGTAGTTAACCAAGTGCCTTCGAACACATTGGACACACCTGTCACCAGTCTCAACCAAAGACCAAAACCCACCATATGACACCTCGAGCCACTTAAGAATGATGATTACATCAAGTGCCCGAGACTACATGATGCCCCACTTCAAGAATGGCCTCATTTTTCATATTATTTTCGAGTAAACCTTGATGAAATTATGCGTCGTATCTCAAATACTAATTATTATTGGTATATTCGACATGATCCATAAAATTATCGAAAACTTCTTTAAAAAAGACAAATTATTAAAAACCACCGTTTCAGTGATATTTTAAAGATGTAAATATCTCAAATTTAGAGATTTGACGTCGTCGGTAAACTTTGCTCGGTTTTAACAACAAACAACTTTGCTAAAGATTCCACACCACTAAAACATCTTCTTGGAAAAATCATTGATCATTTAATGTGATTACCACTAATTAACAACAAATATTACTGAATTATTGCTACAGGTACACCTAGATTTTTCGAAAATTACAAAGCAATTGTGGAAATTAAACACAGCATCAGACAGAAGAGACGTTTCTCTACGTTCTCTAGTTTGGCGGACGAAAATCGGAAAACTGACCTTGGCTAAAACCACCTTCATTTTTATACCAAAAGTTAACATTTCAAATAAGAAAAAAAAAATATTTTCAAGCCTCCAGCTCTTGTGATTTTTGAGATATCAGCTGTCAAAGTTGGAAATCAGCGAAAAAAACATACTTTATGCTTTATGCCGAAAAAATAGGATTAATCTCAAATTGAATATTGACCTGTTTTCACGAGACAATCCCTTTACACCATAGAAAAGGTTTCGAAACTGATTTTAAAAAATAATAATGCCACGATAGCTTGTCGTTCAGGATTTTTTTTAAATCCTAAAGAGAAGAAAAAATATTTAAAAAATGGAAATTTCAACTTTGTTGATTAACCACAACCACAATTTTCCATATCTGATGTGACGTACCTAATTTCTGACCGCCAGTTCATCGAATATTTAGAGTTTCAAAAATAATTTCAAACTATAAACAATTACACAAAAATATATATGATAGAGATAAAAAAAAAACTTTTTTTCTTGAGTCAAACGTGTTTCGATTTAATGTTTTTCTCATAGGGTAGACAAATGTTTTGATAAATAATCCTAATTGTTCAGATATAGCTGGCTATGTTACACTGCTTTTTAAGCATAATTCCGACATAAAACCTTTTTTAATCCAATACAACTCAACACTATTAACACTATAACACAACTGTAACTCTATTGAACTTACAAAATTCTGAATCCTGGTTAGCGTGAGCTTTTTAGTAGAATACCTGTAACTAGAAAATAAGAAGAAAGAATACTGGAATATTAGTACACGACACTGAAGAAGTCTGCACATTGTAGACGAATTACGCGTATCTGTCAAGATAAGCAATAAAGGTAGTTGGAATTGAATCGAAATTACTAATTTTTCTTCTAATTTTCTAGTTACAAAATTCTATTTTCGAGCAGATGGATTTAAACCTTCGAAGAATGCTTGCATATAGGCATTGTTTTGTATCAACTGGAATATACAAACCTATGCCAGAAATAGGTGCTTTTGGCAAATAAGTCATCGACGAGCATAATATTTGCCCATTGAAGTCGAGAAATAAAAAAGATTTATTCTACTCAACTGGAAAAAAGCACCTGTCGGCTTCGGCTTGGTGATCCGTGTCTTTACCGACCGGGCTATCTGAGACCTCAAATGTATACATCCATTCGGCACGAAAAAAAAACGCTCCGCCAAGTTTATTTTTTTACCTGCATCGGAACTCCAAGTAGAAGATTCAGTACTAGTTCTAGTAGTTATCACAGTAGCATTTGCGGGAATTGTGTTTTTCAGAAAGCCCAGATTATTATTATTAGTATTAAACCCGCCGATACTCAAGGCGAAAATTCAACCCAAAAAGAAACATAAAAAAATACATCTTTTCATTCTTGGATTGTACCGATACATACGGATACAATTAAGATAGAAAATATAAGGAAAAGAACGGTTGGGAGGGGAATAAATATCTATTTTCACTTAACAATTAATTATAAGTTTAAACAATTTTATTTTTTCACTTTACTTTTTTCTTACTAACAAACTATCTAAAAATAGCTTAATGTTGTTTACTTTAAAAAAAAATCGTTATTCTTTATATTACAGTGCAAAAATCCGCCCCACAAACAGTTTCGGAGTATCATATAAGCCACCACGTGATAGATCCATTGAGAGGATTAGCTGAACAAAGTCTCTGTAAGTATTATTTACTTGCTAGTATGTCGTGTACAAACCTTTTGGGTTTTTGGAAACTGTAACGAATCATACAAAAGTTATTTGATGTCCACTCAAAACACGTGTTAATGTAGGGAGGTGAGGTGAAAAAAAGCATTTTTGCGTGACGTACTTAATGGACGTTCCCTTAGTAAAAACCAAACAAAAAATCTAATTAAAGCACAAGATGAAAAATCGTACTAGTTCTTAGATTAGGTAACTCATGGGCCCAATCGCCCATGATTGGTCCATCGATTCAAGAAGTCAAATTGTCTCTACATAAGCAATTTAGCAGCCAATGTGCACCAAGAACTTGAAACGAAATAAGTAAGAAATAAGAAGGAACTTTTAGCGCAATATCTTCAAAATGAAACTCCACAATTAATCTAACATCTGGAGAAAAAAAATATTTTCGTAATAGGAGCCGTTTGAACAAAAGAGACAAAGTATTAGTTATACTAAATAGGCCGAGAACCGGGCCATAAACCCTAACACTAATAAACCGCTAGTAATCTGTCTACTCCTTTTAGTCTGTAAAGCCTCAAGGAACGAAACGCCTCAGAAAATTTTACGCTATTTCCTTCTAAATAAATTAACAGATAAAAGAAGCAAGATAAACACGTATAATCTTTTGAAATAAATATTGGGAAGACAGTATCAAATTTATGAGTTTTTCTGAAGGATCATTATCAAATGCATATTCAGTTAAGTATTAATCATTACAATAAATCTATAAGACATCAAGTAATTTTTTTTTTGTTCTTAGAAATTACCTTAAGACTTAGTTTATATATATTTATATGTATGTGTATAAATACATGAATGGATAGAAATAAACAGAATAACAATATGTTTCCTTTTTTCCAGCACCACCTATAAGTCAACATCAAACTAGCTTTTTAATGAGTAGTACAAGTACAGGACGCACTAATTTCACAAACAAACAACTCACAGAGCTAGAAAAGGAATTTCACTTCAATAAATACTTAACCCGTGCAAGAAGAATTGAAATTGCTAATTCATTGCATCTGAATGAAACACAGGTAAATACAGCTATTTTTAATTTTATATTTTCTTCTTTTTCTTTTTTCTGGCTGGTTCATCTCCCGTCGTAGTCACTCAAACACCGCTTGTTGGGCATATTCGTAACTTGTCCGGGGTGAGATTCGAACGCGTGACTTTGGCGTTATACTTTCTGCTGGCTTAATGTAGATAATATGTTCTATCTTGCAAAACTGGGCATTAAAAAAAGTTTGAAAATCATAGTAGCATTAATGAATGATCCTACTCCATGTCTACCAAGTCTCCATACCCTACTCCCTAGGTATGTGCCTTCTTTCGAAATTCAATTTATGATTCACGGTCGCTGCCACATCACGAAGACATCCGATAACTTGACCATGTAAAATTGAAAATTGAAAGATACAAGTTTGAAAACGAGCGGAGGGCATTATTGAACGGTAGTATCCGATCAGGCACATAACCCTTTACCATACTACCCCATGCAGGATAGGCAAGGGGAGGAAATCCCCTTGACTGGTAAAAGGTTATGCAACCGATCGGTCTCTTATACTACGTATTGCTTTTTTCCAGTTCTAGCGATTTGTCCCTCTCCAAAGATCGTTACTTCCGCGCATGGGAGAATAGAAAAACAACAATCAATGTGTATCAATGTTCAGCTTCTACGCATCGTCTCCCGGTGCTGAAAATAGCCATACCCAACAAACATCGATGTTGAATTAGAGCTTGTTCAAACAAATTTGGAGAAGCTATTCAGCTATTATAGAAGAAACAGCTGAATAGCTTCTCCAAATTTGCTTGAACAAGCTCTAATTCAACACCGATGTTTGTTGGGTATTGTTTAATTTTTGACCAACATTTAGAACTAAATGCTGTCATTTTTAAAACCTTTTTGTCCGTTTTTTACTGACTACAAAATAGCGTCAAATATCGTTTTTGGCATCTTCACAACATGCCCATTTAAAAAAAAATACCCATATTGTAGCATATGTAACATATTTATTTAACACCGATGGCGATCATCTTGGATTTAAAAGTATGTCAAACATTAATATTCAGCTTCTACGCAGCGTCCATGTGCTGAAAATAGTCACATAGTTATATTGACTATCTGTGCAGGATTCTAAGGAACTACTTTCAGAATCGGGTTCTAGTATACGATACAGAAATAAGGCAGAGGTTGTTTGGGATCACAGCGGGAGTTGCACAAGGTTCCATCCTTGTCCTGACGCTCTAGAACGGGACGTACAACGACGTGTTGACGTTGTAGCTGCCGATCGGAGTCGATATCGTTGGCTTTACGGACGACGTCGTTCTTACAACTTCAAGTGAGACGCTAGCAGAAGTAGAAATGTTGGCGACCGAAGCGTTTCAATACTGGATACTTGGAACAAAGCTGCGGATAGTCCACCACAAAACCGAACTCCTATTGGTCAGTAACTGTAAAGATGTGCAGTGGATTGAAATCACCGTAGGAGGACGTACCATAACCTCGAAGTGCGTGCTGAAGTACCTAGGAGTGATGATTGACGACTAGTTGAGCTTCAACAGCCACTTCAACTGTGAACTGGGCACCGAAAATCCATTTTTAGTTGGATTTTATTCAAACTTGCAGGAAATAAACAACATGATTACGGTTAGGTTTTTAATTTATTCATTCAATGAATCTCTTCTCCATGACCGATTGACCGATAAGGTTTTGGGCAATAGTGGGTCCGATTTTTCACGACGGCGCCCATATTTTTTTCGGATCTGCTCTTGTTCCGATGCCATCTCGATAACCACTTAACAGATAGTGATGAAATTCATGAAATGCCAATGTTAACAATACACTCGCACAATAAGTGCGCACAAACTGGATGCTAAGAGAGAGTAAGGATTGGTTTTAGTGGTTAGAGACGATAGCGAATCCCATGACCGACACCGTGGACGCCAGCGTGTCGATGGCAAAAGGATGATTTTTTTTAGCATGAGCCTTGCAAATTATTATTATCGCGATGAGTGTATGAGTGAAAATCGAAAATCAAATTATTGAAAAAACTTTTTTGAGTACTACATAATGCATCGGGTACCTGTTACACAATTTATTGTACTGCTTAGAACTTTTTCTGACAATTGAATGTATACCCGAGCAGAAGCGAATAACTTGATAACTGGCCTTGGTATTTATGAGCTCAGATTAAGAGGTAAAATACCTGAGGATAATACCATCAAATTGTTCCCACAATGTTATGCGAATACCGAATTGAGGTAAGAAAATACCAAAATAATACCTCTAAGGTGACCAGATACTTACCCAGGTATCCGGAATATCAAGTTTAGTTATTCTAGAAACATTTTGCTTGCAATTCTTAGGTATTTTGCTTAGGTCTTTTACCTCTTAATCTGAGCTCTTTAATACCAAGGCCAGTTATCAAGATCAAAATTAGGTATTCATTTGCTTTTGTGTTCTGCTCGGGTAGCGTTGAATGCTGTAATTATACTTTTAGTATCAAAGCGGTGAAATTTTTTTTTTTAGTTTTTATACACAAATCAAAATATATAAATATACTATCAATTCCGAATAATTCCGAATGCTTTTCGAAAGAATATTTTTTGCTCCTCTAGAGTGTTCCGAATTTCTCCCCAGTACACTTACAATTTTTCCGCAATCATTTTTTTCTGCTGCAACGATTTCCACCTCCATTGCTGAAATTTTCAATGCAGGAGTTGTCTTGAAAATGTGTGACAGCCATGCACCCAATCCAAAAATCTCTCACAATGAATGTGAGATTTCTTAGCCATCTTTCTCAGTTCGAGAGTAACAGTGAAGGACATATATTGAGCCGCGCGACGTTATATCAACTTTTTGCCATCTTGTTCTGACTTCTTCCTTACCTATACAGGCAGCATTTTATTCCATACATGGCATGTGACGTGGATTTGAAATGGTCGAACAAGAATAGGGTTATCGTACAACGAGCAGATCTAATACGCTTTGAGATGAAGATATATTTAACCCACATTTAGTTCTATTTAGGCGCCTTACCAAAACTACTGTTTTACTTCTCTCACCTTGTTAATTTAAAGAGAAATTCCTACTGCAGGACTGCTCAGAAACGAAGTTTTTCACATAAAAACGTATAAAACTAGTTTGTGGACAGTTTTCTCTTACGTGACGCTACTGGTTTCAACATCAATCATAATGAAGAGATCAATTATACTTTATTTCGTGAACAGAAAAACTTTGGCGGAGAGATGACATGAAACGTATTGTGAACACGGACGGCTCTCCCGAGTAGAGTCTGAGATCAAATAGAAAACTAAATATGATGTTGTGATGTTGCCGATAATGATTACTCAGGTTGCAGTCGTTTTGGTCGTTTTAACAGTTAAAAGACCAAAATTGATAGCAAAAATTAATTCCTGTAATATCAAAGTTAAAACTGCTCCTGCTATCAGTGAGAGAAAATTGAAAAGTCAATTTCCAGATAACAAAATGAGTATTCCACTTGATGATATGTCAAGACTATAAAAACAAAACAACTTTTCTAAAAAAAAAAAGTGAACGCAAGATTATAGCAAGATGAAAATTAAACTCGATATCAAATTTGACAATTGCGAAGTGAAATCAAATTTATTAATTTGATGTTGATATCAAAATAAGTTTTCAAATTGATATTTTTATGATGTTTGCCTTCCCGAGTAAAGCCTAACATCATAAAGATAGCAATTTGAAAAATTATTTTAATATCAACACCAAATTGAAATAAAAATTTGATTTCACTTCACAATGGTCAAATTTGATACCAAATTTAGTTTCCATCTTGCTTTAATTAGCGTTCACTTTTCTTTGCGAAAAATAGGTTTGTTTTCATTGTCTTGACAGAACATCAAGTGGAATACTCATTCTGCTATCAACAGGCATAAAGGTACAGCAAATTGACTTTTCGATGTGCTCTCACTGATAGCATGAGCAGTTTTAAATTTATTGTTACAGGAATAATTTTTTGCTTCCAATTTTGATCGTTAAAACGACCAAAACGACAGCAACCTGAGTAATCATTATCAGCAACATCACAACATCATATTAAATTTTCTATTTGATCTCAAACTCTACTCGGGTTTACTCCGACTGGGAGCTCTATCACTTTGCTTGCCAGAAAAATTCAAAATTTCTCAAAAATTAATAGGGAAGATGTACCCATATTAATCTCATCAATTTGCAATTCATCCTACTGGAAATAAAACGATATACACGTGACAGGATTAGTTAGTAATGTTTGTTGTAGTTATTTAACGTAAGCAAACATTATTAGAAAACGAAACAGATCCTTCAACTGCCCAATTGTTTGATTCATTGTTGGATTAATAAAGGAACAATGAGATTAATATGGGGGCAGTTTCCCTAACTCGATCTGTCTCTGAATTCTGCTGATGCAAAAAAAAACTATTCTCATGCAAAAATATAAATCCAAGGAATCGATTGGCGTAGATTTCGTCATGTGAAAATCACAGCTATTTAATTTATATACTACAACTCAAACTGCTGCTACCTTTGATAAACAATATATATCTCATCTTAGTCAAAAAAACATTTGATCATCGATAGGAATTAGTTTCGTTTTCATCGAAACATGAAAAGTAGCAATTGCTTATGTATTCTAAAATGTTAAGAAAAAATTAAGAATTATGGAGAGTGTGAGCTGTTTAGTGGAATACCTGTAACTAGAAAATAAGAAGAATGATTAGTAATTTCCATTTAATTCCAACTACCTTTATTGCTTATCTTGACAGATACGCGTATTTCGTCTACAATGTGCAGGCTTCTTCAGTGTCGTGTACTAATACTCGACAGTCGAGTATTAGTACACGACACTGAAGAAGTCTGCACATTGTAGACGAAATACGCGTATCTGTCAAGATAAGCAATAAAGGTAGTTGGAATTAAATGGAAATTACTAATCATTCTTCTTATTTTCTAGTTAAAAAATTAAGTATAGTTTTTATGTGTAAAAAGAAACACAAAATCAAATGCAGCTATTTTCATAGGCTGTCGATGAAAGCTCCATTCAGTTCCGTATATTGTTTTACATAGCTTTGTATCATCGTGGTTTGTACATGGAGAAACCAGCACCAATGGATTCCCCGGCATTTTTGCCCACAGAAATAGAGATTCTCCATCAACATAGTTCAGCGGAAGATCTGGTTGTTCAGTTGGGACCTCATAGTGTAGACGGTAAACGTGTCGGTTTTCCACTCTGGAGATCCCAAGGTTCGATTCCCCGATGCAGTCGAATGTCTTCTTAGGTAGAAAAATCGTTCAATTGCTTAAGCGTACCTTTGTGCTTGTCACATATTATATGATTGAATGCACTGGAATAGTAAAGAAAGCCAAGCCCTCAATCAAGAACTGTGCAGTACTTCAAAGAACACTCATTTTGAGTAGCAGGCAGAACCACTTAGGCCCGGTTCATAAACCACGTAGACTCATTTTTGAAAATATCAGAACCCCCCCCTCCCCTCTCGTAGACTTTTCTCCATAAATTTTTTTGAAATTTTGTATGGAGCGTAGACTTTGGTCACCGTCACACAAGCCCCACCCACCCTGTATGTATGTATGTATGTATGTATGTATGTAGATGTATGTATGTATGTATGGTAACCACCATCCCTTCATGATGGCTTGGATGCAGCTCCACTTTATAGCAAGATCGAATTGAGCCACCGATTTCGTTGTAAGAATGGCCATAAACAGAGGGGTGGGCACATAAGCAGAAACACTCACGTGAAAACCACGGGAAATTAAGAATCCCCTTCCAACGATACGATCCAACAAATCGAATAACCTAATTTGCAATACTTATTAAGCATTCTACAGGATGGCTTGTTAAGAAGGGCGAAGACATAAATCGACGAACGTGAACAAATATTTAATGTAAAATTATGTCTCCCGAAACCAAAAGATACGCAACGCCACAAAACGTGTGTTTGGTTGAATTTGTTTTCTTATCCCTTTCAAATCATTCTTTTTCTGAAGGACACTTGCATGTTTTGGTCTTGTACATGACTTTTTGGTACTGTGTACACGAATCACGTAGAATCAACCAAGGCTGAGTTATAGTGATCATTGGGCACTGCCGATGTAGTAAGAGTCCTATTGTTTCATTTTTTCTAACAGTGAAGCGTTAAGTCAATGCTTGAAGTTTTTATTTATTTCTGACAATGTTTTTTTTCTATTTTGTAATTTATATACTTCTACAAGTGCAGGATAATTTATTTGTTTTTCACTTCCTTTCCTTTTACCATAAAACCAGTGCAACAATACCCTTTCGATTAATTGTAGGAATTGATACAATCCATTCTAACATGTTTTTTTTTTGTTTTCGTTTTAGGTCAAAATATGGTTTCAAAATCGACGGATGAAACAGAAGAAAAGAATCAAAGAAGGTTTAGTGCCACATGACGCCCAATGCCCTTCTCCAAAACATGTCGCTAACAATTCAACTGATGGTGGAAGCGCCATCAAATCAACCGGTGACAGCAATGACAACAGTCGCGAGTCGTCGACACTATAGCCTAATAACATTTCAGCTTATTTCCCCGATGTACAGACATAACCTTATAGATATGTTTTATTGTAAAACATTGTTCCTAAAACATTACTGGCCAACTTATAATCACTCTGAAAATGGCAGTTAGCGAATGTGTTCATAAAGCAAACTTTCCAGCTTATTATCGATCCGTTTTATAACGCGTGTAAATTGCCCAGAATGACGTGTGTTGCATGAGTTGTTCTATGGTTTATATCTTGTCTCTAATAGATCAATGTTCTTGAAAAAAATGTAGTATCAAAGCTCGAAATTAAATCAGAAACAAAATTCTACGTTATGTTCGCTTTAGTGTCTCGTTGTTTATTAGTTCAGTTCCGAGATCACTAAAGCAACAGAGCGAGATCGATGATGCCATCGAAAATACCGCTACGATCAGTCACAAGCTCAATTGCCAGAAATGTTCACGGCGTGCTCAAAGAAACACTAACGCTCAATATTGAATTTTACAAATATTATTTTTATCAAAAGAACATGCTTTTGTGTATATTGTGTTTCGTTACATTACAATAGGTTCCTTTTATCAGGTGTGTGAAATCTATAAATAATGAATAAGCCTCACTACTTCTCTGGATAGATATAGCTCGAGTTATACCTAAAAATCTAAATCCAATATGCTTAAACTGTAACACTATAGTAGTTGAGTTTATGAGTTTTTAAAGCAACTTTGGAACGTGCACGCTGCGTGCCGCGTTATTAAATATTTTGAATTGGTTAAAATAATCATTGGTATCAACATTTAAACATCAATCTGGCGTTTTCTATAGTGAATTTTTTTTCGCTTGCATATGCATGCGCGAAATAATGAAAAAGGCATGTGAAAAAGATACAATTCAAAACGCTCGTTTTCCGTGGATCCTTGATTTTTTTATGATATTTTCCATCCGCTTCGAATTGTAACTAGGCTTTACGTGCAAACAGAAATTTAGAAGAAAAAAAAATGGAGGATGGTATTCAAGATATGACCGTATTGTTGATGTAGGACCACGTCAATTCATGTTATAAATGCGTCACAACACTTCTAAAATAGGTTTGTGGTACTGAAGAGGCTTAAAAAGGCTCGCAGTGATAAGTTTGCTGCAGCCCGTTTTTAGCCAGCCGCATCGCCGACGCAGAAAGAATTATGCTTCTGATGAGCTGAGCTACCGTTGCGACTTCCGTTGCTGTTGCCAGTTACTCTAATTGAGCTAAAGCCTGTTTCCTGTTCGAATCATGATGCTTCTGCGCAGCTCAGCTGTCTCTTTACCTTCTATTGCTATATCAAATGGCTAGGCCTAAACAAACAACAAATGGCTAGGCCTACGGCACAGCATATGCTGCAGAAAAGATCGTAGACCTCCCATAAAAGATAAAATTAAGAATTGTATTATTTTTATACAAAATCAAGTAATCAAATGCCAGTGTGGTCTTATACCTCGTTTAGAATGAGTTTGACTTGTTGGTAGCACCTTTCAGAAGCTACATGAGTTACCGGCAGGAGTTATTGACAAACGAGTCAAACTCATGCTAGACGTCCCATACCTGGGAAATAGTTGCTTGCAAGTTAAGATATCCGCACTGTACAGAAACTTTATTACTCAGTATTTAGTAGTAATGCTGTTTTCAGACTTTTAATGCACAGTTTTAATTCTTGTCCTTAACCTATTTGTTAATGGTTTGGTCATTGATGTATAAGTGCATAGTTTTAAAGTGACTTGTGTCACTGAATGCCACTTGTAAATTTCTAACTCAACTTTTTAATTGACAGTATTCGATTGCTTGATCATACCGGGAATCGGATTCGGCCACTTCCAGCATGCTGTTACATTGTAGCTGAGCCTGTATCGACTGAGCTAAGGGGCACCCAATCTTTGGGATCAGATGTATTCTTCTTTAAAATTGTTTATCATTTCCTAAGATTGTACTAGCGTTATTTTTTTTTCTGTACAAATTGATAGTTGACCAACATTACGAAAGCTACAAATTAAAAAGAACCGAAAAAATATATTGGAATTTAGTCGAAATTGTGAGTGTTGGTATGATTCCCTTAATAATTATTGATGTTGTTTGTTGTCCTCCCTTAGCTCAGTCGGTAAAGGCGCAGTTAAAAAGCAAAACCATGCTGGAGATGGCTGGGCTCGATTCCCGGTCTGGTCTAGGCATTTTTGGTAAAGGAAAATTTCTCGACTCCCTGGGCATAGCGTTGGATTGTACTTGCCACACAATCATACTAATGCAAAAATGGTACTTGGCATCAAAAGCTCTTAATTAATAACTGTGGAAGTGCATTTAAAACACTAAGTCGAGAGCAAGCAATAAGCTAATTGTGAAAGCAATAAGCTTGAAAAGCTAAAGAAGAAAGAAGATAAATATCAAAATTTAAAAGAAACTGGCGGTAAGCAATGAAAGGCTGTCTATTCAATCGAACAATATATCAGCAACGCGGGTTCTGAAGAATTTTGGAGTTGAAGAAGTTGAAAGGGTCAACCAAGGCAGTTTACGTATCGGATGATACGGCTTTGTATTGACCCGATACATTCGCCATAATTTTAGATATGGGGGTTCAACACCGCGGAACTATACTCTAAGGTGGGCTACACCAACAAACAATACAACGACTGAAGGTAGAAGACGTCTTGAAACTCTTTTGCCACACGAAAAATGAGGCCAAGTTTTCGTGAAACTTTCGTTGTCGTCGTATTCAAATGGGTTTATCGTCGCAAATTACACCCAGGACCTTAACTTTCAACCAAAAAATAACCTGAGACCGACTTCTCACTAGAGAATGTGACAACAGTATCCTTTTTTAGATTTAAGGCATTCGCACAAATTTTATACTGTCTCTTTGCGAATCCACATAAATATAGCTCAACCAATGAAATTTGAGGAACAGGTTGACATTGTTGTCATACAAGAGGAAAATCGGTGACCCAAGATAAATGCCCGACAAGGCGGCGTTCAAAACGGACATCATCGCCAATGTTAACCTGAAAGACCAGTTAAAACAGGTTACAAGCTGCGCACGAGCATGAAATTCATGGACAGTTTTTAACATTTTGTCTATCTCAAGTACATGCACGTTTCAGAATATGGGTAGACCATTTTCTGTACGTTGCTAATAGTTGTGTCCCCAGAACACCTTAAGATTTTGCTTCAGTTTACTTTGGGTCTTGCGTTGATAGGACGAGAAGCAGCGCCGAGCCATTCTTACTCATCAATCATCGAATACGCATTTAACGATCAATTTATATAACTATAGATTCATGAGAAGAGATATCTGTGAGATATCCTTAGTGAGTTCCGTGCCGATATTCGTAGAGCATTTGTTCAGAGAGTAACGTAGCGTCACGTATTGGTCCCGTATGGCAATCGCCCGGTATTTTGAAAACCTAAGTAGAATCGCTCTCTTTTTCGATTTCAATATGTACAGAATTCTATGCTTGGGGCTGGAGAGACTTTGTTATAAAGTGCCGGTTGGAGTGGCATTATCGATGCGTTCATATCAAGTGTTTCGTGCCAATTCATACTGTTCATAGAGTAGTTGTTACTTGTACCAATTTTGCGTGTATATTACTGCGTACAGTACAACTGAGTAATTGAATCAAATATGTATGCTGCCAAAGCCGTGATCCACCTTATAGTTTTTACGAACTTTTTCGGTTGAGCGCATTTCTGAACGTTCCAAAAAAATTAATGAAATTCATCATGAGACGGACATTCCTACGCGTTTTGCTCTCTATGTAGAGAACTATTTCAGGAAAATTTATACTTTCATATCAACATGACGCTTTGAAAGTGAAAGTTTGTTTACTGAAGAAAGATATCAAGAGAATTGCTAGTTCCTTGATTATCGAGATTTTCAGCCCTGGGCTGGTTCATCTCCCGTCGTAGTCACTCAAATACCTTTTTGGATATTTTCGTAACTAGTCCGGGGGTGAGATTCGAACTCGTGACTTTGGCATGAGAGGTATGGATGTTAACGACTACGCCGGGGTCGCCCCCTAATCAAGAGAATTGTACAATATTTATAAATATTGTAGAGCGGGGTTAGTTGGTTAGTATGGCTAAATTGATTAGTATCGGCATCTCGAAATCTGAGGGTAAAATATACGTGTTGGTGCTATATTGCTGATTGATGATATAAAAAATATGCGGCATAATACCGAATTAACTAAAGAAAATATATAGTTTGCATGCTGGGTTTTTTGTTCTTATAATTGGTAGCATACCAATCTGTTCCAAAGCATAACAGAAGTTCATTCAATTAATTTCATGTTAATTTCGAGAAAAACTTTAAAAACATAATATGTTGTGTTTCATTTTGAATGCTTTTTCATATTTTAGGCAAGAGGGGCCAATTTGGTCATATGATTGTGGGGTAATTTGATCGACGAACATTCTATCAATAACTTCGATTATGCCAAGCTCGTGAAATATTTGAAAGAGTCGTATCAAACGTAAACAAACTTTGCCAGGCTCGCACGAACCACAACCAAGCCAAGAATAAATTTTAGCTTCACTTCTTATGAAAAATCTGTATGAATTGTGTGGGAGTGCTTTGGTTCGCGCGGGATGTACCTTTCATCTTTTGTTTACAAATGTAGTTAGACTTATTTCATATGCTACTTGAAAAGCCTCATATGAGTGCAAAATTACTCAAATTTTCAGGTGCGCTATATTTCATTAAGTTAACTTGAAACTGAACAGAAAAACGGATGCTCTATGTCTTAAAATTATTTATTTAGCACTGTGAACAAACTGGATACAAACCACTCAATTTTTACTTGGGTGATTATATCTACGCGTTTTGCACTAGTTGTAAAAACGTTACATTAAATGATTATAGCTCATACAAATGTACTGGCATACGTGACGTACCTGGATCAAAATATTCGAACATTATTTATTGCCAGCAAAATATCATAGAGAAAAAGTTATTGAATTTTCAAAAAACTGACCAACTAGCCCCGTGCTTTTCTACTGAAAAAGAATATGGCAAAATTCAGAATTAGCAAAAAAGTACTTTGATTGATTTTTTACAGATATACAGATGTATGTTTTAATGATGAATTTGATTAATACTGATACATTTGAATGCGAAATTAACAACGAAAGTTTATGTCTGACTAGTAGCACACGAATATTTGCATGTATTTCTGCATAATATGACAGGAAGGCATTAAGCATAATTTCATGAGAAAACCCCTAGAATCGTGTCTTATTCATTAGGTTCCAAAGAAGATTTGCTCATGATCTGTTCGCTAATTGAAATGATTCAATTTTTTAACTAAATGTTTATGGCAAAAAATTCCCTGCTGATAAATACAAGAATTTCCAGACAAGCAAAAATAAGATGAATTTAAAACTAATCGAGCTGAAAACCTTCAAACTTGCGAATCGAGTATGTAATTCTATTAGATTTTACATAACTCGTTATATCATCAAATTTTTTTTATACATGCACATTTTTAAGGCTTATTGAAATACCAAAAAATAAATTATGTTATTTGATAAAAAAAAAATGACGGGAATTGTAAATATTGGTAAATTATTAAAATGCAAATGTAAGTTCTACAACAACCGTAAGTGTACATAACATTCTGAAAATACTTTTTTTAATAACAGATATTAGTTTATCAACCAAAGTTGTGAAAATCAAACAGCAAGAAATAGCTTCTATATATATTGAAAAATGTAAATATATGGACAACTTTGTCACTTCCAGGCGTAATATCCAACAAAAAATATGTATTTCATGCATAGAATAGGTCTCAAATCTACAAACAACATCGAATGTTCCTCTATAGTGACTAAACAATTAGACTTACGTAAAAAATAGTAACTATCTAATAATTACTGTTACATCCATGAATACTTTGATATGATAAAAAAAAACATTAGACAAAGTTGACTACTGTACTGAGTTATGCATCCATCCGAAAATGCCTCTGCGAATTATGATTTTATAGAAGGGAAATGTCTCTTATGTGGGCACACGAATCTTATTGTTTTGGTCCTCGAAAACAACCCTCTATCTCAATATGTATGTTGATAGTGAAACGTTTATGCGATATGTACTTTTGTTCGTTGAATATTCATATTTGAAATAAAAAGCTATGCATAAATTTCAAAGCAAAGTCTTTCTTTTCTCCTAAAACCAAATATATACATATATTTTTGTCGGCGCCGGTGATTCATAGGTAAGCGTAACTACTACTTGACAGCACAGTTAGTCTACGTCTAGGTTCAATCTCAGCTGAACTAAGTAGAATTTTGCTGAGGCAATGCCTGTGCAACGTTTTTTAGGAAAGGAAGTAACGCTCGGGACATATGTATATCAGTACTCAAAGGAGTAAAGAAAAAAGAAAAAAAAAATTTATTCTTCGAATAATGTAAGAACAGGCAATTTTTGATGATAGCCCAACTTTAGAACCATCGGCCAAATAAGAGCAATAAATTATCTTTGGAGAATAAACTAAAATGTTGCATCCTTGAATGTTTTTAGAGGTAAATCATCAGGTATGTAGAGTTATGGAAAGTTTTCACTCTTAAAGTGAGATTTGTGTCATTTAGAAATATGTAGTCTCTATTCAATTTTTTTTTAGATGGATTAGGGTCTAAAACTCTCATTGAATATAACGATATTACAGTTTATTTCAATCACCCCTTGCGCTGAACTGGCCGGCTTGTCGTGCCGCAAGGGCTCAGTAGGGATTCTTGGTCAAGACCCGAAGCTAAGAGTCAGTTCCATTGTGGAAATATCACATCAAGTAGTTTTTGCACCTGCTACAGAGGATCGTGTGCCTAGAGATTACATTAAGAATTTTACTATTCGTATTAGGTTCGAACTTGCAGTGCGCTTTGGGACCATCCTTGCTTTAGATACATCCTAATAACATGGAAGGACACTACGGAAAATAGAGTCAAAATACATTTTTTATATTTTGTTGTTGTTATGATATGATAGTATATTATTGCATATAAATTGGTCTCAGGTTATCGAAATTTGTACTGTCCTTTGCATGATGTATTTCAGGTCTTGCAGGTCATCAGGTATTGTTAAAATAATTTAAAATTTAAAATTCATTTTTTTTCTCCTGGCTGTCATACATTGTCTAAATTTTCTGGTTCATAATGGATGCTCAAGTCTGTCTACAATTGCAACAAAACAGCAGTCGGTGCACATTTAATTTTCTGTTCATATTATAATATCCTTTCCCTGTATATAGTATCTTATATGACATTGTTTATTCATTACCAATACCATTCAGCTTTATCATCATCATTACCATTTTTATCATTACTTGTGTTTTCGTGATTTATGTATTAACATAATAATAATTTTATAATTTTTACCTAATAGGTTGCTTATACTTTTAATTATTATGTCTTATGTGTTCAATTATAATTTTGGCCCTGCCTTCTCCCCTTATGATTTAGAAGTATCTACTGCCTTGAATACAAGAAGCTGCAACGGAATCTGTGGTAGGCTTTTGCACTTATTACTGAATTTATTTTTTATTTCCGGTTTGCAAATGGACATTCGGCCAAATCTGAGCTGATCGGATTCATGCAGCGCTGTGTGCCATTTGGCTAGTGTCTGATTTTACAGTTCAATCTTTGTGATTACTTTATCATAACTCACACTATTATTATATTTGATAATATTGTTTTATTGATTTTACTTCATAGATGATTTAAACTTTACTTATTGTTTTTTATGTCCATTTGTCTCTAACTCCCTTTCAATTAAATCTTCCCTGTTTTCCTAACAAAGGAGCAATAACTATTAGGCCAGCCAAAATAAAAGCGGAAATCAGCATCAAGCAGCAAATAGTGACCATGGTAACAAAAAATTAAAATGTATAAATGTTACTTTTGTAAAATTTCAATAGATTTAACAAACTTTTTCAGGATACTTCAAATCAAGATTTTGGTGAATTGCTGCTATCGCTGGAAACGAACGAAAACGTGCTTAAGCGCGGAACCACAGAGCTCTACACTTTAACACTTTACAACATTTCTTGCATTTCAGGATCATCCGAATGAAGATCATATATAATAGATGCGAATGCTTGTGGTATTTTTCATTTACATAAATATATACATTATTATATAAATATTTCATAGGAATGGGAGGGACCATCAGGGCACCCGATTGAAGCACTCTGAATGGGGAGAGTGGGAATGCCAACTCCCCATTGCTAACAGTTTGTGAATAGAGGGCGGGCTCTTCTCCCCGCCTATTGGGGCATCCTCATGTTAGATAGCTCGCTCTTATGACCAATTGTTCAATCTTGTTGTTGGAAGGAGATTCTTTTTCTCCCTGTGGAAACGTATAAGTGATGTTGCCCCAACCCGTTTTTGGCCCATCATACAAATGATTAGGATAATCAGTGGTTATTAAAGCATGATCAAGTCTAAAAGAGAGGAGAGCCTATTGCTGTCGGACTTAGTTTCCGTGCAACAATGGGTGGTAGTACATATCATACTTCCCCCATATTTTTTTTTTTTTTTTTTTTTCCCCCCCCCCCCCCATTTACCCCAAAAAAAATTTAAACCTACAATAACTTTTATCATTAACTTTACATTACAATTTAGCAGAATAAGCTCATTACATTTTTTTTTATATTTCGTTTTGCCCCCCCAATATTTTTTTTTTTTTATTTTTTTTCTTTCCCCTCCCTCCCCAAATTTTTTTTCGTCAAATATTCATCTTCGAAAATAAATTTGAAAAAGCTGCAAACAAGGTTAACTTATGTAATCAGTTTAGCATTAGCATTAGCAGTTTAGCAGAATAAGCATTGATTATAGAACAGTAGATTAACAGAAAAAAATAATTAATTTTAACAGGTGCGTAAAATTTCCACTCGTTTAATTCCAAGCCAAAGCGAGCGTAAACAACGAAATTGTTTGCAATCTTTCAAGCGCCATACAACAATGTTTGCAATATTCCATATAACGGACTAGATTCATTCGTTATCTGGCTTAAATTAACATGGAATAGCCCATTGGTTTCTACCAAATCTGGCATTCCCTTTTACTTCTAACAAAGACAAGCTTTTGAATACAATATTATAGGCAATGTATAGTACCCCAGGCCATAACTGGATTGTGGGATGTTTGTCCATAACGACAAGATTGGCGGAAAACATAACATAACATAAACATGAAAACATCTAGTTTTATGATTTACCTTCCATTATAGTAACAAACATATTAAGCGCCAGAAAATAGAACGCTTTGCCAGAAAATGGAACATGATGATCAAAAGTTCTTTTCAAGTAGTTTCAAACAGTTTTAATTCATGTAGCCCTGTCTACATGTTTTGTTGAGTTTGATAATAAATAGCAAATCGTTGAAATAAGAAATATACTGCTCTTTTATTGATTGTATCACTTACCATAGTTCATCATCAAAGTTTTGTAAAATTTTGAATGTAGCATTTGTTGGTCGTAATCTAAAATACAAAATCTGTTAACTATTAAAATCTGTAATTCTAATGCATAGCGTACATCTCTGCATCTCCATACTGCCATGATCTAGTGAAGAGAATTATTTTTAAAGTCACGGTTTATTGTGCCAAATCTTGTAGGGATGAGAAAGAGCCCAAGTGAAACCCGGAAGCGACCTCAGCATAGTAGTAAACATCCATACCTCTCACGCCAAAGTCACGAGCTTAAATCCCACCCCGGAATAAGTTAAGAAAGTACCCAAAAAACAAATTTGTTTGAGTGACTACGACGGGAGATGAACTAGCCCGAGGCTGAACAATCTCGATAATCAAGAAATATAAAAAATTTTTTAATAAGAATACGCCCGGGGGGGGGGCCCACCACCCCCCCCCACCAAAAAAAAGATAAACAACTACCCACCCCCCCACCCCCCCCCCCCACACAAAACAGGGAACCAAGGATGGGACGGCTCATTTAGTTTGACTATGACTCGTTTACCGATAACTCGTTTCACAAGCTCGATTACAAATTATTATATTCTTCTGCAATTCAAGCTCAAAAAGTAATGTTTAAGTTCGCATATCTACGGTGTGAGAGAACTAGGAACAGTAATGTATGTATGTATGTATGTAAGGTAGCCACCATCCCTTCTAAGACCTTGTCATGTATGCAGCTCCACTTAATAGCAAGATCAAATTGAGTTACCGGTTTGCATTCACAGTAACGCTGTATGAAGGGCCAAAAACGGTGGGGCGGACCCGTAAGCAGAGACACTTACGCGAAACCCGCGGGAACATAAGAATCTCCTTCCAACGATACGATCCAACAACTCGAATAACCCAATTCGCAATACTCATTAAGCTTTCTACGGGATGGCTTGTTAAGAAGGGCGCGTCACTCTCACTGAAATTGTTGGAGTAGAATTCACAGCACCACAATCGAATCGGTAGGATAAAGAAAATGATACTGTTTGTTTCCTCCTAGACGCCGGTTGTCATACCACTCCATTGTCCAATTCCAGCTTGAGTGATACCCTGATGCTCCCTCCCTTCCCAATATATATTTAATGTCATATAGTAATGTATACAATATAGTGAATTAATATTATAATTTTAATAAATATAGCGAATGAATATTATAATGACAAATAATATAGTGAATGAATATAAGAATGAAAATAACAATTCCATTTGTGGACCTGAAAGTTTAGACAATGTAGCTGCGAGAAAAAAAATTGATTTAAAATTATCTCATCAAACTTGGGATATCCATGGATAATCTGAAATTATATAGCAATAGAATAGTAAACCTAAAATTTCGATGTGCTGTTCCGTTTCCTTGCAATAATTTATGTAGTGAGTCTCATCGGAAATAGCGATTTTAATGAAATGAATTTGAATGCAATTATGTCACATCATTAAATATCACAACATAAAATAATAAACTGACGTTATAATATAAAATAATAATACCAGCAGGCCAGTAAACTATAGTAGAAATCATATATCCGTAACTAAGCTGAACATCCACTCATCGAAAGACTTCAACTGTTGCAGTTTCTATTGAAATAAGATCTACTAAGATTAGAATTTGTTTTCACAATAATAGTCAGAGAACATAATAAGCGTAGGTACAAGATATATATGACATCTACTGGTATGTTACTGAAAATAAAAATTAGATGTGTATTAATATCATAATCATATTTGAAAAACTGATGACAGCTAATAATAAGGCGAAATAAATTTCAGATGAGTATGAATCTAAAAACTGAATCTTAATAAAACTAAAATAAAAAATTAGGAAATTGAATTTTTCTATATTTCTTGTACACCCATAAATAATTCCTCATGTCTGTGAAATAGGAAATGAATGATTGTAAACTGTTAGGTTTTGAATTAATATATTTTTCTGATGAAGAAGGAAAGTGCTTTTTTAAGTAGAATTTTTCGAATATGATCCTTTCTAAAAAAAAACAATAAAAACCTTCCTATCTTTTCAAATACATAACGTAGGTTAGATGAGCTATAACTGACAAGGATGCATAAATGCGAAGCTGAAAATGACTTATAAAAAAGCATACAAAATGTAGTGAATGGATGTTATAATATAAAACGATAATAATTTCATTTGTATTTACGTGTCTGCAGATTGTGGTCCTGCTGCAATTGTATACGGACCCGCACATCCACCATGAACCTGAAAGCTTAGATAATGTATCATGGCCACCAGAAAAAAAAAATTGATTTTAAATTATTTTACAAAACTTGGGATATCCATGGATGACCTGAAATTGTATAGTATATAAGGAATCATGGGATATAAAGCATATAATGAACCTAAAATTTCGATGTGCTGCTCTGCTAATAAATGTGATATAACCACAATGGAACTGACTCTTAGCTTCGGGTCTTGATCCCTACTGAGCCCTTGCGGCACGTCAAGCCGGCCAGTTCAGCGCAAGGGTGAGAGAACTAGGAACAGTAATGCATACTAAATAAATGGAGCATACAATCATTATGGCTTGGTGTTACTAACGCTCACACCCCATGCTTATAAGCAATAATAATGATTTTTGGCCTCCTGAGCTGGTTCGTCATCGCAATTACTTCCTTGTTAAAGACTGAAATGAGTGCGCTACCTTAACTTAAGGTGAGAGAATGTAAACAGAAGAAACATGTGCCCAGTGAGAGGAGCATTCGTATTCTACCCATTATGTTTTGCCAAAATTTACTCTCTTACCATTATTGAGCAGTATTACTATATAGTATCGGGAAGAAGGCTGCTGCAAGAAGGTGACCTAGGACGTATGGCGAAAAATAAGTGTTAATTTCGCAAATAACATTTTATCTATCGACATTCGTATTACTAAAGGATGTTGAATGCTGTTAGTACAGTAATAAAAAGTCAACCGTGGATAGAAAAAGTGCATGTGCCTTCTATATGGAACATTTGAGTAGTTGAAAAACATCCTTCGATTTACTGTCAGCTTTGTGGAACCATCCGGTGCGCGCATGTTCCGAGAGAACGTGAGCATTAATTATTCATGATTATATGTGTTCGCTACTAGTGTTCCGCGTGTGTTTGTACTCAATCATGTTCGGTGATAAGAAATATCGTTTACCGCTCAAATTCCAGCATTTCGCAAATTTCCGTTTTGTTTATGTGTATATTTACTATCTTTGTAGATTCCCGGTGACTATTTTGAAAGCAGCATGAGTTTGCTAATGAGATTAGTTTGTCTGTTTTCTTTGGAAATTTTAAATCAGTGAGAATATTCAGTGTTTACCTCAGCGCATATTGATTGCAATCATTTAGGTAATATAAACATATGATCTGTGCATGAAAAATGGTAATAAGAAAAATGTTTTTTTTGTTTTTCTATATCAATTTGGTACAATTCTTATTTGTTGAAACAGGTGAGAGTAGTGAGATTGCGTTTTACTTACTGCCTCTACTTGGTGCTCATCGCGTTTCGTTTTTGAGAACATTCATTTTATTCATTATTATTATTGTTATTGATGTTCAAGATGTTACGCGAAACAGTAATTCCTGCATTTTTTTTATCAACATTTTATTCTGTCCACTCGAAATAATCAACGCTTTATAATAGACTTATCAGCTCACACAGAATTGACGCACGTTTTTTCAAACATCGAAACATGTTTGAAAACACATAGAACACCTGTTTTTTTTTTCTAAATGTAGACATAAAAATATTTATTTATGCCGGTGAGGCTCAAATAATCTTAGATCTTTACCTCACAATTTATCTGTAACGTATGTCCTATGGTCAGTATCGTATTTTTCTTTCTTAGCATTGCAAATTTATTGCTTTCATTTATCTCAACTCCCACACAGTTATTTACTTCCACTATTAATCGAGAGCTGTCGATGACAGTTAACATTTTTGCATAGGTATTATGGGCAAATACAATCATACCCTATGTTCAGAGCGTCGAGAAATCTTCCTTCACGAACCTTTCGTAGATCAGATTGTATTAATTGTATTCTTATTAATATCTTATTCATTGTATATCAAATCAACAATATGAACCAATAATTTCAGTATAATCTATCATAATATTGCATCACCATCAAACATGCTGTTTGCCGGCGCCGGTGGCGTAGTGGTAAGCGTGACCGCTACTTGGCACACCAGTAGGTCTGGGTTCCATCCCAGTCGAGGTCGGTGGTTTTTCTGAGGCGAAAAAATATGGTCACATCTTCCTTCGGAAGGGAAGTAAAGTCGTTGGTCCCGGCTCATGTGTTGATGAGTGCGATATGTAGGGTCCAGGTGGTGGAGTCGTCTTCCTGGCGTCAGTGGTTGTCGCCACGTTGTGAGGAAATAGGCCGACGGCAAACGAATATAAAAAAAAACATGTTTTTCGTTGCCAGCCGTTGTCATTAAAATAACAAGATCATTCGAGTAAAATAAAATATCCACTCCTCCATTATTCTTATCACATGCACTTCAGTTTTATCTCCACTCTTGATAGTCAATGACGTACAGTATGTTTTCTTGTATCCTGCTTTTTAATCGATTATAACACCTTGATCTGGTATTCTTATCACATATAATAACGCCTGCGGATTATTACATTTTGGCTCAACATGCACTCTATTAGAAATCAACATGAGATTGTGCATGAGCCTGATTGACCGCCCACGGATGCTTCTCCATTGTTGCCAGATCAGCTGTATTTACACAAAGAACCAACAGATGATGCTTGGGACCAACATACATCCTCAATGTGTAAAAACTGGTGACCCATTATGAAGCAATACCGGCGCCAGCCGGTAAGTAATAGTTTCACTAGAGTACGTTTTTTCTGAGCGGCAGCATGCCCCCTTTTCTGTACAAATCCTGCAAATAGAGATAAGACAAGTTGGGCCACCCCTCCGTTTGGTGGCCCATCATAGCATTAGTAACTGATATTGATTCTATTGATTCCTACGCTCATCGATTTGGTACCAACCGGGGGAGACTTGGTCCTATACCCAATGCTTTCCTTATCTCCAATCCGTTCAACTACTCGCAAGATTTTGTGATATACAGAAAAAAAATCTGATTTTTCAGATTTTTTATTTTTGATGAATATATCAGAGCATGTAAAATCGTATTTCTTTCCACACGAAGCAGCAACTTGCATGAAATAGTTGTAATAAAGACGAGCTTTTGTATACAACCATATCTACAATGATTGAAATGTCCGATTAATAATGTTAGTTTGTAGGTTTTGTAACGCTCCATATGTGCATGATATTCAACAGAAATTCACACTTTCGAGCTGTGTACAGTTGGCAGAATATTAAAATTTGAGGTAGTTCTAAGCATTCGGGTAACCTAAATTTTGCAGGTAGTCGGTGGGTGAGTGACCACCAAGTACTTCATAGCAAGATGCTAGGAAGCGGACCGGAAGATTTAATGAGCAAACTCCCAATCGGCATACAATACTACCTAATTTCGCGGAGGAAATCCCGGAATAAAACCTGTCTCGGACCGGACTAACGATTACAATTTTTTTATTTGAAACTACACGGGATACAACGTGTTTGTTTGTTTGGTGATTTGAATGAAACTCCATGCACGCTATTAGAAATCAATATTCACATAAAGCCTTGGTTCTCATTCCGTCTAGTGCCATGTACAATGCCTCGAAAAATCACACAACCCAAGTTGAATATGGTTAATGTAATTTTATATTCAATAGGATATTAAATCCTCACGGCCGCTCCTTTTACTTATGTGCATTTTTCTGGACATAAATTTTTCATGTTTGTTTTTTCGAAGTGTGTGTTAACAATCTTTCGAATGCTTTTAGGCACTCCAATTTTTAAGCAATACAATATGCCTTATATAAGTATATATTGTATTATGTATAGCCTATAAACCTGACCCGCTTTAAAGTTAATCTTACATGGTATTCCTAACAATTTGTAAACAACAATAACCCACACAGCTCGAAAGAGTGGTGAACATTTCTGTTCAATATCATGCACATAAATGGAGCGTCACATAACGTGCAAGTTTACACAACAAATTCTGTAATCTAATGAGATATTTCAAACATTCTCTAAAATATTCTATGCATAATCCCATCTTTCATAAACATATTTCTTGCGAATTGTGGTATCATGTAGAATGGAATACAATTTTTCACGCATCAAGAATTACATCACGATGAAAATTCAGATTTTCTTTCTGTGCTTACAACGTTTACTGCAACGTCGAAGACAAGCTTCACACCTTTTTAAACACCTCATAACATATTATGGACGTCTTTGTGTACTGGCAAAACGTTCTGATCTAAGTAGGTTTTCCAGTTTGACTGTTAAAAATTGTGAAGGGGTAAGGCAAGGTTTTGTATTGAAAAACTAAATACGTATACTCAAGATGAGTGACTACGATGCCCAATAGATGTAGAAGCGGCAGTAGAAGTGGCTTTAGCAGTAAATGCGAGCAAAATTATGTGTGATTCAAGATGAAATCTGAAACATTCAACATGAGCGCAAAATATTCCTCTGGAAAGAATTACAAATACTCGAGCAAGTGGTGGTTCGGCAATTACTTCTACCTTGAAAGACACTCGTCAATTGTACTCCTAAACATCATTTTGCTATATCCTCAACAACTTGTACTCCCACGAGAGTACTTCCCATAGCTGAACTAAAAGTATAATAGCAGTAATCAAAGCTGATATCGTTCAATTGGATGAAACGTACTAAGGAGCACTAAATACTCTAACAGGCAAGAGAAGTGTTGCATAATGTAGTACTTTTTGCATGGCAAAAGTGTTGCATAGAAAAGCATAAGTATCCTTTAACTAGAACAATTGATTTTTTAAAGCCTTTCCACGTTAAATTTCGGACACTTTTCTGTCGGTGTAGGTTTTGACTTATTTTACGGATCGTTGAAACGTTTCACTTATGTGACATCTGAAACTCTCCACTTTATTTCGTGGTACAACATGTTTACATTCTTGTTACATTCAGTAAAGTGGCGTCGAATCAAGTAAAAGTGCGCAAACGCATTCTGTACGAACGGCAGAAAAATCCGAATTCAACGGTACGCGATCTTGCCAAGAAACTAAAAATACCGAAAAATATCGTGTTTTGTGTTTGCAAATCATTTGACCAGTGCTTGACTGTGAACCTGAAGGTTGGAAGTGGTACGAATCGAAAAGTATGCTCCCGACAAATGGACAAGAAGATGGTAGCCATTATTGAAAAAAATCCCAATCTTTCTGTGCGAAATGTAGCTTGCAAAATTGGGAAGTTTAAATCTTACGTACACAAATTGAAGCAGAGGCAAGGAATGAAGGCGTTCAAAGTGAAAAAGATGCCCAACTGTAAAATGTCGTGCTAAGGAGCTTTACAGCAATGTTTTACAAATATTTTCTCGTAACATAATGGACGATACGTACTTGAAGACTTTAAACAGCTCTCGGGTCTGGCTTTTTGTACCACAATGCAAAGTAACGCCGTTGAGCTGCAAAATGGTGAGTAGACAACTTGGATGGAGCATGCGTCCCCGCAACATAGCACTGGTCCTCACAAGTTCCTACCTCATGCTTCCACGGGTCAAGAGATGACAAAGACCGCCAGCTAAGGGTTGCGTACTTAGCTGGTAGTGCAGCCTGGGCACTGTTGTCCTTCTGACTTCAGCTAGATTGAGGAGGTGCGTTCCGAGCGTCTGTTCACCAAGGAGGTGCAGCTCAAACAGCGTCTGTCCTGGCATCCAGCGGCTGAGTAATAAACGCTGTATCGCGTCAGCTATACCTTAGGAAGCAGTCCCACCAACGCGATGTAGAAAGGTGGCATGCTGAAATCTTACCCTACCACAAAAAATGGAAGTATTCTTTATACGGTGTATAATTTCAGATCATCTATGGAATTATGTTGTTTAATAATTTTAAATTTTTTGTTTCCTTCGTGGCAATGATAATGCAAGATCGTCTACAATTGCAGCTGGACATCAGTCTACAGACATGCAGACAGTACAAATATAATTGTTACTATCATTTTATATTATAACATCCATTTTATATTATAACATCCCTTCACAATATTTTTAAAGCTATTTTCAGGTTCGCATCTATGCATCGTCGTAAGTTTTAGCCCACCTAACCCACGATATGATTTTAAAAGATAGGATGGTTCTTAACATTTTTTTAAATAAGCAGTTTCATAATATGATACTTTATGCAACGCTTTTAAGTTGCAAAAAGTACTACTTAATGCAACACTTCTTTTTGATTACCGGTTACATAACTTAGCGTGGAACGTAGTAATACTTCTGAAAATAAATGATATTATTTTCCAATTATACCCTCAGCATTTCGGTGGAGAGATTTTGCTCTGTTTGAATTACTTGTCGGGGTAAGGTCTGTATCCACATTAATCCGGACACCTTCAAATCATTGTTACTTTTGAAATATTGCACATAGGAATGAAAAATTTCACTGTGGTATAGCTGAGAGTCTATGATGAAAAAGATTATGATTGATGTTTACATTTCATGTTTAGTATTCAATATGGCGACGAAAAAAAAAACAAGTGCGCGAGCGAATTTTGTACGGGCGTACGGCAAATTCTGACTTGTCAATACGGGACCTTGCAAAAACATTGAATTTGCCTAAATCCACTGTTCACGATGTGCTCAAATCATTTTCGGAACGTTTGACGGTGGAGAGGAAAACGAGAAGTGACAAAAACATTGGACGCGCTGATCCTGTCATGGACCGAAGTCAATTGGGCTCTGATGAAGCGGAAGCTTTCTGGAAAGAAGCAAGGAATCAAAGACATCAAACACTTCCACCAAATTTGGACAAAGACGGCTTCTACGATTTCTGAAGAGTCTGTACAAACCCTAATGGACGGAGTTAAGCGCAAAGTTCGAAAATTTTATGCAAACACCGAATAACTATGTTTTGTCTTCACGAATTGTTAAAATACATCCCATGAATCTGAAACAAACAACTACGACGGAAATATAATGCGAAATTTATGTTTTATCCATGTTTTGAGGTGTCCGGATTATTGCGGATACAGACCTTAGAAGATGTTGTTGATATCACAAAACGATGTTAAAGGGTAAGAGGGTCTTTCGAGGTGCGTATGGTACGGTATGTCCACGCATCCTTCCTCCCCTGTAGATTCAGAAAATGCGTTGTGGTTCAAATATATTCATTTGAATCCAACTCATTTTACTGAATCATCTTTTGCGGTTATTGCAACGCAGTAGGCCTGGCCGCTTTGACGCTTGTATGATGTCTTTGATATGCTGCATCATTATTGACAAAAAATAATAGGTCGTCATCTAACCCAATTATTTTCAGGATCCTTGAGGTTGAAAGAATTGGAATTCGGAGTCACTTATTAGAAAACCTACTTGGATGAATGTACGACTCGTTCTGAAAAAAATGTTATTTTGCATGGACTATAATATTGTACCAAAAATTAATCTTTAAATTAATCTTTCATGTGACTTTCACACTGCACAGCATCAAACGTTGCTGTAGAAGCGTACACTGATAGGCAAAATAAAGTGCCCACCTCATCGTTTTTTCAATTTCTCTCATTTACTTGGTTCAAATTAAAGTAAACACGCTGTATTTTTTTTATTATCTTATTTTTATATTCTTTTTAAGTTTCACTTATGGAATACTGAAAAAAAGGAGTTTTACTTAAAGAAAAACAAAATCAATTTATGTTGAAAAAAAAACAGTGACAAAATAAAGTGCCCACTTCAAAAATCGATATGTTTTCGATAAGTTTCCATTGGAAGACCCCTCGATTGTTTATGTTTTGATATTTTGACATGTTTTGAAGCAAACGGCTCAACCTGGTGCATTTGTATACGTGATCGCATTTGGTTCAATTGAAAAAAAATGGAGAACGCAGTGCTTTCGAAAGCAATTCCCTTGTGTATCCGAAAATTGGTCGTTCGTGATGTGCAAAACGGTGAATCGCACCGGGCTGTCGCTAAGAAGTACAGTATCAGTAAGGCAGCGGTTGGCAAAATTCTTCTGAAGCTTAAAACGTTTGGATCAGTGGTGGATTGCCCTGGCAGAGGCAGGAAGCGGAAAGCGGATGCGAGAACGGACACCAAGATCATGCGCGAAGTCAAGAAGAACCCGAAGGTAACTGTCCGCGAGATCCAGGAAACCCTTCAGTTATCAGTTTCCGGTCGAACTGTTCGTCGCCGTCTCGTAGCACAGGGGTTGAATAGCAAACTTGCCCGGAAGCGCCCATTTATCAGCAAGGCAAACAAAGCCAAACGGCTTAAGTTTGCTAAGAAGCATGCTGATAAGCCCCTAGAGTTCTGGAAAACGGTTCTCTGGACGGACGAATCAAAATTCGAGCTGTTTAACCGAAAGCGGCGGGTTCGTGTTTGTGCAGATCGGGAGAAGAACTTCAGGAGCGCCACATACAAGGCACGATGAAGCATGGAGGAGGAAATGTGATGGTCTGGGGGTGTTTTTCGTGGAGTGGAGTGGGAAGCATTGTGAAAATCGACGGGATAATGACGGCAGATTCTTACATCAACATCCTGCGAGAAAATCTGGAGGTTTCGCTGATCCAGACGGGAATTGAAGAGAAGTTCGTATTCCAGTAGGACAACGACCCGAAGCATACTGCCAAGAAGACCAAGTCTTTCTTCCGGTCTTGTCGGATCAAACCGCTGGAATGGCCTCCACAAAGCCCGGACCTCAATCCCATGGAGAATTTGTGGGCGATTCTCGATGCCAGGGTTGACAAAACTGGTGTTACCAATAAAAATAACTATTTTGAAGCCCTGTAGCGCGCCTGGGAAGAGCTAGATCCACAGCACCTAAGGAACCTGGTCGAGAGCATGCCGAAGCGCCTGCAGGAGGTCCCGAAGGCCAAAGGAGGACACATCAATTATTGAAATGCTTTTATTTTACTTTAATTTATGTTTTCTGTAGCCTAAATGAAGTGGGCACTTTATTTTGTCACTGTTTTTTTTTTCAACACAAATTGATTTTTTTTTCTTTGAGTAAAACTCCTTTTTTTTCAGTATTCCATAAGTGAAACTTAAAAATAATATAAAAAATAAGATAATAAAAAAATACAGTGTGTTTACTTTAATTTGAACCAAGTAAATGAGAGAAATTGAAAAAACGATGAGGTGGGCACTTTATTTTGCCTATCAGTGTATATATATATATATAATAAAAAGAACACACAAAAGACAAGAAAAAAAAAAAAAAAGAAAAGGAAAAAAAAAAAAAAAAAAAAAAAAAATTTACATTACAAAAAATAAAAAAAAAAAAAAAAAAAAATAAAATATTTTTTTTTTTTTTTTTTTAAACGGAAAAGGGAACTTTTGTTTCCCGCCCCCGCAAACCTTTCGCAGCGTGTGGTGAAAAAAAAAAAAAAAAAAAAACCAAACCCCCCACAATATAATTAAAGAAAGTTAAAAAAAAACAGAATTAAGAAAAAGAGACCCAAAACAAAAAAACACTCTAACTGTATTTGTAACAAGCCCCCACGAAAGCTGTACACAGCAGTTGGTGAGACCATCAGAATCCACAGAAGAAACAGACCAAAATAATGAGGGTGGCGAAGATGTCATAGGTAGCAAGCAAATCAAATCGGTAGTTGTAAACTTTACTTCTGGAACTACGACAAAAAGCACAATACAAAATCAGTATAGCGGTAACACTTCATCTCATGGTCGAAAGTGGAATGGACGCACCAGTCGTAACAAGTTTAAAATAATAATGTTACCTTTCATCATACTAACTATTGGATTGGTAGTTGGTTACGTATTTTCTGGACTAGTTAATTGCAAGAATAATCATTCAAACAACAAACCTAGCAAGACAAACAATATTTGTTTATCTGAGGAATGCGTAAGAACAGGTATAGTACAATGTCTAACCAGTAATACAAATAATATTAAAATAAATTCTAGCATCATCTCTGTTGGCCGCTATGGATCGTACGGTGGATCCTTGCACCGATTTCTTCCAGTTTGCATGTGGAACTTGGAATAAAAAGCATGTTATACCAGAGGATAGAAGTTCTATAAGCACGTTCGAGGTTGGTAAACCAAACTCAGTTGTTATGGATTATAATAACAGTATATAATTGAACATATTTAGGTTCTTGCTGATCAGCAACAAGTGATACTAAAAGGCGTTTTAGAAGAATCTATTGATACAAACGATAACCAGGCGACAATAAAAGCTAAAATGTTCTACAAAAGCTGCATGGATCTACGTAAGTTAAACATTTTCAAACAGCTCTGGAACCAACATGCACGCTGAACAAGCTTTTCTATTAAACACCGTTGATATTCTACTGATACTATGTTTGGAAGCCATTTATTATCAGCAATTTTCGGGCAGTCAACGGATTTACCGTTTCTTTCGATATTTGTCTTGAATAATTTCCATATTTGCGATGATTGGAATGTGACAATTGTAGAACAGCTTTTATGACAACTATTCAATCGATTTAACTATTATGTTTACGGCAAATGAATTGTATTTTTTACATTGCCTGCTTTATGGCACATTTCATGCGTTTAAAAGATGAAAAAATCCAATTAATTTGATTTTATATCAAAAGAGCGCAAAATACAAATGACCTAATAATTTCACAACACTATGATGAAATAACGAATGTTTACATATGTGAACTGTGGCCGTTCTCATATCTCAAACTCATGTAGAGTTGTCCAATCATTATATCATTATACATTATAAATATATCCTTTCTAGAACAAATACGGAAAATAGGAATTAAACCACTGCGACAAGTACTTAAACTCTTGGGAGGCTGGCCTGTAATTGAAAAAAGCTGGACACCGCCGAATACGAGTGTTGAACAACTCATAGGAACTCTAAGAGGAGTATACAGTGAACCTGTATTAGTTGAGCTTTATGTCGGCGCTGACGATAAGAACTCTTCCAGGAATATTCTACAAGTGAGTAAATTTTTTGTTTAGTTAAAAACTCTGCTAGTAAATATTATATTGTAAATATTATATTTTGAATATTATATTGTAAATATTATATATAAATGTAAATATTATATTTTTCATAATTTTTTTAATTTACAACGAGCAAGTTTATCAAAAAATAGTCAGATCTTTAAACATAGATCAATGAGAAAAGAGGCAGTTTCAAATGCGTGTATTTTGTATACGATAGAACGAATCGGAAAAGAGCTTTAAGATCAAATGTAGGTCGTTACATGACTTGTTTTAAAAGAAAAATGTGTCAATATTAACGTGTAAAAAATATTGGAAAAGCTTTGCACAAAACAAAATTACGTTAAAGCATCCACACGTATAATGAATAGGTTTAAAATGCACCGGTGAGAAAAAACGGCCCACCACGATAAATCGGATAAGACGGAAAGTTCTGAACAATGTACCAGATATACCAGATATAGGTATATATCAACTTGCTACGAATTAAGTTTTTGGATCTGTGGGAAATCAGAAAGATTTTCGGTAACAAATTAGCGTTAACAGAAAGATTTTCGGTAACAAATTAGGGAAAAATGCGCCACGTGGTTTGGTCCACACCAAACCCAAACGACCTAAACGATCCAAACGACCTTTCAAATTCATATTGTTGTTATGAGTCACGAAAACAAGAAGTTACGAATGGTTAATCCTGGAAAGGCAGTTGGGATGCGTCCCTTAATCCCTCGCAAAAAAATATTTTATGCTGAACTAACTTGACTTTCAGCCTCTTTTTTTTTTGTTGGGGCGTAGAACCACTGCGTCCACTGAGTTGAACTTTTGTGGTATACCCCTGCCAGCCAGCCAGTGTCAGACAGTTCGTTTCGTCAGAGAGACGAGCTGGACCTTACATATTAACTCCATCGGAGATGCGACTTTATCTGAGATGCACCGATTTTTTAAATTGATTTAATGCATACACTCTTAATAGATAGAAAGAAGATTGATGATGATTTTCAGGGTTTCCGGCAAAAAGATAGATCGCGATGCAAGAAGATGCAAATAACTGCCAGATTTTTCACCCATCTAAGATTGAGATTTAGATGTGTCACACTCCCAGAATAAAACCAACATTACCAGGAGAGAAATCATAATACAGTAATGAATGGCGCATTATAGTTGTATCGTAACTTATTTAATCCTTATGCTACGTGAAAGGCTATAATAGCATAACATATAATTCACACATAACAGCTGTTTTTCGGGCCAACGAAGCCGGATTTTATAAACTCTTGTTCTAGTTCATTTAGCGTTTGGTTGAAAAAAGTTCTAGTTGAGAAAACTTCCTTGAAGAATAAGTATAGAAATATTCTTATAGGTAGGGACAACCAGGCAATGTACGCAAGCTTCCTAATAAACTGGGGAAAAAATTACCCTTCAGTTCTCTGTCAAATGCAGGAACGAACCTGTCCGGAAGGCTGACGCTCAAAAATAAGAAATTTTTTTCAAATTTCTTGAAATTTTCAGATGCTGATTCATATCGCATTAGTCAAATGTAAAGTGTTTACATATGTTGTGTCAATAGATAACTTCCTGGAACGGTTTATATTTTCTGCAGCAATTCCCATTCACCTTGTTTGTGTTTTTTTTATTTTATTTTTTATTTTTTAAACCAATAAGTTGTACGAATATCTTCAAAATTATTCGTCCGCTATAATTTAGAATATTCAGAAACATAAAACTCAAGAATTAGAATTTCTTGTTTGTTCAAGCGGAACATACAGGGAAAAAGCTTTTTATGAGACATAAAAAAATGTTATACATGTCTCAAACATGAAGGACGCCAGCAATGAACTCTAAATTGCTTAGTTTTAAAATAATAGTTCGGAAAAAAATTCTCATACATTCAATAGGGATAGGGTGTGGCATTTATAACACACGTGCGTTTTCTAGGATTCCAACTTTTGACAACGCAATAATGGTGACCATTTGATATTGTGATATAATTAACGCATTATGGTGAATGTCGTACATTATCTTACGATTTCATAAGCACACATCTAAACAAGTAATAGTTAAATCATAGAAATAATTAAACTGAGATAATAACCACCAATTTTCATAATCCCTTCGTATTTCGCACAAATCTCAAAAACCATAAACATTTTGTGCCAGAAATTTGAACCACTTGTATGCTTCATTGTAGCAACTATTTATTTTATAGTTTGGCATGCAAAATCTTTGTAGTTTCTTAGCTGCGTGTCTTCAAATTTTTTAAGTGACGATACTATGTCTTTGTTGCAGGGTCACAAGTAAACCATTGTGTTGACCAATATTAGATTTTGAACCATTTCACCTTCTACAAATTATAAACATAATATATTGTGGAATACCCATTCCCAGATACACCTCATCTCTTCGCCATTTATGCTACTAGAAAACATGGGATTTACGTACGATTGAGTTTGTTGATTTTATTTGTTGAAAATTGACATTATTATGAATTAGAACCAATTCTATTGATCTGTTGATTCAATGCAGGAGGGATACGGAAACTTATATGGAAAAAGTTTCCAGTTATAATTAGAAATGTAAAGTATGTGGACTGTTCATTTAGTGCGATTGCTAATCATTTATTTTAAACACGTATTAAACAAGTTAAGATTGTAAAGAGACTATATGAGATGAATCCTAATCTGACTTCCAAAATAATTCCTTCTAGATCGACCAACTTGTATTGGCACTTCCATCACGAGACTATTATTTGAAACAAAGTAGTGAAGGAGATCTTAAGGCTTATCATCACTATATGACTCAAATTGCCATTCTTCTCGGTGGTGATCCTACGATTGCATCTAGAGAACTATTGGAGGTGATTAATTTTGAAGTTCGCCTAGCTAATGCTTCGCTTCCAGAAGCGGATAGGCATGATACTAGTGCAATTTACACTAAAATTACATTGCAACAACTGCAGCATCAAGTTCCACAAATAAATTGGCAGGAATATCTACAAGTAAGTTTCAGCATTGTTACTGTTCAGTTATTGTATGACTAATATTTATTTTATTTCAGACCACACTAGGTAGCGTAAAGCTTGACGATAATGAGGCTATTGTTAGTTACGCAATGCCATATTTAATAGAAATGGGTCGTATATTAAATGTGACAGATAAACGGATTATTCATAATTATGCCATCTGGCGATTTGTGATGTCTATCATGACGCATATGATTGATGATTATCAAAAAGAGAGAGTTGAATTTAGAAAAATTTTACTGGGTATTCAATCTGAACGCCACAGGTGGTCTCAATGCGTTGAATGGACAAACAAAAAACTTGGCATGGCTGTCGGTGCTTTATTTATACGTGATAACTTCAATCAAGAAAGTAAAGAAACTGCACTGGAAATGATACATACCATACGAGAGGCTTTTAATGAACTGCTTGCGGATATCCATTGGATGGATAATGAAACAAGAGCTGTAGCCAAAGAGAAGGCAGATGCCATGAATGAACGAATTGGGTACCCTGAAATATTGACGAATCCTGAGGAATTGGAGAAGGAGTACATTAAAGCAAGTGAAGTTGAATAATAATTATTTGAATGACATTTTAGTACTATTTCACTCTATTTTTTGTTAGAATTATTTATACGGTTATACGTTTTTTTATAATTCCTGTAAAAAATGATTGCTACTTTAAATGTCACATGTTTTTTAGATTCTGTTATCTGTAAGAATCTTATTTTAAATTTGGGTAGACCCAAACATGTGCTTATTTCTTTTATTTTAATATTTGAGTATGGCGAAAATGATAGTTGGATGCCAAGATATATTTTCATAAATGTTTAGTTAACTGAAACATCCAAATTTATTTAGCAGAAACATGAGATTGTAAACTAATCTGATTTTTATTAACAGCTCTCTATATCAAAGGACCACTTTATTAACAACATGTTGAACATACTGAAATGGGATGCCGAGCGCAACTTGCAACTACTGAGAAAACCAGTTGATAAGGATAAATGGGCGACAGAGCCGGCTGTAGTCAACGCCTTTTACAATCCAAATAAAAACGACATCGGTAAAAACAAATTATTCAAAATTATAACATCGTGCAAAATAATCATTGATGCTTTGTAGTTTTTCCTGCTGGAATACTTCAGCCATTGTTTTACAGTCAACATTTCCCGAAATCGTTGAACTATGGTGGAATCGGAGTAGTAATAGGTCATGAAATAACACATGGTTTTGATGACAAGGGACGTCAATTTGACAGAGATGGGAATATGATGCAGTGGTGGAATAACGCAACTATCAAAGCGTTTCGTGAGAGAGCTCAGTGTATAATTGATCAATATTCACGATATAAAATAAATGAAGTTAATCTTTATATGAATGGTAGAATGACACAGGGTGAAAATATTGCTGACAATGGAGGACTGAAACAATCATTTAGGGTGAGTATGAAACCTAAGATGCAGAATGCACGTATTTTACTAATTTTTTAGCAATGTGAGGAAGGTGAGATAAAAATGGTTTTATTATAAGAAAAGCTCTTGCAAGATATATGCACACTTAAACTCGTTTGGCAGAAAATAACATTGATCTGAAACGGCAAGTAATGCTCCTGCTAATACTCCATCCAACAAAATATTGTTTCTGAGATCAACCAATATAAATTTCCGGCTTATTAGCAAATCAATTTGTTTTGAGAAAATTTGCAATAGTAATGTGGTTAGCAGATTTGTAAAGTTAGTTTTTGTTTTCGCAACCATCGGTCATATAGTTTTTATTTTAAGAAGAAGCTACTCAAATGGATTGTTCTGTTTTCATATTTTTCAGGCATATCGAAAATGGGTGAATCTCCATGGACCAGAGCTTAATCTTCCTGGTCTGAATATGACGCATGATCAACTATTTTTTCTCAACTACGCTCAAATATGGTGTGGTTCTATGCGACCTGAGGATGCTCTTACGAAAATAAGATCTTCAGTGCACTCTCCCGGTATTATTAGAGTAATTGGTCCTCTTTCGAATTCCAAGGATTTTGCAGAGGCTTATAACTGTCAACTTGGTTCACCAATGAATCCGTCAAATAAATGTAGTGTCTGGTAAATAGAGTGTTTGGTAAATTTCAAAACTGTATAGAATACTTTATTAATAACAGTTTTTTTGTAACTAGAAAAAATACCTTGCAACAAAGTTCTGGATAGTAATGATTGATGAGGGTCACTCAACCTTTAACTACATTTGCACTACAGCGAATATCAAATACCATAGTACCGAAAAGTATACCCGTTATTTCAAGAACCAACAAACTCGAGAAATGTAATATCAAGATTGGTGATAGACGTTGTAGTGCGAACGAAGTATTACGCATTTTAAGAGAAATGTAATTTCAAAACTAATTTTTTGGGCAAATATTTCAATCATTTAAATATTATTTCAATTAAATTTGTTGCTATTTGATACATATCTATAATGTCTTTTGAATAACTCCAATACCTACGTGATTTAAATATCATCGAGTTTTGGTAGATGTAAAGCTTCATATGTAACTAATTTTTATTCTTTTACTTTTCTGATAAGCTTGTTGACATGTTTTCAAGAAAATGGTAGCTGATATTTCGCACTTTTGAAATCAAAAGTATTAGTGCAGTACATTTGTGTCCAATTAAAAAACATAGATATTCATTTTTTCGCAATAGCCGTCAAAACCAAAAGATTATTGTTCAACCCCACAATTTAAATAAAACTGCTGTTGAAAATCAATAGCAAAATTTAATTCATATGTCATACGAAAATCCGACTGATACCATTGAGGATATCGAACTCATGTTTTGTACACATGTAATTACAATTGTTAGGGTTAAATACATTTAAAATAAAACCACCAGTCTGAGAAAGATTCAGACAACATAGAAGGAATTTTCCTTTCATTATAGAATAATATTTAAAAAAAAACAATTAAGAAGTGCATTAATTAAGAATAATAGCGTTATAATTTTACAAATAAAATACATTGCATGGTTTAGGACGCACACAGATGACGTTGAAAAAGCTGTAAGGCCTGTTATCAAGCAGATAAATTTCAATTTGATTTCAGAAATATGTAATATTTACCAATGTTATAATATGCTATCTTCAAATACCACAAATTAATTATAATCGGTAGAAAAGGCTACCAGTGAGACGTACAAAGATAATTTATCAGAATTTTTCCACAATATGAATAGAAAATATTGTTCCACATTTTTGTACTTTTATACATCAATATATACTAAACACATAAGCACATGAAGCATTTGTTAAGCAAACGATGTTTTGGTTAAAGATATTACTATCATAACGAAATTATCAACAGTGGTATTATTTTGAGCAACAATGGAACAATTAAGTGCCAAGTCTGTGAAATGCATGCAAATATCATATATGTAAACAAGATTTACTAAATGTTTTATGACTATATGACACACTATTTTCAATTGATACATATTAAGTTTACAAGCACTTTAAGATATGGCTCTTTTGCACATTGCGGATAGTATTTTAAATTAATATATATATATATATATTAATGTATTAAAACATTTGTGTACAGAAGATTTTGAAAATAAACTCAGTCAATCCACTGTTTTTGTCAATCATTGTTATTTATTCCTCCAGGCCATCTCTGTAGTATATAAAGAATCGGAATAACTTTGGCAACGTATTAATGCGATTGTCGAAAGCGTTATTTTGTTAACCAGCCGCATTGCTATTCTCGTTGCCAATAAGAACTGTCATTACCAATTGATAATTACCGTGCGTTCCGTCATATGTTCCGGTAATTACAAAGGACTTTGCTAGTTTTATAAATTAATTATGAGTTCGTTCTCGCATTTACTATTGTCTCCAGCACATGCCCCGGTGAAGTTGTCCTTTAAAAACACGAGCAATAAGATGATGCCCGCTACACATACAACTTTATTAACCCAAAGTACCTATAGGAAATAGTACCTACCTTGAACATAGCGGATTTCTTTTGAAACATCTTCGCTGGATTTTTTAAATTTAATGATCGAATATTCACCCTCGATTTTGTTAGATCCATATTTACGCATAGTATCATCAGTGCGTAATTGCAGTGTGATCGATTTCTCTGCATCGGTTTTCTCTTCCGTAAAACAGAAAATGAACGCTCGAAATAGTACTTTACTTAGCACTCATTGTTTACAGTTTATTGTTTATCGCACTGCAACGCTAAATGATTCGTAAACTGAATCAATAGTTTATAATAATTCGAAGAGAAAATCGATCATTTCAGTTACGTTCTTATGATACTAAGCGCGAGAAATGTTATTGAACGTTCATTTTTTTTACTAAACTCAAGCGTGTTAGTAATTGAAAAACTAGGAAAAATTTGATCGAACACTTCATTTGACTTTTTTAAGAATAAAAAAATAAAAAACTGAAATATTTTTTCAAACTATCGCAGGTAACGGCGAGCAAATTTCTTTAAATTTAACTAGAAAAAAAGCTTATCCTTTGACTGATTTCGCCTATTTCGTCTGCGACTTACGAACTTTTCGGTGTTGAG
>JAHHFK020001223.1:0-68179 GCA_024533555.2 Aedes koreicus | reverse complement strand
GAAAGAGCACTGTTGTTGATACTTACGTTATGCGATTTGAACTGATCCGTCGCTCACTCAGTCATCCTTAGTCAGTTTTCTGATCGAAAAACCACTCACGGTGCAACCGTTTGTGCACAATTTCTTGGCTCGGGAGAAAGACCACGCATTTCCAAACTTCCGTGCAAAAATTAAAAAAAAATACAATGTAATTTGAATGTTAACCACAGGACGCAGCCAAAATTTGGTTGAATACTGCGTGCATTTTGAATTGACAGTTAATTCTGAGTGTGTCTTATTATTATCGGAACAGTCTATACTTTTGAATATTAAAAAACTGTGTAAGAAAATATGATCACGTTGTACATTTTTTCGTTGATTATGATACTCTCGAGCAGTTTGAATTATAAGCAGATTAAATTGATCGGCCTTTAGCTGGTAGAAGAGATAGGGTTCTATCCAGGCTGAAGGATAGAGCTGCTCTTGACAGTCTTTCACTAAGTAGGTTCTGTGCTGTAAATAGTCATTTGGACTAAATGCAATTTGTTTGGCGATAGCTCGTTACAGAAGCTGATTTTCAAATTAAATATGTGAGTGCAGAATAACGGAATGTTCAAATGATATTCAGCATTGAATATCATTTGAATATGACAGTAAATAATTTTCATAAAACAGATATTTTAGAATTACAATTACATATTTTGTAATTACAAAATATTACAATTTTAGAATAAAACTCTAATTTCACAAAAAAAAAACATGTATTTAAAATTCAATTTCTCAAACAAGTTATCGGTAAATTTATCCAACTGAGTCGAATAGTTCTTTATAGTTCTGATTAGTATAGTTGCTAATTTCCAAGCACTAATTGAATGTGGTGGGGAACAGAGAGAGTACCTTATTTTAGAAGATATTTCGGACCAGGTTGAAGATTTAGACAAATCTAAAGTTCCTTGATAAAGTAACAATTTTAGTTTTATTCCAGTCGTATTGCATTCCTCCCGGCTTTGTTGATAAAACTTTATTCATAACTGTTTTGTCTTCAAACACCTCCTCTATGCTTCGTTAAAGCCAAAATTTGTACACACTATAGACGGTTACGAAAACATTTTAATAAAACCTTTATAAGACCATAAAGATTTTGTAAATGTTCTAGTGAAAGATGTTATGACCACTTGAGAACCTTCGTAGAACCTATTGGCTGCCATGAAAACCAGCATACGGCCAAATGGCCACAGCTTCACTGTCATATCGTGGTTGGAGCTGGAATATAAACTCTATATTCCAGTGTAAAATGCTGGGAGGAAGCAATCTCATTAGCCTGCTTCAGGTTAGAGACGACAACACGGAGTTTATTAAATTTAACTTTCGTGATCTCTGTCACGGCTGAGAATCGCTTCGTCAAATCAGTAGTTATTTGGTACACGTTCAGAGGTTTAATTTTGGGCTGAAAGTAGACAACCCATGGACCGACCGAGTCCATTGGATAAGATCGCGGTCGGAAATTTATCTGTGCCTCCCCATCATCAGGTGGCAAAGGCACTTTTTCAGCTAAACCGTCCATGTCGAAGAAACCTCTTCAACATGCACGATTTGCCTTACTTGTGGGAGCGTTGAACGCCCCCAAAAATTTAAATCACACACAAACACAAAACAGGAACACACACAAATTAACGCTAAACTCTAGTGGGATGAGAGACAGAGGAAAACAAACTTAACTAATATTACTGATCTGTTGCTGCTGCTGCTGCTACTGCTGCTGACGCACCGTATGCCTGAGCGCGCACTTCTATGCGGGCAGCGGGGAGCGGTGCGCTGCGTGGGTGCACGTGTGTATCCGATCGCCTTCGGGTGCACTCGCTCGACGATGTCGGATGACCGTTGGCGATGTAGTAGTGTATCGCTGGTTAGCGTCACCACGCGGAGATGAAGCGAAAATGAGCGGGATGATAATTCGCCAGCAAGCACTGCTTGATTTTCTTATTTCACTGGAAAACCACACTGCCTTCTTAGAAAAAAAACTCACTTTCACTCCTTTCACTGAAGTGAATAGATTTAGAGAAAAAAACTAATTATTTCCAAGGGTCGCACTCGAAAAATCTTCCAAAACAACGGAGCGCTGGATCGAACGGACTTTCTTCTTTCGCTGAACGAAGTGAGATCCTTGAAATTGATTTATTTAATAGCGTGAAGAAACGTGTGGGGGTTTGTAGAAAAGAAGGGCATGGGTTTGGAATGAGATGCTCTCCCCTTTGGTTGGGAAAAAAGGGAAGAGTAAACACCCCCCCCACAAAAAAAAAAGTGAATAGGTTATTTTTTATACAATCCTTACCCACAAAATAATTTTAAACCTTTTTTTTCTCGTTTTTCGTTTCCCATTCTTTTCCCCATCCAATTGCCCCCGGGTTTTTTTTTTCTTATTTAAGGTTAATTTTGACTGAATCGAGCTTATGTCCATCGGTTCATATGATTCGGGTGCCTCTGATCTATGATTATTATTAGAGTTTTTCTGTTGAGAATAATTTGTGTCTTGACTCTTTGATTTGGAAAAATTTGATTCGGTATTTTGCTTAAATCCTGTTTAGTGTTAAGTTTCTGTTTGATTCATTTGAACGCATATGTGCTTTCAATATTTTTGGGCTCTGCCGCTTGTACATACCCAAAATAAGGTTTTTCCAACCCACTGACGTATGCTGCGAGACAGTATTCGTCGATAAAGTGATTAATAGCATTCCAGTTTTCATTCTAAATGGGATTTTGTTTCGCTAATGATTTATTTATTTGTCGTCAATCAGTAGAAGACCGTTTTGTTAGAATGATAGTTACATTTTATGTCTCACTTCTTAGATATATAGTACGCCTTACAAAACTTACCTATCAGGTTTAAAATTTTAATATTCAGACAGTCATAGTGAAGCTCAACATTGTAAGTTGCCATCATCTGATTTAGAGGTCCAAATTAAATAAACGCAAAACTTCTTTTATCTCATTCCAATCGTTAGGTGTATTGTTAGAGATATGTAACGGGGTCCACTAAATAATGAGAACGAAAAGAATGGGTCAGGAAAAAAATACCAGTGAAGTTTTGTTCAAACTGATTTATTTTATTAAAAGGGTCAACTTAAATCTTCAAACTAAGTTTAGTGAATATTGTCATATGGTCCGTGGTACGCCGTGCGGCGCAGCGTAGTCGTTATGCTGGAACATGACCGTTGGACGGCAGCCACATCGATTTTTCGGATGCAGCTTTTGATCCTGTTGGTAAGTTGCTTGGTGTTCTTGGCCTTCCAATTATCCTTGTATACCATGGAGCTCAAAAGACCGAAGAAATCCTCGATAGGACGGCACTGTGGCAAATTTGTCGGATTCCGGTCTTTTTGGACATATGGTATATTTTGGCTCTCCAAAAACGTTAGCGTTTTTTTTGCGTAGTGCGATGATGCCTTGTCCGGCCAAAACACGTATTTGCCATCCGAGTGATGTTGTTTAAGAAATGGGATGAGTATTTTCTGCAAACACTCTCTTTGGTACACCTCCTGGTTGGTTTGAACCACGGCTTCGAAATACCCTTATCGGATATTACGATGTATAACATAACCTTCGATTCAAATTTGTGCTTGAACTTATACATTACTTTTGGAGGAGTAGTAGATTTGTCCTTAGTGTAGAATCGGTCGTTTCCCGGTATCTGAGACTTCGAAAGAGGAAAGTAGCTTTCGTCGTCCAGAACGAAAGATTTTCCGCCGTAATTCCGAGTCATCCAGCGGCATTGGGATTTCACGGTTTGAATCTGCTCATCTGTGTACTCTGGGGATCTGGTTTTCTTTCTACACACTATTCCTTCTTTCTTTAGCGTCTTGCAGATGAGTGACTTCGAACAATGGAACTTTCGGGCTGCTTCCCGTTGACTTACCGAATCCTTGTTGTTGAACATGCTGCGCAGCGAGCGGAGCGTTTTCTCATTCATTATTTTCGCTGGACGGCCGCAACCTTTCTTCCGGGTTACTCTCATGCATGCCAGGATACGGTATACGGTGGATACCGGAACTTTTTCACGACAAAAATGGTCCACCGTGTATTTTTTTCCACGATCTTCGTTCGTTTGAAAGTAGTGTACAACGCGCGCGCGCAGTTCTTCCTGTTTCGACGGCATGCTGAACACGACTGAACATGTTAGAGTGAAATAAGAGTGTATGAAAATTTTCTGGAGAGTGCAACGATTCATTCATCTAAAGTGACATTTCTATGCGGCCGTTTTTGTTCTGATGGAAAAGTATTGAAATCATTCTCATTTTTTAGTGGACACCCGTTATGTGGAGAGGCTAGAGTCAACGAAAATATTCCTGTTAGCATAGAAATTTCCATGTAGTTTACAGCCACGACAGTTTATTAGCGAACAACAGGCAAATTTGCAGTTAAAAAAGATCATGCTCAACGCACACTAGACTGGCGCAAATGTCTGAAGTTTCAAAACTTGCGTCTTGAAGTGATAGTTTTGACAAAGCAGAAAAAGTCATTACACTTACCCCCCCCCCCCCCCCCCCCCCCCCCCCCCCCCCCCCCCCCCCCCCCCCCGAAGTTTTTCATCGCACAACCATTTATCAATGATTTTAAATATTAAATAGTTGATGGTTGGGGGCGACCCCGGCGTAGTGGTTAACATCCACACACGCTAAGAAAAAAGTACCCAAAATTAAGTAAAAATAAACTCAACGTTGAGTTCTGTCAAGTGAGGTTACCAGTTGGGTGAATTAAAAAATTGAAGTAGGTATAATTCACCCATCTTGTCAGTAATGATAGATATACTCAAATTTAAGTTTTTTTATGTTCGATATTTTATTCCAATTTTAAAAATTTTAATTGGCACACACCTGCCGTCGTGTCGTGAATTACAACATCGTCATTCGTTATATTGTTGGTTTTATGCTTATAGATCTATGTATATTATCAACAATGTTTGAAAATTTAATCAGGACCATTAACTATTGTAAACTGGTATTTCCAAACCTAATTTGTTTATATTTTAATTTGAAGACCAAAACAACTCAATTTTAAGTTGAAGCTACTCAACCATCCCGTTCTCTTCGCGCATTGAACGGTTGAGTATTTTCAACTTAATTTTGGTTGAAAATCGTAGCACCCGTCGGCGGTGTTGACGATTGTCATTTATTTGTTAGTCTGGTCGACTACGAACGCATTATTTGTTCGTCGCAATTGTCTTAGGTTATCGGATAACCTTTCAAATCCACGAAATGGTAGCATTGTAAGCAACGCTATTACTTATGGATTGCCAACGTATTTATGAGGTGTTTTATTGTTTTATTGCACCAATATTGATAAATAAAAAGGATCGATTTAACTATTTTTCCGTGTGTTTTAATATTCTGTTCGAAAAAAATGATCATTAGGTATCTATGTTTATGTATAAATTTCTCCCATTTATTTCGATAATTCATTAGGTAAATTTTACCCATTGGCACTTGAAATGTAAGTACCCAAAATTAGGTAAATTTTACCCATTGCTATTTGAAATATAATAACCCAAAATTGAGTTTTCATCTTATACCTAATTTTAACTTAATGCACAAAACATGCGAGATGGGTGAAAAAAACTTAATTTTGGGTACTTTTTTCTTAGCGTGTATACTTGCTCGTTACGCTGGATCCTTTTCGTGGCTGTTTCTAATTGTCTAAGGCTCCATCGATTGAATACGACACCACGTCGTGTGCGATTATCGACTGCTGATATGTTTCTTCCTCACTGAATGGCGACATTGTTGCGTTTGTTTGTTGGCTGATCGGGTTCTGGGTAGTCCGTTGAGGTTTTATCGGATAGACGGGCCCGATCGTTTCAGTAATTTGCTGATGTCTATGGGAACCTTTCATAACAGAGCCTCCCGTTGATGTTGCATTTCTTGTTCGGTGCAACCAGGCTTGAGTTCTGCGGACAGGGTTGCCTAAACCGTCGTTGTCGTTTAAGAATTCATGCCCATTCTGGCTTAAGGTACCTCCAGTGCTTATCAAATGCATCTTTTATGGTTGGATTCAGTTCATCGCAAATACTCAAGTAGATTGCCAGGTTATTGCTGTTACCATCTCTTTTGCACATTTTGTGTGCTTTTTGCTTCCGATTGTTTAAATTATTTTTTATATTTTATATTTATATATATTTTTATATAATTATTTATTTGTCAAATATACCAAACTGGCTGGTTTGAATTACCTTGTCCCCTTATGCTTTTTGAGTGGTACTTGTTCAAATATTATATCAAACAATAATTTATAGAAAACCTCAACAGAAGTCTCAATATTTGCTTCGTTCTGAAACATAGTTTGCCAATCAATTCTGTTAAGTTTGTGTCTTATGATATCATAATTCGCTAAAGAGGGATTCCATCCAGAATGTGCCGGAAATCCCAAAAATCATACCCGATCATCATTGATTTGGATGAAACTTGCCACATGAGTTCGGTACGTTGGAAAAAAAAAATTCCACTGGTGTTAAGATAATTTGGGTTCAAGAGTAACTTTTGAGATGGGCGTATGTGTTTTTTTCCAACATTTTACTTGAAAAATCGTAATTCAAAAACCATTACATTTAGAGAAAAACTTAGAGAGAAACGTAGGGAACTAAAAAACCTTTCTTAAAAAAATATACACAGAATCATCAAGAAAAATCAAAAATAATTACTAAAAATAAAATATCTAAAAAAACATATTTTTAATATTTTTTTAATTTGTTGTATGGAAATTTGAGGAAAAAAGACACGTTTTAAAAAAAACTCTAGGATGGACGCTCTTATAATAAAAAAGTTTTTTAAATAGCGAACTTTGGTGTATATTTCAAATTTTGGTTATTCATTCTTATAAATAAATTTTGATGTTACAATATGGTTTTGGAGATCATTACAAACAATAATGATAATAATGATAAACCACGTAAACGCAACCGTTTTCAAGATATTTCTGATTTTCTTTCAATAAAATTTCAAAACCTCAAAAAATACGCCCTTTTCATAAATTACTCGTGATATTAAAACAACAATAGCTAACGATTGTTTCTCTTGTGTTTTTAGCCTTTTTAAAACACATGTATGTGCCTCTTACTTACTCTTAACAGCTCGTCGATTGAAAATGCTTCACTTAAAGTTATAAGACAAAAATAATGAATTATGGTTGGATTTATATTTATATATACCATTTATTAGTCTCGGTCATTGATAATAGTACATAAACATTATATAAACTATTGATTGCTTTTATATATATTATGAATCCTGCCTTCTTCGTCATTCGAAAACTGTTTTACAAAAACTTCGTTTTCTGAAATTGGAACGAATGAGTGGTACTTTTGTGTACCTGCAATCGTTTTAGTCTGTCGGTAAATTTCATTCCATTCTGCTACCCCCTGTTCATACTCTTCATGTGATACATAACAAAACGACATTTTTGTTAAACAATCATCACTTTTTTGGTTCGCCCATTCGAATAACTCTAATGCACTTTTTATAGGGTGTTCATGTTGTACAGCAAGGCTTGCATATCTTGCCATTCGTTTTAATGTACCACCAATTGCATCGCAAGGTCCCTTACCGTGGGATGTTGCGAAAAAATGCCATTCAGCATCAATATTGTATTTCTTTTTAAACTTACAAAGGCTTGCAAAGTTCTTCCTATTTTTATATTGGGATGCTGCCCCGTCAGACATAAACGTAGCTTTCTTTACTTTATTTTTTGTTTGCAAAAAGCTTATTAGTTTTGAAATAAACACCTGCACCGCAATCGTATCATGTTTCAACACTTCTGAGATAACAATGAAACTGATATTTTTAAGTATTCCAGATTCCGTGTAATAAATGACAAAAGGGTGAATAGTGGCTTGCTCATTACTCCAATAACTACTTTGAACAGCATCTTGAAAAACAAATGAATAATTTTCAGAAAAATCACAAATTATTATTACTGCGCCGTCTTTAAGACAACTTTTATAATCTCTCAAGAAACTAGACTGCTGAGATTTGACAAAATCGTGGGATACTAATTGTTCCAACTTTTCACAAAAATAAGCAATAAATTCATCAATTGGTTTAACAAGTGTCTCTAAACTACATCTATCAGTTGAAATCCATTGCTCAAAAGATATTTCAACTAAACCACGTTTTTCTAATTTGTCTGTTAAACTACTCTCAAAATCTGAAAAGCCTGGACATCGTTCGCATTCACGGAGGTAACATTTTTTAGTTCTAGTTGATGAGCTACATAATATTTCTTCAAAACACAATTTATAATCATTCTCGAATGAATATTTTCTAAGACCATGAAGCATCAAGTTAATGTTCTCATGAATGGTGCAAACACAAATGTTATGAGAACCTGTGCTGCCAAGTAATTTGCAATGCTTTGGTCTTAGTGCTGCAAAAGAGCTAAACCCAACAGCATTTTGATGCATCTCTTGAAATTTAATGAAAGCTTCTCTTAATGAACAAACTAAAAGGCGCTTTTGAATATGAACCCTCTTATCTTCACTCCTCACTGAAACGTAGTCGTTCATACCAGGGGTTGCTCGTGTAATCCCATCACTGTCGTAAAATTGCAAAATTTGGTTTTTTATTTCCGGGTTCAGACCGTGTCCCAGCTTTTCGTTAGGGGCAGCTAAAATACCTTCGTGCTTTGCAAGGAATTTAGCTTGTGATACGATGTACTTGTTTGTTATTCCAAATTCTGCCATTACTCTTTGATTTGTCCAAGATTGTGGTAAAACCGAAAGTATCCTTACTTGATCGTCCCTCGAAGTTTCTGGATCAGCATACCGGTCCTTTAGCTGCGCGATTATTTCGTCATATTCGGCTGCTTTCACTTTCAATTGTTCCAGGTCATCCTCCTCCGCTTGATCCCCAAATATGTGTGTCCGAATGCCGTTTGAAACATCTTTGAACTTTTTGCGGGCATAATTTACGTTCAGGAACTTTTTAGCCGATATTGGCGAAACGTTGATTCCAGCTACGCCCTTGTTAAATAGCTCAATATTATGGCGCCTTGAATAATCTTGCACACTGCTATCAGATGGTACTGACATTAATGATATTGCCGATGGCGTTTCCTCGAGACCATACAAGTCTACTTGCCGTGATGTAGATGGTTGTGGATCCATAATGTTAGTAATTGATGGTTTCTCACTAGGCTCCGAAATTGCAGCATGGGATTGTTCCGTTCTATTTAAATGCAAACGACAATTATCACAAATCATCAAAGAAGTGTCCAAATGTGTTTTGCCCACAAACTTGAGTTTTTTGACATTTTGTTCGGTTAATTTACGAAGGTTTTTTGAGCACCGTTTAGTGGGAAACGGCATACAACACTTCTTCATGTTAAACTCCATTTTCAGTTCACTCAGATAGATTTTACTGATGAATGCGACTATGTATGAGCATATATATTGGCTGTGGTACCTTTGGAAATGCAGGTATAAAACATCTCTGGTAGTTTACAGGCAGCGTACATTAGCTGTTTTTTTTATGAGAAGATATACCTGACATACGTTATAGCTGCTATTTGTCTACCTACCTTAAACAATATGTGTTACTTTCATCGCTACATCACCGAACTGTTCGGAGTGTAGTTTTCACACACTACACCCGACCTCTAACATCGTTGGAGCTTGGCAAAATAGTCAGCAGTTCGATTAATATGCTTCTTCTATATGACCCTCCGCATAATTTCATCATCTGTCCATTTCACACTTGTCGCCCCTGCGACATCTATCTCGCTGTTACTTTCATCGCTTTAGCAAATTCGCTCCCTTCATTCTCTGAGCGGCCCGACCGATACAGCCATAAAACAATTATAAATATATTGATTGCAATATTAAAACAATAGTGCTATTTATCTTGTTCTTTTCAAATGAGTCTTCTTATCATCCTGATATCAAAAGAAAAGAGGACATTAGAGTAATGTGAACGTTATAATATGAAGATCTTGGAAAATTTATCATTTCTGGTGGAAATCTCGATTAACTTAAGAAAAGAGCGAATTTTCTTATGTTTTTTCATTCTATTGAAATAAAATCCGAAAAATCTCGAAAACGGTTGCGTTCAGGTGATTTATCATTACTATCATTATTGTTTTTAATGATCTCCAAAATCATATTGTATAATTAATTTTCATTTATAATAATGAATAACCAAAATTTGAAATATGCACCAAAGTTCGCTCTTCGGAAAACTTTTTTATTATAAGAGCGTCCATCCTAGAGTTTTTTTTTCAAAACGTGTCTTTTATTCTCAAATTTCCACAAAACAAATTTGAAAAATATTAAAAATATGTTTTTTTTTAATATTTGATTTTTAGTATTTATTTTCGATTTTTCTTTATGAAAATTTTTTTTTTTTTTCAGTGTACATTTTTTTTACAAAGCCTTTTTAGTTCTCTACAACTCCCCCATATAAAGTTTTTCTCTAAATGTAATGGTTTTTGAACTACGATTTTTCAAGTAAAATGTTGGAAAAAAAACATACACCCATCTCAAAAGTTACTCTTGAATCCAAATAATCTTAACACCAGTGGATTTTTTTTTTTCAACATACCGAAGACGTGTACCAAGTTTCATCAAAATCGAAGATAGTTGAGTTTGGTGACCGACCGATTTGGCGTGGAATCAGTCTAAATATTATGAAACTCCTCATTTTATTAGGTCTTTTGGCCTTTATAATTCCCCAAAAAAAAAAAAAAAAATATCTGTGTGGTTTTCCCCACCACCTCTTAGAAAAATGCACTTTTTTTTTTTGTCTAGAAAAAAAAAAATACCACCCGCAATTAAATCACCGTATATGTGAACTTTCACTTCTGGGGAAAGTCCACACACCTAGAAATTATGAATTTTACACGAGACGTAATTAATATTTGTGAAAGTCGCGGAACGTTAAGAAAGATTTAGTGTAAAATTATATCTCCAGAAACTGACACATACGCAAATCGACGAAAGATGTGTATGATTGAATTTATTTTCTCATCTCTTTGAACTCATTCCTGTGTTTTCGTCTGCAATGTGACAAAAAAAAATTTCATATACTTCTTTATAAGCGTTGTTTGGGGGAAACTACACGTGTTTCACCTGCCATGTGTACTTTCACCCATACATTCCTTAGCTGTTGAAGTATCAATAATTTCTGAATTAAATTTGGTAGAACTAGCAATTAAAACACCCCCACCTGTCTTCTTTTCAGAAATTTCCAAATTGCGGTCATTTCTAAAAACATTGTAAGAATTACCGAAGATTTCTTCACTCCGAACGCTTTGATCCCAACTGGTTTCAGTTGCCATTATTATTGGGAATGAGCAACCCAAAATTTTATTATGAATTTCTTGAATTTCAATCGCACTTTTCAAGCGGTTTAAATTTTGGCCATAAACTATAATTTCTGTACTTAATTGTGTTTTGGGTGGAAGAGTTTGCTGATTCGAGTTTGTCGATAAATTAAAATTCTTTCAACTAATTACCCCTCTCTGATCTAGAAAGGTCGTCAAGTTCTCGATGTCGTCGTGATCTTCAACATCATTGTCCTCCTCTAAGTGTTTCGTCACTACCGATGAAAACTCGAATGCCCATGCGAGCATGAACATGGCTCACATGGTGCAGCTGAAAAACTCCCCGGAGCCGCCCAGTTGGGTGAATGTTGCAGGAACTATGCGTGAAGATTCGTCAATTGCCGGGTAAGGGTGTAGGATTTCGTCTCGTTGAAAATGTATCGGTTGATAGTGAAGTGGCGGCCTGGAAAAACGATATTTTGCTGCCGCAAGAAGGTCTCGGATCATGTCCTCCACCACATTGTTTCCACATCTATTGTTTGGATTGCTTTGTTTTTTTTTTTTTTTGAAAAAACCAAACGGTGCGTTTTTGTTTTTATAAATTGATAAAATATATGCTTTCCCTTTTTTTTTACACCCACAGTGTCTCCTCTTTTTTTTTACCCTTTCCACCCACATCCACTTAATCCAAACACCACAATTCCAATATCCACTTCACCCACTCCCCTTCCCCACCCCCCCCCCCCTCAAAACCCCCCCCCCCCCCCCCCCCCGTTTTTTTTTTTGTTTCTTTTCCCCCCCTTTTTTTTTTTAATCTTTCCCCCAGTTTTAAAAAAAATTAGACGGGGAAAAAGCCCCCGGGGTGGGCCCCACCCCGGTTTGCTTTTTTGCCACAGTCTTTTTCGCCCCCCCCACAATGTTATGCATATTAAAACTGGCCGCCGTTTCCTTCCCCCGCTGATTGAACCGACCTTACCCCATTGTTGATAATTGGGAATCTTTCAAATGGGAATCTTTATTGTCGTCAATCAGGGGTAGACCATATGTTACATTTTGTTCTTAACCTTCCTTGGGTGTTAACATTTTGTGACGAATAAGGTGTTTCGGGTCATATTGACCCGGATTTCAAATTCAAATTGTTGAAATTTTATATGACCAAATTTGACGTTTTTGCAGTCAAAATGCTTATTAGAGTCTCAATTTTCAGTTTCTGGTGAATACTGCCCATTTCAACCCCATTGGCTATAAGAAATCTGTGCCGAAAAAAGGCATGTTATGCCACGATCCGTGAGGCGGCGACAGCCTTTCATCGGAACATGCCTTTCGACGGCTCAAACTTCATGATTCGTCATGAATAGTCTACTTCTAGTCTTGAAATGGACCAATGATCATATTGTCCATTCTGGGGTAATCCGGATGCCCCGGGGGAACCGTTTAGGATGGGACAAATAGAAATTTTCACCGAAACATGCCTTTCGACGGCTCAAACTGCATGATTTTGTATAAGTAGTCTACTTCTAGCCATAAAATGGACCAATGATAATATAAGCTACACCGGAACTATCCGTATGCCCTGAAGGAACCGTTTAGGAGAGGACAAATACAAATTTTCGCCGAAACATGCCTTTCGACGGCTCAAACTTCATGATTTTTGTAGAGTAGTCTACTTCGAGCCTTGAAATGGACCCATGAACATATTGGAAATTATGAGACAGCCTGGATGCCCTGTAAGAACCCTTTAAGAGGGGACAAAAACGGATTTTCACCGAAACATGTCTTTTGACGGCTTGAACTTCATGATTTTTTATAAGTAGTCTACTTCTAGCGTGAAAAAAATGGATTAATGACAGTTGCCTTTTTTTACATACGAACTAGGATAGGGTGATCTTGGATTGACCTTTACGAGATCGATCTTTTTGATGTCTGTTTTTGATTTATTAAATTGATCCTATTACCCTAAAAAAAATCGGAACGATCATCGTTTGTTTTGGTCATTTTGATCTTCGGAAAATGAACCGTAATTAAAACGTTAATTGTGTATGCTAAACTGATGAACCTGGTCCAAAAAGTAGAAAATAGGAGGAAGAATGGTAAATTTGGCAAAAAAATCGTAGTAAACAATTGGAGGTTAAAGTGTTGTAGTGGCTATATTTGAGGAGTGAACGCAAAAATGTAAATATGCTGTGAAAACGTGAAGCCTTTGCTACAACTTCATGTTTCACGTCGTCAGCATAAGAAGCGGGGCAGTGGGCTAGTTTCTGTCGCCAATCGCTATTTCTGAACCGTTTTGAAATCGAATGATTTGATTTTTTTTATATGACTAGTGTCTATGTGAAACTATTCATGAACAGAATTTTGGTCTTGTGTAACTGAGTAATAGCAATTGCTGACAAGAATTGGTCTCGCACCCTATATGGGTTCAATCAGATGATTAAAAATCAACAGTATAATAAACAGTAATGGGCCAAGATGAGAACCTTATTACTGGTAAATTTTATTGATTTTTTATTGTTGTTCTCAAATCACATTGAAATATTCTAAAACGTCCCAACGTGCTTAAAAATGAGTAAAAATAGTAAAAAAAAAAGCCCTGATCAGTTTTGCTGATTCTGGAAGCCCACGAACTCGATTACCGACCTGGTTACCAAAATCTGTCAAATTTGATGATGATGATGACGTTATACTACCATCTATTGAAGCAAGGTAACTTTCCATAGCAGTGGAATAATCTGAAAAACGATTTGATCAGGATTCTATAGTTGTCTGTGATCATCAAGCTCCTGTATGAAGGACCAAAAACGTTTGTGCGGGCCCGTAAGCAGAGACACTAACGCGAAACCCGCGAATATAGGGAAGAGAATCTCCTTCCAAAAGCAAGTTCACACAGACAGCACTAGAATCGAGCCCTCGAATGACAGAATAAACCCAATAGATGGGGTCGAAGAGCCCGCCCTCGTTCCGCGAAATGTTCACAATAGGGAGGAGGCAGTCCCATGCTCCCTATCCAAATTGTTTTACTTGGGTGCCCTGATAGTCCCTCGCTTTCCCCGTTATATGTTATTTAATATTTAGTATTTTTTGTACACAAAATACCAGGATATCATTATAGACAAACATGCCAATTTATTCAAATTTCAAACTTGAATGATACTACCAATGGATTGTTACTGAAAAATGAATAAAAACTAGATATGTATTAATATCCTTTTTATCCTGGAAAAGCTGAAAACAGAATAGATCATTCCAAATATCAAAGATAAAATTTCAATAAAAGATATTGTTTTATAAGACATGTTGTAATATTTTTATTTTTATACTGTTCTAGTAACCTTTCAAATATAGCAATTGGAGTGAACGAAGAGTCCGGTTTGATGATTCCTGAAATAAATGGCTTATCTTACCATAATGCCACTAAACAAAATATTAAAATATAATCTTACATTGCTTATAAGCACATGCCAGTCTATAGTTGAAATTCAGAAGTGCAATTTTAAATTAAATGTAATGCTGAAATGCTGAAAAACAAATTGAGCCTTCGATGCCTGTCGTGTTGCTCCCGGCTCTTACATGGTTTTGGAATGCAAAAATGATTCCAAAGCGTGCTGAAATTATTGATCAAATGAGAATGGGAAATATACAATATGATTTAAAGGTACACGACCTTCAGTCGCACCCCCTCACTTTGCTATTGTCAGATTGACAACATTGCCCAGGCTACGCCAACCAGCGTCTCCATGTTTCAGCTGGCAGTCTTTTGTGATCATAAGACTCGTGGAGGCGTGAGGTAGGAACTTGTGAGGACGAGAGGTCGGCCGCACCCTCCATCGAAGTTTTTAACTCACCATTTGAAGCCCACCCCCCCCCCCAAAAACACACAAAAATCCCCCCCCCCCCCCCCCCCCCCCCCCCCCAAACTCCCCCCCCAAACCAAAAAAAAACCACCCCCTTTCCCCCTCCCCCCCCCCCCCCCCTTCCTCCTTCCAACCCCCCCCAAAAAACACAAAATTTCCCCAAGCATTTTCGCAAAATGTGTAGGAATTTCTTTCGCTATGTATGCAGCTTCAAGTTGCATTGTCAGTTCTTCGACTTCCTTAGTGTACGCTGCAATATTTTTTCTCTGATTACAAGAGGACAATTTGGCAATGATAGCCTCTGGAGGAGTAGGTGACGCCACCTCTTTTAGTTTGGTGATGATTGCATCAATTGTTGCAGGAGCTGCCGGGAAAGCGTGTCTTGCTCGCCCTTCCAGTTTTGTTAAAACAATGTTAATTACCGTCGGTAATTGATCTGCCTTTGTAGCAATCTGTTTGACGACTTCAAGTGCGTCCAAAAAATGTCTCAATTTACTAGGTGTACCATCGTACGTAGGCAAAAGTGCAGTTACAGTCTTAACTGTTTCTATAAGGGTTGCCATTTTTGCTGCTTTAGTTAATCTGTAACTAATGATAATGAGTTTTCCCCAATTTTTTAGAGTTATTTCGGGCTTATCACCCAAATTTGTTAATTTTTGGTCAATAGTAATTAGTAATTCCCCAGTTAACAACCTCTCTGTTCTTCTAATATGATCAAATGTTTCAATAGCAATAGTGTTTTCAAGAATAATTAATTCGTCATTTATATTCTTTCTAAGAGTTTGAACTTTCGAAATTTTATTTAGTAGTGTAATTCTGCGATATACTCGATTTGGCGCTTTTCTAAAATTCACTTGAATATTTCTTAATTGGGCTAAACTGCTTTCTATTATGTCCATTACACTTTAAGATCGTACATGATTTATGGTTTGGGAGTATAATATTTTTGGTTTCACTATTTACATTTCAACGTTTACAGTACTTTATTTTACTACTTGCAGTGTATAGCTCGTCGCCAACAATATCGTCTATAGCTCTGGTTCATGACGCATAGGTTCCAAAATCCACGGATGTTGATGATAGTTTGACTCTTCCTTGGTCAATCTTTCTCGTTGATAATGAATTGGCTCTTCCTTCGCCTGCTTCTTTTTGTTGATGATAATTTGACTCTTCCTTGCTCAGATCCTCGCCTATTTCTTCTTCCTTTCAGCACTCTATTTTCGTCTAATTCATTCAACTCGATGCACTGTACTATTGTCTCCACGTTGGGTTTCGTTAACGTTACGCTCAATGTTTATTTTTCGATAGTTTTTGTTCTCGCTCAATCATAATTCCTGTACTACACCACGTTACTAGCGTTCAAATTATTGATGCGAATTTCTCTTTGCACTCTCTCCCGTATTTTGGCTTTTATAAATTTGCCATGCATTCTTCAACACAGGTACGCCATCAGCACTACTAACAGAATCACTGCTGTTCCGGCGAAGATACGAATTTCGGTGGTGCTCACTTCATTATGGGTGATAAATGTGCCGCTGAACCAACCCATTTCGATTGTTCAATTTTGGCTGTCCAAAGAGAGCTGGGTTTTACGGAAGTGTTTTTCTCGTTTACGCTGCTCTACCACTTTATCATGTTCACAAACATTCACGTTTGTACAACTTTTCTTCGAGTTCACTTTTCGATAGCTAAGTTTAAACTATTCACGACTTTTCTTCGGGTTCACTTTTCGATAGCTAAGTTAAACTATTCACGATTTTTAGTGGTCCTGTCACGGTCGCCAACTAACGGATTAGGTTCGGATGATAGCATAACCATGTTGCCTCTTTGCTTTCATGTCAGAACTCGACTGCCCGTGTAATTCTCTCCTCATATATCTTAAAGGCTACTTTCTCGTGCTGCCCAAACTCAAGCCACCAATGATGTTTCCAAAACAATTTAATTACAACCATATGGCACTGCTGCGTAAGCATAGCTGCGCTCATGCGTAAGGCTAAATGCAGTTGTGCTTATTCAACAGGCCAAAGTGTGTAAACGCGAAAAAGGCTCGAGGCGACCTTGTAATGGAATTTTATGACCTACTGAGAACGGAATGTAAAGTATATATTTAAGGCTTCGTTCTCTAGTATTGAATTACAAAATGTTAATGCGGAACAGATATGAATAGGATGAAAGATGGAAGACGTAAGGGATGCTACACGAACAAGAGTAGGGACCGAACATTTGCCCCACACTACTCGATATGGTCTTCGAGTTAACCTAACCAAAAGCAGCGCAACAACCGATATCAGCCTCAAATAAATTAATGTACGCTGCAATAGAGGCAGCGAAAAACAAGATTATGGAATATTTTCCTTTCACGTGATACATACTGTAAAGTTATGTATCGTTCATGCTATAAAAACATGTTGCAAGCCTGGGTGTCCATGGAGATGATGCAATAGGTGTCTTCGCTAAAGTTTCATAGTACGTATGAATAGAGTGAAGCTTGAGGTGTAAATAAATTGAAACTGGGAAAACGATTTCGAATAAACTCAATGCGCGCTAATATTCGCCATAGTCGTCTTTTAGCTGAAATGCTGATTATGATTGAATCTGGGTGTTATTCATCTAGTGGCGGATAAACTTAAGCTCATTGCTTTCATTGTTATTCCAACGTGCTAAGTTACATGGAAACTACAGTTCAGTTTAGTTTCTCACACTGCATACCGGGTGGCCACAGACTCGGGAAAATCGGGAAATGCGGAAAAAATGCGGGAATCCAAAATCATCGGGAAATATGCGGGAAAAAGTCGGGAATTTAAAAATCCATCGGGAATTTTTGTTTTTTTCGGCAGGAACCATGCTCACACCTTTTTCAAATTGATGATTTTGACATTCTATAGGTCACCATCTATTAACTTTGGGTAACGATAAGTGCGCGATCGCCAACTTATTCTACAAGATACGAAGAGCAGTATCCATGGTCTAGCGCAGATCCAAAGGATTCCTGTTAAGCACATTGCAAGTGGTGCAAACGTAGTTTCAAAATTATTTCTATGGGCCGAGCTGCCTTCGCCAGCTCCAAATCAGTATTTTTTCCACCTCGAAGAGATCAAACAACGATGGTAATTTTAGACATAAAATCTAATGGGATTCAACAGGTGTACCTGCAACGCTCGATTGCGGTAACAATTTCGTCCTCGTTATTAAACAGATCAATTTAAGTAGGTACTTCCGCTGCATTAACCCATTCTTAACCATGGTGTGTATAGAGCACCAACATAATTGTTTTTGAAAATTCAAGCATAAAACAATTTGGATAGTATTGTAAAGCAACATTTTCGTAAGCTTATAACATTACTAGTATAGTAATGTGGAATGTGGACTTGGAAATCGGTTTTGCCTCTAAATAGGCAAGTGAGAGAATTCTCAGAAAATTCTAACAAAGACGTTTTGGCATTCCGCAACAACTGTCGGTCTACTTACTGTGTTTTTTTTTTTAAAAAGCTACTCAACAAATCTCCATTATCATACCCTTGAAGCGTTATTAACCCTGCATTAACCCTGATGTTATGACTTACTTCACGGATATAGCTAAAAAGCGTCTGGAGCTGCGTCTGGAAACGTTCGTAGATAAAGACTATCTGAGCGCTGCAACTGCTCTCATAGTGAAAGAAGGATTCTGGACAGCTGTGCTCGACGCCGGCTTAAAAGATGTTGCTTGCCAGGTTCCAGAGAACAGAACAGCGTTTGGACAAATTTTGGCTAGAACTGATTGGTCATTCCAAGAAGGAGCTGCCAAATTTGACAACATCTTTTAAAAAAGTGCTGATCCTGTCGCACGGAAATACCACAATGGAGCGATGATTTTCAATAAATGAAAAGTTTCTGGTGGTGCAAAATACGGCGCGTCGCTGACAGTACAAAAAAGTTAAGGTGAATTTCAAAAGATGTAGAGAGAAGCAAAAAGAAAGAATGCCTAGAGGGATGCAGCGTGCATTGACGAATAAATAAAATGCTTCAAAATATAGAGTAGATACCAACGGCTTTTGAAGTATATGTATTTGTGATTGAACTTGACTTATTTAAGATGTTGCTAAAAATTGATCTAGAATAAAAATGTACATAGGTGGCAGACGGCGTCAATCTCTATTTATCCTGCCTTTTGACGACTTTTTGTGCGCTTCCACAACGAACAGTCAAAGAATACACCAAACCAACCGCCGTTCTCTGAATATGATTGTTTCAGTTTTTCTTGTTCCATTTGCACTAAAAGAGTGTCCCAAAAAGTCTTAGCACGATTTTGATGATGATGATTTTTTCCCAAAGTTTGGTTGAGTCAGTTGCGAAAATGGAAGGTGTGAGCATCGGAGCAGTTCGTAACGCGTTTTGGAAGTATGGTGAGGAGTCTTTCTTTCAGGACAAGAAAAAATCTGGACGTAAACCGGGCCCTATGGACCAAAACCTGGACCGGAAAATCACGCAAGCTTTCACAAAAAGGGAAAATTACGCAAGCTTTCGCATAAGGATACTTTCGTTCGATAAGTGGCTAAAAAGCTGGGAACTTCGGAGAGTAACGTCAACCGAACAAAGCCACGAAATGGACTAAGGACTTTCAACGAAAAGAAATAGCCAAAACGAAGTGAAAAACAAGCAGCGTCTGTCAAACCAAGGGCCCGTCAATTATATGATAAACAGCTGTGTAGAAAATTGGCACGATTATCAGGGTGGCCACAGAACCGGGAAAACCGGGAATTAACCGGGAATTTAAAAAAACAAACCGGGAATTTATGGTTACATGATTATTCATTATTTAGATTTTGTGTGATTATCCTCGACCTCTAGTTATTCCTATCTTAGCGTGTTCAGCCATAACGATCTGTGAAACTCTAGAGTGTGTAAATTGATTTACCTTCTATGAATATCTTGGCTCATTCGCGAAGTGTGTAGCAACGTGTGTTCTGACGTCTAATCTCTTTTCTTTTTCAAGCGCATAGAAAGTATAGGGCTTGCTGTCAGACAAACGTTTACCTGTGAAAACAATGTATATTCGTCCTATGCGTTTGAAAGAAAGGGGACTAGACATCAGAAAACCGAATAATTATTATTAACCTAATAATTATCGTTCACTTTTTCGCTTTGTTGGTGATACTGAGCTCATTTTCGTTGCCCAATTCCAACAATTTTATTTGCGAATTAACACTCATCGTATTTTGACAGCCGTTTTTTTTTTAAATTATAAGAAGCGATACCAGTGTAGCATTACCATAATAACCGAAAACGGCTTTAAATCAAACATTTAGCTATTTTGTTGGAATTCTCCTTGCATGTTATTTGGTACAAGCAAGGATGTTTAGAAATCTCTTTATCCCATTTTGTCGTTTTGGCTAGGCGTTTCTTTTCTTATTTTTTGAGCAGGTCTATATTTTCTTCGTCCAATATTTCTTCGTGTTAGCTGTTCATACTGACTATTAAAACCATCACATCTTCTAGCACATCTATTTCGAAAAAAAAAACTGTTTCTGAACTCGGCTCTCCATTTTTTTTTCTATTCGAATTCAAACTTACAAAATCCACAAGAAAACAAATCGATGTTTTTTTTTACCGCCGAAGAAGTAGTGTGTAGAGATGAATTTTATTTCCCAGAGTAAAATTGGGCTTACACTTCAAGAAAACTGTAATTTTTGTGTAGTTCAAATCCCGAGCTCCATTTAAAACACACAGCCGCACAAATCCCATGACGCTTTTCCCGACCTGTAAACCAGTCTCAAACCGGGAAATTTTTAACATTTGGTCCGAGAAAACCGGGAAAAAACCGGGAATTTGAAAATGAAAATTGAGTGGCCACCCTGATTATGGATGATGAACCCTACGTGAAATTTGATTATAAGACCAGGTGACCAGTTCTACACGGTCTGTGCTGGTTAAACTATTGACGATGCCGATATGTCATTTTTTATCGAAAAAAATAGTTTGGCAAGCAATTTGTGGAAGTGTGAGTGTGACATGCTTTTAAATCCATTTGTAACAACCGGTACGATGACTGCTGATGTTTACGTTTGGAAATGCTTGGAGCGGCGCCAGCTCCCCATGATCCGGAAACATTGTTTTGGCCGGATTTGGCATCAGTTCATTATGCGAAGGACACGGTAGCCTTGTACAGGGCCAATGGAGTCAAATTCATACCCAAGAAGATGAATCTTCCAAACTGTTCTCAGGCAAGTCAATTGAAACCTTTTTTGCTCTGACAAAGGCATATTTGCGCAAACATGTTAAGGCAGCGGATTCCATCGAAACTTTTGAAAGAGACGGAAAAAAAAGGATCAAAAATCATTGGCAAAAAGTCTTTGCAATGAGCAGTGTTAGATCAAAAGTTCGCTCTTTTTCGTACGATTAAATGGATCTAGGAAATGTCACGTTGAAGAAGAATATGGTAGAGAACATAAAAGTGCAATAAAAACTCAATTTCTAATCTAATCCAATCTCACACTAACGCAGCCAATTCTTGAAAGCATCCTGAAAAATGACGACTTCTTGAAAACATCATTTTTTTTTGTCACCGGCAAGGCCAACTGCGTAACATGTACAGCTGAGAGGATTCCAGAAAGAGTGTCTGAAATCGCTCTACTACTTCGAATCAAGGGAAGGAAGAAAGCGTGGACCTCCCGTACCAAACGCTTCCAAATATTGTTGAATAATGTGATAATTTGTATTTAACGTTGGGAGCATAGATGCTAGAAAGATTAGTTTATGCTCCTTTTACCTGTGGGTGGACTTTTGGCATTTGAACCAAAAGTCTGGCAATAATATGCCAAGTTTATAGCGCCTTATCTCTAGTGCAATAAAAACTCAATTTACTTAAAAACCGAGCTCATATTGTTATTTACAAATCGTGCTTAGACTTACTGGAAAACCTATAAAAGTCTGCCGTGTTTTAATTGTTTAACCATCAACTCGATTGTAAACTTGTTGGAGCTCGTCATTGTAGATGCATGAACCGAAAGTTTTGCACCCTGTATCTGCGTCATGTTTTGAATTTCACACCGAATATAGCCTGCATCACTCTGTACATGACAACCGCAAATGCCTTACTATTTTTGGTTCGATGTTTATGCTTCTAGAGACTTGAAAGATCAATGACTTATATAGATCGCTTTTGTTCTTGTTTGCAAAATGCGAGACAGGTTTTGCAATACGTAAGAAGCTCGATTTGCAGCTGTTATCCGTCATTTTGCCTAATTGAAACAAGTCAAAAGCATTCCAGATTGAACAATTTCCTCAAAAACTGCAAAAATAACTAAAAATCCCCTTATATTCACTAAATTTCCCAGTCGGGAAAATTAGGCAAAAATGCGGGAGAAATGCGGGAAAAATGCGTGAATTTTTAAATTAAGATTGTGTGGCCACCCTGTGCATACTGACCGTGTTTGCATTTGCAACAGCAATTTATTACACATTCTGCCAGTTGACATCAAATCGATCCATAACTCATCCATTCTGAAAAAAAAAAACGTTGCGATTTGATCCGCTGGCACCTCGCCCGTTAAAACTAAACCATAATAAAATTGCGGCTCTGGAGGAAACGATCTTAAAATATTATATAATTTCAAATTTCGGGCCATTTACGTCAAAATTACAAAGCTCTGTTCGCTATGTGTTGCGTGCCGAGCGCCGAAGGAGGATGTATTCCGATTCTGTGTTACATATCAAGTCCAGCACACTGTCGCAGAAAGTAGCTCATGTGTGATTGAAAAATTGGCAGTGATTGAAATATCTACTGAAAATAAGTAGAGAGCCTTTAATTCAGAGCTTAGCAAGTTATGATCATTTTGCAAAAATTAACCGATAGCTAAACTCTTAGTTCTAGATTTCTTATTTTTCTACAGAGGGAATCCCCTCTGTAGTAATGCGAATTCTTCTGTACGGGAAAAATCATTAATTTATGTTAGACCAGCAGGTGCGGAAAAATAATCCGGGTTTCCTAGTTCAATAAAAAATCTCACATTAATGGTTTTGTTTTTTTCAAAAATCGAGCAACACCAAAAATCTACAAACATTTTCTGATTGAATACTACCAAGGGCTAACTGAGCAACGCACAGGCATTAACACAAATTAGTACAAAAGTTGCTGTAAACTATTCACTGAAAAGATCATCCTACTTATGTACAATGGGCAGTTTTTGCAGGACCAAACACCAAATAAGAAATGCAGACCGAGAAAGGGCTAGTTAAGAGCAATGAGTAAATTAAGCAATTATTCTGAACACCTGTTAAAATAACCTTCTTTCACTGTAGCTACAAGAATCGTGTCTCTCAAAGAAACTTAACGAATTTAGTTCCATTAAAATAAACAACTTCATCAATCGATGCTGGGTCTGTTGAAACAATTTTATTTATTTATATTTTAGCTTCAAACAATTTTCACTGTGATGATTTATGTAACAATTCCAAGCAACGCCTATTTATGAAAGCTTTAATTTTCTTGCTTTATTAACCTTTTTATTTTGTATTATCTCAGTCGAGGAAACTTGTTAAGTCATCAACGATCGGATATTTGTAGATTGACCTTAGAATATAAGTGCAGGATACCCCCATCAGATGAATATATTTATTATAACCATTTATTCGAACCGTATTTATTCACTTAGTCTGTAACATTAGCCGTTAAGCATTGTACATTTCACTGCAAGAAAAAAAAAAAACGTAAAAAGATGCTAATTAAAACTGACGTTATGGTTATCAAATACTGGCTGTTTGTTTTTCTTCGATTCTGTTTCTGAAAGAATGCCCTGTTTCCACTCACACAGCAAGCTGCGATCGACGTCGTGCGCCCGAACGGAACGAAGAAAGTATCGAATTTCATCCGTTTCAGTCCATCGTTTTGCGCTAATCTTAAATATTTGCGATGCAGTCCGGTTGAAGGACTGCGGCGGTCATTGGAACCTGGCTCCAACAGAGGGTAGAGGTAAGTAGAAGGAACAGTGGTTTGAATCTGGCTGACCACACAGCACTGCTCCTCGGGAAAGCAAGTTAACGTTTTTATTAGCAACCATATCGTTTTCATCGAGGCTACAGTGCCGTGCACTCACGAGAATGACAAAACCACACAATCATATCATTTCTTCTCTCCAAAAACCCTTTGCACACCTTTGCAAACTTTGTCTGCCAATCTATCATTGCCCAATGTCACGTCAACCGACAGCTGATTGAACGATGAAAGGGCCAAGCCGCCTGTCCCATGCAACTAAAGGTTGAACACGAAAAAATCCGGACATGAATTTCTTGTTGGTGTGTAAATGGGCGTTTTATTTTTCATAGTTCTACACACAAAAAACAAATCTTGTTTTATTAAAAGTTTTGCAAAAGTTCTGAAGTGTTTGTTTTTCATTAAATTGAAGGTAAAATTATCTACAACAAAAGTTCTTCGTTTGATTTGAAAGTGTTTTGGTTCGGTTCAGTGTGTAAATTTAAAAGTGATTTCTTTTACAATGAAAATTGTAGAACTGTCAAATCCACCAACACAAAGCAAGATGTCGTCGTCGTTGTTTACAATTTTTTTTGACGTAGGACTACGTCTTTGTTTTCAATATAGGGGTACACGTTGCGAGTACGAATATTTGGAGCGTCACGAAATATGCTTAGGTTTTGGAAGTTAATAACTAAGTCATTTCATGACCGATTTTCAAAATTTTTGCACTGATCGATTGCAAATCTTTCTGCTCATCAATCTCATTATTCAAAACTATTAATTTTAAATAAAAAACTATTGACATTCTTATAAATATAAAAATGAATTTCTATCGAACTGACCCTTATAAACATAGAAACTACTTAACCGACTGGCGTGAAAATGTGTATGCAGGGTCTTTTGGGACCGGACAAGCTTCTTATGATGGTTTAAGATCCCCCCCCCCTCCCCTATGGAATGGGGGAGCTCTCATACAAATGAAACACAAATTTCGGCATAATTCAAGAACTAATCAAGCAAATAGAACCATATTTGGCATGTGCAAGTTTTTGAAGGCAAGAAAGGTTTCTATGGCAATTTGAGACCCCTCGCACCTTTAGAAAGGGGGGGGGGGGCTCCCATACAAATGAAACAGGAACTTCGAATAACTCAAGAACTAATCAAGTAAATGGAACCAAATTTGACATGTGGAAGTACTTGAAAGCAAGAAATGTTTCTATGGTAGATTGAGACCCCTCCCACCTTTAGAAGGGGGAATGGGCTCCCATACAAATGAAACAGGAACCTCTGATAACTTGAGAGCTAATCAAGTAAATGGAATAAAATTTGACAAGTGGAAGTTTTTGAAGACAAGAAATGATTATTTGGTAGTTTGAGACCCCTCCCACTTCTAGAATGGGGGGCCCCCACAAATGAAACTGTTTTTTTGCATAACTCGAGAACTAACTAAGCAAATGGAACCAAATTTGGCATGTGGAAGTTTTTGAAGGCAAAAAATGTTTCTACTGTGGTTCGAGACCCCCCCCCCCCTCTCGAAGGGGGGATGCTTTCACACAAATGAAACTCAAAATTCAACCAAGCATGAGACTATATCATATTTATTATTCGATACATTATAAATGTTACATAATATGATTCAGTATTGCAAATCATTAAGGGTCATTTGATGTGTGCTTATTTGCACTCACAGTCCACTGTTTGATGGCATGTGATGATTTCTGTTTGATGGCAGGTGAAGTGTGAAGTTCGTTGGTAATATTATCTTCGAATCCCAATCAGTGTTTAAAAGTGTTTCTTGCGTTCTAGTGCGATGGATAGAGTCCATACCATTCGATAAGAAACAAATTATTTTGAGGAAGTGTAAGTAAAATGTCGCAGCATATGGCTGCAAACTATATACGTGAGTTGCTCAAGCTTTAAGCTTCAGCTTCATGACGAAGTGAGGTGGCTGCACTAGCCCTGACCCCAAAACGGCCCCTTTCAAGGCCTCCAAAATAACTGGAAAAGAGAGTTGTTCGAAACCAGCGGTTGCGAAAAATATCGTATGTCGAAGCCATAGTGTTTTCGACATTTGCACATTTTGCAGTGTTGTACACACATAGGCCTAGAAGAAATGATAAGGCCAGAGAAAGGAGGAAAAGAAGAAAACGACAACTCAAAAGAAGAAAACAACAACTCTTCCCCATCATCAGTCATCAACCCGTAGGAAATGCTCAAAACAACACTCTACAAGAAGGCAATCGAACTTTGGGTACAGACAAAGAGCTACTGGCCTCAGCTAAAGCTCAATTTGCCGGTCCACCTTCTACCACCGACCACCCAATTGCAGCACTCTCGGCTTCAAAGTTTAGCTTCATACAGGGTGAAACAATAAACCCATACCAACCAGAAAAGCAGAGCCAGCATTCACCAAATATCGGGCAAATAGTGGCTGAAAGTACTGCACTACTACTGCCTTCTAACAACCAACAACAGCAACAACAACAACAACCACAGCCAGCAAACCAACAACAGCAACACCAAGAACCACAGCCAGCAAACCAACGACAGCAACAACAACAACCACAGCCAGCGAACCAACAACATCCAGCAAATCAGCAACAACAGCAACAACAAAATCAAGATATCGAACTGCAGCAAAGCCAAAACATGCTGCCTCCAATTAGGAACACAGACAGGCAATTTGAACTTGACCCGATGCGGCCACCTATTGTACGCCATACTGAACAATCGGCGGAAGGGGACGGACGTTTTTTGCGTGCCAGACTACGCGACCCAAGAATAATGAAAATCGTCCGCCTATACCTTGCCTATATGAAGGACCAGCCTGCTACAGTCTGCGTAGAAGGAATGACGTCAACAAGCATCAAAATACTGCTTGCATCCGAAGGCCTTCCAACGGCCCCAGACCATCTGCAACGCATCTTCGCAGAAGTTCATCAGGAGTATGGAATGAATGCAACTGAAGCAGCAGCCGATCTGGAAACTTATCAGCGATTCCTATCCAGCGAACGGACGCACCGCCTGCAGCAACTGCGCGAGAGCACAACCAAATTTCACTCCTCTTCTCATTTTCGGAAGTAATGACGCCTTCTTTGGAAGCAGATATGAATGAAGAGGTATATAGTGATAATAATAATATTTTGTCAACCGACGCACTTTCAACAATTTCTTCATGTAAACAGAATGCGACTGAAATTCTGATTTACTGTCAAAATTTTAATCGCATGAAAAGCCCAGCCAAAATGAAGGAAATTTATAATAATTTATTAAGTTCGTCCTTTTCGGTTATTCTGGCAACTGAAACTAGCTGGGACGAAAGCGTGAGTAGTGAAGAAATATTTGGAAGTGTGTATAATGTATTTAGAAACGATAGGAACCTTCATGAGTCTGAGAAGAAATCAGGTGGTGGAGTCCTCATAGCTGTTTCTGCCAATTTTAATTCAGAAATTATTACAACTACAAAATTTAATGAATTTGAGCATGTATGGGTGAAATCTTTCATAGCAGGTGAAACACACGTGTTAGCCTCTGTGTATTTTCCACCACTTAATGCTAATAAAATTACATATGAAAAGTTTTTCAAATGCGCAGAAAAAATATTATCTGAACTCCCTCCTGAAGTAAAAGTTCACATCTATGGGGACTTTAATCAAAACAACGCCGACTTCATTTTAGACTCTGAAAATGAAAACATCCTTCTCCCAGTCGTTGGAGATAATATCACTTTACATTTCATGTTTGATGAAATTGCTAAATTAGGTCTGAATCAAATTAACCATGTAAAAAACCAAGGAAATTGCTATCTAGACCTCCTTTTAACGAATATTCATGAAGATTTCTGTGTGACCGAATCATTGAACCCATTATGGAAAAACGAAAAGTTTCACACAGCAATTGAATATTCCCTATTCATACATGAATATCAAAGACCCAACGACTACGAATATGAAGAAGTTTTTGAATACAAGCTCGCGAACTATGAGAATATAAAAAACAAATTAAACTGTATCGACTGGCAACAAATTTTTAGGGACGAAGGAAATGTCGAATCATCTGTTGGCGTCTTCTACGAAATCCTATCCAACATCATCTCACAAGAGATTCCATTAAAGAAAAAACGACGTCACGGAAACACTAAACATCCAGTCTGGTTCAACAGAGAAATCAAAAGTATAAAGAATCGTAAACAAAAAGCCCACAAAATTTACAAAAAACACAAAAGCAGTGAACATTTAGCAACTTACTTGGAAATATGCGATCAATTGAACTTGGCAATCAGTAATGCATTTGAAGTATTTAATGCAAAAACTGAGCTTGAAATTAAGTCCTGTCCAAAGAACTTCTTTAATTACGTCAAAACAAAATTAAAATCAGACAATTTTCCATCAACAATGCATCTTGACGAACAGGTTGGCGAAAACTCGGAAAAAATCTGCAAACTTTTTTCAAATTTTTTTCAAGAAATCTACACGACTTATTCGGAAGAAGATCGCGACCGCGATTACTTTGCATTTTATCCAGAATATCCAAGGAATATTGGTGTCAACCAACTTCAGGTTCAGGATATTTTGCAGGGTTTAAAAAATTTAGACCCCTCAAAAGGCCCTGGACCTGATGGAATTCCTCCAGTATTTATGAAGAATCTTGCGAAGGAATTTACATCTCCTTTGTTTTGGCTTTTCAATATGTCACTGGAATCAGGAATTTTCCCAACAATATGGAAAAGTTCATTCTTAGTGCCTATTTTCAAATCTGGCCGAAAATCTGACATACGTAATTATCGTGGAATCGCTATTATCTCTTGCATTCCCAAACTTTTCGAGGCAATTGTCAATAAAACATTATTTCTTCAAATCAAAAATCGAATAACAGACAAACAACACGGTTTTTTCAAAGGCCGCTCAACATCCACGAACTTACTAGAATTTGTAAATTATTCACTGAATGCAATGGATAATGGGAACCATGTTGAAGCTCTTTACACAGACTTTAGCAAGGCATTTGATCGTGTTGACATACCAATGTTACTTTTCAAACTGCAAAAAATTGGAATTGAGTCTGGACTCTTGAAGTGGCTTGAATCATATTTAACTAACCGGCAACAAATAATAAAATTCAATGAAAAGAAATCAAATCCCATTCAAGTTACCTCAGGAGTCCCCCAAGGCTCCCATTTAGGACCACTTCTTTTTATTTTATACGTCAACGACATTTCCTTCGTCCTCAAAAATCTGAAAGTGCTAATTTATGCCGACGACATGAAGCTGTACTTGGAAATCAAAAATAAAGAAGACATCAATATATTCCAGTATGAAATTCATACATTCTACATCTGGTGTAAGAAAAGCTTATTGGAACTGAATGTAAAAAAATGCAATTTAATATCTTTTAGCAGAAAATTAACAACAACCAACATTGTAATTGCATTAGGAAATCAGAATGTAGAAAAGTGTGAAAAAGTGAGGGATTTAGGAATTATCTTAGACTCTAAACTTAATTTTATAGACCACTACAACACTATCATACATAAGGCAAATAGCATGTTAGGGTTTATTAAACGCTTCTGCTACAACTTTCAAGACCCGTACACTATTAAAACTCTATATATTGCCTATGTGAGGTCTATACTGGAATATTGCAGCATTGTGTGGTCTCCTCGTCCAGGTATACATGAAGAAAGAATAGAATCAGTACAAAAGCAATTTCTATTATATGCTCTTCGTAAGCTAGGCTGGGCCTCATATCGTCTTCCATCATATGAAGCTCGCTGCATGTTGATTGACATCCAAACATTGAAAGAACGACGAGAATATTCGATGGTTTCATTTGTAAACGATATCGTTTCGCAGCGTGTTGAATCAGCCGAACTACTTTCTAAATTAAATTTTTATGCACCAAGTAGACGACTTCGAAATCGTAATTTATTTGCTCTAAACCATCATCGCACGGAATATGCTAAAAATGGACCAATAAATAGCATGATGGATTCCTATAATCAACACTGTGAAGCCATTGACTTTACAATGTCTCGGTATAAATTGAAACAGTATTTTAAGTCCCTATAATTAAGGATACAAAACTAATTAATTTTTATATTTATATGTAGTTAGAAAAAAGCTAATTGTATATGTACTAGTCTACAAATGGTTGACGAAATAAATAAATAAGCCCATCAATTGGTGGTGGATGAAGCCAGTCTCTTGGGTAAAAATGTCCTAAATGTCTACCCGCATAAACAATTACCATAAGAAGCACCTAACCACCAATTCGGGTTATCATCCCAACTGTAACCGGTACGGCTAAACCATAGACTAACTCTAAGGTCCTCTAGTAGGTCCTGAACAAGTACGACTTTTTTCTTGGCTCAGTCAGTACTAGCACATCGGTCCCAAGCTCGGTCCCAAGCTTAATAATACGCCCCTAATAGTGAACTCACACGAACACACGCTCAAATATTCTGTCAAAATAACACAGCAAATCGAAACAAAGGCGCAAATATGTATAGCAAGGTGCTGGCTACAAGGTGTACTTCGGACCAAGGGGTTCTACAACAGTGAATCAATTTCAAATCGGTAATTGCATATTGATTGTTGGTTAAATCATCTGTAATATCGTTCTTGTATATTACATGTTTATTAGGGTAACCTGTTTAGTGTATTGCAGTTAATTTTTGAGCGAAACCAATTTCGAAAACCCTTTAAACAATTAGGCTACTGGAGGTGAATTCGATTGCACATTGCTACATAGTCCTACGTTACCTTTTCGTACAACCCCATTGGGCTGAACCTTGTAGTTTTTTATTTTATTTATCATTATCACCGTCTTCGATAAAAATAATCGTACAGACTGAACTACTTAATATTAGTTTACAATAACTTAAAGTCTAAACAATTGTACTTATTCGATTTTTAAAAACATTTTTGGATATATCAAAGTCGAATTCGTCACATACAGCATTGGAAGTTCGAAGACACGAATCAAACGGATTATTATATCCATAGTTAGTGCGGTGATAAGGAACAGCAAGCATCGGATAATTTCGAAGTCGACGAGAAGGACCCAACAAACATTGGTGTTGAATTAGAGCTTGTTCAAGCAAATTTGGAGAAGCTATTCAGCTGTTTCTTCTAGAATAGCTGAATAGCTTCTCCAAATTTGTTTGAACAAGCTTTAATTCAACACCGATGTTTGTTGGGGAACGTTCAGTGAAATCTGCTCAAGCAGCGCAGGGCACTACGTGCGCTGTGCGGCCGGAGAGATATGAAAAGAGCCACTTCGTCAGGATAGCCAATGCGTTTGAATTTGTCAAAGATCAAAATGTGAGGAACTGTGTCGAATGCTTTAGCAAAATCGACATACACCGCGTCCACTTGCCTTCCCAATTTAATCTCTCGTGACAAAGAGGTAACGTAGCACATCAAGTTTGTTGTTGTTGAGCGATGTTTCATGAAGCCGTGCTGATGATCGGAAATTAATGGTGCGGCTCCAGTGTAGAGGACATTGTGCATCAGCTTTTCGAAAACTTTGCTGAAACAACACAGAATGGAAACACCACGATAACTTGTGACTCGGTTGACGTTTCCTGATTTATGGATGGGAACGATAGAAGCAGTCTTCCAAACGGAAGGAAATGTTTTTTCGCTAAGCGATCGGTTGAATAAAATCGTGACAGGGGCTGCGAGTCCCACAGCACACTTTTTCAGGAATAGTGGTGGTATGCCGTCTGTTCCGGATCCTTTCTTGGAGCCGAGAGTGTGTATGACATTCAGCACTTCATCAGAAGAGAATTGGATGACGGGAAAGCTAATGTTGTGCGAAGAAATATGCGCAAAGCAATCGAGACCTGGTACAGGACACGACTCACTGAATACATTCTCGAAGAATTCGGCGAAGAGGTTAGCGGCTTCTGCGTTAGAGCTAGCATGAGCCTCCTCATATGTAATGTTGCAGGGGATGCTAGCAGAGGATCTCAGTTTTCTAACGAAACCCCAGAAACGTGTTGGTTCCTGTTTGATGCTTGCTTGAATCCTGGCTAAGTAGTCGTCGTGAGTGGATTGCAAAACAGATTTGAATGTTGCCTCACCTTCTCTTAGAATGGTTTTGTCGGCTTCAGATTTCGAGAGGAAATAGTGATTACGTGCCTTCCTGAGTAAGTTGCGAAGATGTCGCAACTCAGAGGTCCACCACGGTTTGTTGAAAGTCGAGTTAACCGCACGTCGTGTGCGCGGTACAAAAATGCTGCAAATTTCGAAGAGCTTGTCGTAAAATGCTGCAGATGTTTCGTCGATCGTTGCGGTCCTCGCGAGAAAGCTCCAATCAACCTCTCCAAATGCTATTTTCAACTGATCGAAATCACACCTTTTAAAGTCGTAGCCAAAACTGTCAACATCGTCATCGAGCGAGGTCGGAATAACGTCGCCCACGTCGAATAGTAAAACGAACGGCGCATGATGGTTGTCAATTGGTAAAAGTGGTGCAGGAGGCTCAACTAAATCTAGAAGTTCTGGCAGACTTACTACACTTACTACAGAAGTTCTGGCAGACTTACAAAAACCAGGTCAAGGATTCGACTGTTGATGTTTTCGAAGTGGTTAACTTGCCGCAGGCCGGTAGCAAATAATGCTTCGATGAGAGACTGCTCGTGTTCTGATGAAATGTTTGTAGGGATGTAGCCATTTAACTCTTCGTCCAACTGCCATCGCAAATTTGGGAGGTTGAAGTCACCCAAAGACAGAATGATATCCTCTGCTGACCCCGCCCCCCCCCCCCCCCCCCACAATATCACTCACCGCCCGACGGGGGGGGGGGAAAATAATATTATATAGAGGGAGGGGGGGTCCCCCCCCCCCCCCCCCCCCCCCCCCCCCCCCCCCCCCCCTCTCACTATGAAAAACCCCCCCCCCCCCGAAGTGTCCCCCCCCCCAACCCCCCCCCCCCCCCCCCCGGGAGCCCTTTTTCCCCCCCCCTCCCCCCGCGAAAAAAAGAAATGCGGGGGAAACTTCTCCGCTTTCGATATCGTCACGAAGCCAGGTTTCGGTGATATCGTGCAAATCGTAGTCGCAACTGGACAGCAGCATACGTAGACGAGCAATTTTGGTGCGCATCCCAAGTAACATTGCTAACACCATCTTGCTTTATTAAGTTTTATTAAAGTTTCATGAAAGCCACTTGAAATCAATTTGGTTTTATTATGGCACCAAGAGGTGCCAATAGGTTTCATATTTTAGTCAGGTTTATGAGAACCTACACAGCTTGTTTACAACGATCTTAAAACCTTGTCTCTCAAATTACTTTTCCTCCTATCAAAAGTTTTATTTCGACTTTATGAACTCGTAAAATGCTGTATTGAAATGCCGTTTTAGGACTCCTTGATATTATCTTATTATGGTCAGTAGAAAAAGCATGTTAAAACCATTTTGCCTACAGTAAATGCATTAAACGGCGAATTGGCATTGAAGGAAGTCACCATAAGACCAAATAATTTTATAAAAGTCATTGCGAAGAAAAGTTGGCTTTATGGCAAAACTGTGATTATTTTTCAATCGCCATATTGAAATATAGGAAATAATTGAAATGTGTAAAAATAAATGCATCAAATTTTTAATGGTATTATAACGAACTGTAGATCGGAGACTTATTTCGGAATTCTTTTCGATAATCTCATCCAATTCCAAGCACTTTTCAGGAAATTCATGATTAATTTATCAAATGTATTTTTTTAGATTTGATTTATGTTGTTGTAAATTTGCATAATTTCCGAGGCGCATTAATTTTCGGCTCTTATCGCGCCAATATTCACCATAAAAATAAATGCGCATATAATTTCGAGCATAATACGCTGTAGAAAACGCAATTTGTATTGGATATTTTGTTATCAAAAGAAATATCCCGCAACACTAGACCTTTTTTTTACTGCTAAATGAATCAGAAGAGCAGAGAATCGAACAAAGCAGAACAACAAAAACCAACCTCGATTTCACAGTGAAGTTTGACAGCTGTGGCCATTTGGCCACATTCTGGTTTTAATGGCAGCCTATAGGTTTTATGAAGGTTCTCAAGTGGTCATAACATCTTTCACTAGAACATTTTCAAAATCTTTATGTTCTTGTAAAGGTTTTATTAACTTGTTTTCACAACCGTCTATAGATTGGGCCATGTTGTACAAATTTTGGCTTTAAAGAAGCATAGAAGAGGTGTTGGTAAACAAAACAGTTTTGATTGTAGTTTTGTCAACAAAGCCGAGAGAAGTGTTATACGGCTGGAATAAAACTAAAATTGTTACTTGGGTAAAGGTTTATTTTAATATAAAAAAAAACAAACAAAAAAAAACTTTTTTTCAAGCACACCCCTTTTTGTCGCCAGAAGGTACTATCCACCCCCCCCCCCAAAAAATTTAAAAAAAAATTTAAAAAAAATTTTTTTTTTTTTAATTTTTAAAATTTTTTTTTTGGTTGCACAAAAAAAATTCCCAAACACAAAAACAAAAAAAAAAAAAAAAAAAAAAAAAAAAAAAAGCATTTTATAATTAATTTACCCAACAAAAAAGAAGTTTGTTGCCCCTCGTTGCCACAACCTCCCAACCCCCCGGCCCCCCAAGCCCTTTCCAGGAACAAACCCCCCGAAGGGGGACCCCAGGACCAAGAAGGTTGTACCTTACCTAGTAGCACGGAAACAAAAGCTTAGTAGCACGGAAACAAAAGGATAATATAACTGGGACACAATGGCAGGGAATTTACTAGACTGGAGGGGAGGGGGTTATGACATTACACTCTTAGATCAGACAAACAAAGGAATTCGTAAATCCCAAAACATCTCTTACCACGCGGAAGGGTTGTCTACCTCGGGCCACTAGAGTATCCAATAGTCGTGCTCTGGAGGCATCATTACCCGGGCAATGCCAAACTGCGTGAGCGATGTCATCATAACCGGTTCCGCACCTACATACATTCCCAACAAACATCGGTGTTGAATTAGAGCTTGTTCAAACAAATTTGGAGAAGCTATTCAGCTATTGTAGAAGAAACAGCTGAATAGCTTCTCCAAATTTGCTTGAACAAGCTCTAATTCAACACCGATGTTTGTTGGGTTGCTATCGACGAGGTTAATTCTGTAGAGATGTGCGTCTAGCGAGTAGTGGTTGGACATAAGTCTTGACATCACACGAATGAAACCGCGACTTACATCCAGACCTTTGAGCCACGATCTCGACGAAACAGAATTACTTGTCCAATCGTTTTGCCAACTTTGAAGAGAACTCTGACGTAATAATGGGAAAAATTCATCATGTGAAATTCTTCTTTAAAAAATCTCGCCTTCTTTTGCGCCCACCTTTGCTAGAGAGTCCGCCTTCTCATTGCCTGGAATTGAGCAATGTGAGGAGACCCATGCAAAGGTAATTCTAAATGATCTTTCGACCAACGCACACATCTGCTTCCTTATTTTTGAAAGAAAGTAAGATGAGTGCCTCACTGTTTTCATCGACCGGAGGGCCTCTATAGAACTGAGACCATCCGAGAAGATGAAATAATGGTCTACGGGCATGTCGGAAATTATCCCCTATGCGAAATTGATTGCTGCCAGCTCAGCAACATATACGGAACAAGGTTCCTGAAGTTTCCGGAAGGCAGATGAGTATTCATTGTAAACACCGAAACCAGTGGATCCGTCAATGCGCGACCCATCAGTGAAAATTCTTCTATTAAAATTGACATGTTGGTACTTTTCAATAAAAATATGGGGAATTAAAATAGGTCCAAGTTGATCTGGAACTCCTTGAATAGCCTGTTTCATGGAGAGATCATAATCAATGGAGGAACTGTGATAAGGGAAGCGTACACTAGAAGAATTATAGCATGGAAGACTTATATCGGATGACATATAGTAAATATAGATTCGTAAGAATCTAGACTGGGTACTCAATTCGAGCATTTCTTCGAAGTTTTCAATCACAAGGTTGTTACTGATTCCACACTTGATCAGTATTCTAGATGAGAGCTCCCAGAAGCGGTTCTGTAAGGGTTTTACTCCTGCCAGAACCTCTAGGCTCATATTATGCGTTGAATGCATACAGCCAAGGGCAATACGTAGACAACGATATTGAATGCGTTCCAATTTGATGAGGTGGCTGTTTCTTGCCGAGAGGAAGCAAAAAGAGCCATATTCGAGAACTGATAGAATAGTTTTTTTTTATAGAGTTTAATGAGGTCTTCCGGGTGAGCACCCCAACCAAAACAATAATGAGAGGAGCAGTTTTTGTCATTTCATATTAATACCGTATGATTGTTATACACAAATTCAGTATGCGTCTTATGAAATTCATAAGACTAAGGAGTGTATCGAATATAAGCTATCCACATACATTTGCGTTGTACGCATGTATTTGTGATGGTTTTTTATGCTCTGAACACTGCATGCTGTGCGTTTGACTGTCACCCAAGTAACACCAGAAACATCTTCTTTGACAAGAATATAAGAAGTTTGTTGTAAAAAAGCCGTGAGGATGAAATACCAAACATGTCTGGTCTTGAAAAAGTTTTCAGGATGTTTTTCCACACATATTCGGTTCAAACGTGGTACCAGAACAGCGAACACATTTTTGATCTATTTTTGTTCGATCAACTTAAATTTTACTTGTGGAAAACATCGGTGACTGTTTGTCATCTTACCACTACGAACTATTTTTACTCACTTTTGAGTATCCATACTTTTGACTGATTTGAGTCAAACGTACTTCATTTTGGATTGTTTGGAAATAGCGTGTATGCTAGATGTTTGTAAATATGTTGATAGGTTGCAATCAAGATGAATTTTAAACATGTTTTTAACATCCTCATGCAATAGTGAAATCATTCAGAATAGATTGTGAATCCAATACAGTGACGGCTAAAAATATGTTTATTTGAAATACTGGAATAAAATAAAACACTACCTAAATGTAAGATTGTGATGCCACTCACTGATTCAAATAGAAGCCAAATTGGCCATAGGGGTTTATTCAAATGTAGCATAAAGCAACAGTTTGGGAGAATGTTTAGTATTATTTTATAAATTGTTACGTTTAATTTGTGGGGGAGTCTTTTGAAATGTAGCTACGCACAACATAATAGAAAAATTGTATTTGTATTTTCATTCATTCTGACACTACTCGGTTCAATTTCACAACAAAAAACGCAGAAAATGAAAAACGAACATTTGGAAATCAAATGTGTTACTAATGTTTTTACCCGTACTGTAGACTTGTACTGTAGGACTGTAGACTTGGAAAATCGCCATGTTGGTTTTTGTGAATTCCATATAGAAATCTCACTAAAATTCAATAATTTATTCGGGGTACCTTCTACGTTTTTTAATCCAATGGATGGCGTATGAAATTAGGGAAGGTAAAACGGAAAGTTGCACTGCTAACCTTGAGCCGCATATACAATTTTGATACAACTTCCATGCGCAAAGCACTTTTATTTGAAAAAGTCATAAACAATCATCTTTAACGCGTAAAATACCATTAGCTACGATATCGTTTCGCAATTAAAAATCTTGTTTATATATTTTTTACTTTGTTCATACCGTGCTTGCTTTGACAAAATATATCATTATGTTATAAGCATGCTGTTGGAAGCATCCAAAGAACATAATATTTGTCTTATGGGTGTTCTACAAAACATCTGTTATGACCTAAAAGATGTTCAAAAATGCCACATTCATTGCGCTTTTTTGGTTATATGCGTGTATGAAATTAAGTTATTGACGTTAGAAAAAACATGAGCTTGGTCTAAAACGTGTATTATTAACATGAATATGACAAGTGGTGTTACTTGGGCAGCTTTCTTTTGTTTACTTGTTTGTGCGGTTCAAATTTTGCGTTTTCAAAGTGTCGCGTATTGAAAAGGAAATGAAAATTAAGGTTCTGGACACATGGCTAAATGAGAAGGGTATTACTATGCGAAAATTGGCGAAGCGGTTTGGAATTCATCATGCGAGTGTTAAAACCATCATTAATAAGTTTGGAGAACACTATTCTTTGGATGAGCTACCAGGAAGAGGCAGAAAACCCGGTTCTTCCAACCCGAAACTGGAGCAGAAAGTGGTATCTCTAATCATGAAGAACAAATCAATGTCAATACGTGATTTGGCCAAAAAAGCAGGAACGAGTGTCGGAATGATCCAGCGTATCAAGAGGCGAAACCACCTGAAAACCTACAAGAAGCAGAAAATCTCGAAACAAAGTGCAGAACAGAAGAAGCGAGCAGCAACAAGGGCCCGGGAATTGTATTCGCGTCTTTTGCAGCGTCCGGATGCATGCGTTTTGATGGACGATGAGACCTATGTACAGGAGAACTCAAAAACCCTTCCAGGTCCACAATACTTTACTGCCGTCGTTGGGGAGGATGTGAGCGATGCGGACAGGTCGATTCAAGTGGAGAAATTCGGTCGAAAGGTACTGGTATGGCAAGCAATATGTTCCTGTGGTTTGAAGTCAACCATTTGTTACACTACCGGAACTATAAATGCGGAAATCTATCGATCTGAGTGTCTCCAGAAGAGATTGTTGGCTTTATATAAGAAGCATAGTACACCTCCACTGTTTTGGCCGGATTTAGCGTCGGCTCACTATGCCAAAACCACTCTCAATTGGCTTGCGGAAAAGGGTATAGATTTCGTTGAGAAAAATATCAATCCACCAAATTGCCCTCAGCTTCGACCCATCGAACGTTACTGGGCTATCGTGAAGAGGGTCTTCAAGAAGACTGTTAAGGCAGCTGGGAACATGCAGGAGTTCAAAAAAAATTTGGGCTCAAGCGTCCAAAAAATGCGATGCAAAACTTGTCCGGAACTTGATGAAGAGCATTCGATCCAAAGTCCGAAAATTCGTGAAGGAATAACTTAAATTTCATCCGGTCTTCATTATGTTCAAGTTTAACCTCGTACAATAAAGGATCAATTTTTTGTATGAATAAAATATCGGTTTTCAACAAAATTTGAAAGAATGTTTGTGGATAGCTTATTTTCGATACACTCCTTAAGTTAAATTATCAGGATTTTCGCCTCGAACGAGCAGGATAAAACCGCAGCTCCCTATATCCGGTGAAGCCATGATGAGGCTTATTGAACCTATCCTGATGCCTTGATTCTTTGCACTAGAAGCATTATTGAGTGAAATTTTGAAAAAATTGCTCAAAAAATGCCTTAGTGGTGCAGTGTTTTGAATGCGTCCGGATTTTGTCGTGTTCAAGCTTTATGTAGCGCCCTTTCGCAGTTAATCCACCGATGATGGCCAGTAAGTCCTGAGACATTCGCAGCGAAACCGCAATGATGTAGCCGCCGCCACCAGAGGACTCGAGACATCGTGCTCGCGTTAATTAATGCGTGTCATAACTCGAATGAGAGAAATTAATTGCTGTCCGGTTGACAGATCGATTTCTTCGACAACCGGCATCGGCGCTAAGGAAGATAAATTCAAAGTGCAGCTCTGCAATACCAATCGGCATTCTTGTCGGTGAAATCGATGAGATCGGAAACGAAGCGCCATAACCCATAACCTATCCCAAAGCCGATCACGACTTGCTTCGATCAGCCACGTGCTTCGGTTGCGGTTCCATTGAAGCTGACCGCCGAAAATTTCGTGGTTTTTCCGCTCTCGGCTCGATGGAGCAACTGGTTCAAAGGTGAGTAAATTGAAACAATGGGATGTAGCCTTGATGCGTGAAATGCTGCGACAACAATGGGCCGGGTGACTGTTAAATTCAGCGGCTCTGAGCGACGTGTTTACATTGCTGTAAACATTGCTGCTGGCGGAACAGGTAGGTACAAATAACGGCTGGTCACGTTTTTCCGCTCGAGCGTGCTGCGAGCCGGTCGAAAGCGACTGGAAATTAATAAACAATTCCTGGTCGCGAAACGCGAATTCTGTGCTTTCACAACCGCGTCGTCGGTTTTTGCGTGTTTTAAGTGTATTAGGAAGATTCTTGGTCGGTTGTTCAGATGAAATAATGCATAAAGATGAGGGGACGTTCGAAATGGGATTCCAGTTGTTTATCTGTGTAAACAAATTTATGACGTACTAGGGAAATTTATTTTAGTCTGAATTATAAGATGTATGCTAATCATCGTGTTTACTATTTTAATATTTATAGTATTGCTACACATTTCAAAGTATTCGGACACTTAGAATGGTATTGGACATAGTTGTTACACTTCTAATTTGCCAGTCCGGAGATTCCGCTGACAATCGTGATTTTTTAGCATGGTTAGTTTTAAATTGAAAGCACTCGCAACCGGGCTTTGTTTAACTTAGATAGAAATAAAAACTTTATTTATTTCAGAAACGAATGATTGTGATTTTTAAAAGGAGTCCACAGCTTGGCGTGTTTTTTTTTTACGCAGCAGCAAATCCTCGCGGCAAAACGATCGCCTCAAAATTGCGTTTAGCGCAGCAGCGAGGTCCGCATAGGTACACACACCTAAGCGGTAAATTCGTCGCAGCTTCAATGTAGCAAATGCATGCAAGTAGGTATAGTGAATGTTGTTTTTTTTTTTCAAATTGCCTAACACAGTTAGCCAACTTTTGATGGTATTAAACTGGGGGGCACTACGGGAAACGCTCAACAACTGTAAACTGTTCAATTTATCAGTTTATGCCTTGAAGCGTTGCGATTCTTTGTATAGTACACACTACCAAAATGTAATGTAAATTTCTGTCCCCTGAGACCGACACACGCAAGCGTCCTCTAGCACATAAGAATGAGTTGAAAGAGATGAGAAAATAAATTCAATCAAACACATCTTTCGTCAAATTGCGTATGTGTCGGTTTCGGGAGACATAATTTTACACGAAATCTTTCTTTACGTTCCCAGACATTTTACAAAGATGAATTACGTCTCGTGTAAAATTCATAATTTCTAAGTGTGTACCTCTAAACATATAATTGGGCTGCAAAATGGTGGGTAGACACCTGGGAGATGGAGCGTGCGTCCCCGCAACATAGCCATGCTCCTCACAAGTTCCTACCTCATGCTTCCACGGGTCAAGAGATGACAATGACCGCCAGCTAAGGGTTGCGTACTTAGCTGGTAGTGCAGCCTGGGCACTGTTGTCCTTCTGACTTCAGCTAGATTGAGGAGGTGCGTGCCGAGCGTCTGTCCACCAAGGAGGTGCGGCTCAAACAGCGTCTGTCCTGGCATCCAGCGGTTGAGTAAGAAACGCTGTATCGCGTCAACTATACATTAGGTGGCAGCCGCACCAAGGCGATGTAGGCAGCGTGACCCCGGTGAAGTAGCATGCTGAAATCTTACCCTACCACGAAAAATGGAAGTATTTTTTATACGGTATATAATTTCAGATCATCCATGGAATTCCCAAGTATTGTATAATAATTTTGAATTGTTTTCTTCCCCCGTGGCTATGATAATGCAAGTCCTTCTACAATTGCAGCAGGATCAGTAGACATGCAGACATTACAAATATAATTGTTATTATCATTTTATATTACAACATCCCTTCACAATATTTTTTATGCTATTTTCAGCTTCGCATTTGCACCGTTGCACAGTCTTTGCTTCGTTTAAGATGTATATTTCAATGTTCGACACTTGATTTTGACGATTTTAAACGGAATTTTTCGAAATCTGGTCGTATATGTGAGTATAATTGGTTCAAAACTCTACACCGTTTCCGATATATTCTCATACAAAATAAAACTCTATTTCAAATCGATAATCCAGATTTTATTGATAACTTTACCCATTATATTACAATATAATACTGATCAACTAACAGCATATGTTTTGGAATAACACCGCCTTTCAACCTCTTGACCAGCTCCAGGCGTTTTTCGAAACCCCCACAGGCGGCACGCACGACTTCCATCGGCATTGCGTCCCAAATTCGTTTGATTACGGTTTTGAATTGGTTCATATTAGACGCCCTGTGGTCATTTACCTTCGCCAACATGTATGACCATACAAAATAATCCAAAGGATTCAGATCTGGTGAACTGGGAGGCCATTAATTCTTGTCCAAAAAGTCGGTCAAATTTTCTCGGCACCAGCGCTGAGCAAGATTTGCAGTATGCGATGGCGCTCCGTCCTACTGAAACACATAGTGATCATCTCCAAACACCTCTTGTACATATGGCTTGACAACTTTCTCCAAAACTTCCGTTTTATAATATACGGCATTCACTTAACGCCTTTTTCGATGAAAACCAGTGGTAATTTGCCTCGCTTGCAAATTCCTCCCCAAACCATCACTGACGCAGCACTTTGGAACCGTGGAATATTCCTATCACTCTCTGGAACAGTTCTCGAAGAGAGAGCCCACAATCTGTCGTTCTGGACATTGTGGGATTGTTGCAAGACGAATAACTTTTCGTCGGAAAAGATAAATTCTTCCCCACCGTCCCGCAACAAAAGCAGACTTGCTCTTTCGAGTCGTTTCTGCATGGAAGGTTCCGGAACTCCGAGGTCATTTTGCAGTATATTGAGCATTGACGACCTCGAAACATTCAGATCTGCGGCCATTTTACGTACAGAGCGCTGTGATTTTCGTCTAATCCGTTCCCTGACCACTTCAACAACTCGTGCAGTCCACGGCGTACGAGTACGACCGGATCTCTTCCGGTCATCCAAAGAACAGGTGTCACGGTACCTTCGGATGGTTCGGTACACAAAATCCCGCTTTACTCCGAGGTTTTTCAAATTTCTGAAAATAGCGCCCGGGCGCTAACCTTTCAAAAACTTTTTTATCACCACAGCACGAAACTCCTTCATCGCTGTGAAAAGATAAACACCGAATGAAAACAATCGGACATAACCTTAAAGCGTTTGTATAATCATAAAGGGTGTCCACGATGAAATGGCCACACTATGAAATTGCTCTAACTTTTTAACCGTTGGGTAGACTTTAATGAAAATTTGGGTGGATTTAGTTCATAGTGCATTATTTACATCCTGCAAGTTTTAAAGTCAAAACTCGTGGAAAAGGAGTCGAAAGAACAGCTCGTGCGTGATAAAATCTTGCGCATTCATCACGAGAACAAGGATCTCTCGCATCGTTCCAACGCTAAAACGTTGGGAATCGTGAATTCCACGGTGTCGCGAGTGATTAAGCGGTTCGAGGAACGGTTGACCACCGATCGGAAGCCCAGAAGTGAAGGAAAAAGTATTCCGTACAACACCAAAAATCACAACCGCGTAGTTGGGGCCTTCAACCGAAATCCGAACGCCTCCGTTCGGGATGTGGCTAAGAAGCTGCACCTAAGCCGAAGTTTTGTCCAGAAGGCCAAAACTAAGGCTGGGCTTCGAACGTTCAAGGTACAAAAGGCCCCTAATCGCGACGAGAAGCAGAACAAGTCCGCCAAAACCCGTGCCAGGAAGTTGTACCTCAACATGCTGACGAAAGTTGAATGCTGCATCATGGACGACGAAACATATGTGAAGGCCGACTTCAAACAGATCCCCGGCAACCTGTTTTTCACGGCCAAGGATAAGTTCAGCGTTTCGGAGCATGTCCGCACTCAGAAGATGTCCAAATTTGCGAAGAAATTCCTAGTTTGGCAAGCCATCTGCACGTGCGGGAAGCGGAGTGCACCTTTCGTGACCCAGGACACGATGAACGGTCAGGTGTACATAAAAGAGTGCCTCCAGAAGCGGCTGCTTCCTCGCCTGAAGGCCCACAACATCCCAAAAATCTTCTGGCCGGATTTGGCCTCATGCCACTACTCCAAGGACGTGCTGAAGTGGTATGCGGACAATTAGGTCAATTTCGTGCCGAAAATGATCAACCCTCCCAACACTCCGGAGCTCCGCCCCATCGAGAAGTACTGGGCGATTATGAAGCAGCACCTTCTTAAACGACCTAAGGTAGTGAAGACAGTCGAGGAACTGAAGAAAGTATGGGTTTACATGCAAAAAACGGTTGATTCACAGGTTGTGCAGAATCTTATGGCCGGGGTTAAGGCCAAGGTGCGGGCATTTCCGTATGGACTGTAAATAAAATACGAGTAAAATGGTAAAATGAAGTTTAATAGTTATTTCTCAATCCCTGAAAATTTGATGGCAATCGGATGAAAACTCGAATTTTGCGAATCAATTTTGTGTGTGGCAATTTCATCGTGGACACCCTTTAGTGCAAAACTACACCAACACATACGTGAAGCATGTTGAGTAGTTGCACGACACCAATGCAAGAAAAAAGTGTATGAGAATATATTGGACACGGTGTACAGTTTATTACTGATGTATAGCATTCATTTATTCGTCAGTTAAACTTTTTTTTTCTAAATAACAGTATGTATATTTTTATGGATATTTGCCTTAAATAAAGTTAATTTTGAAATGTTATGTCAACTACAGTGTTGATATTTACAATTTTGATTAGTAGAAATGCACTCAAAATAGTGTCTGTTGACAATATAAAAGAGAATAATTGGTATTTTTCGGAATACGCAGGAACAACTTTCCTCGATTCCCCTCACCAAACTTTAACCAATATTTGCCAAAAAGTATTGAAGTCGCTTTGTTGTAAGATCCAGCTGCGCATTTCCGCGCCCAGGTTTGCTGTGGTTAGTTTAAGTGGCTGATATCAATTAATTGCTTTTCCTCTTAGAACGTATGTACATAAATCATTGGCATACACATCTTTTCCCCCACGATTCCTTTCACCGAATCTTATATTTTCGGATAAACACGGGTTTAGGATAGATTCCTATCGATATTTAAAGGTAAACATTTGTGTTGGCTAGCATTTTTGGTGTATTTTTATGATCCAAAGGCATTTCCAAACAAATAGTAAAGTGAAACAATTTTTTGATGTTTTGTGTTTATGGCGTCATGTTTGTAAGATGGAACACTGTTAGGCTTGTAAGATGGAACACATTTTTTTTCGTTTTAAAACATATGAATGATATTTTTTATGTTTGGAAATGCCATGGAATCAACAATAAAGTGTGTATAGAATAATTTGGTGGATATAGCATCTTTTTAGAAATTTGATATGGCCTCCCGTCATTCGAGAAAAACTCAGCGTGGTTTCATCGACCATGAAGCATTGCTGGATGCTATAAAGAGCGTCAACATCAACAAAGTTTCGATGAGAACTGCCGCTGCGGTCAACAATCTCAAGCTAACATCTTTCCATAGCCACGTTGCCAAATTTAATGCCGAAGTTCCCGATATTTCTGCAGTTCCCAATGATCAATTGTTGGAGATCGTTCGCCGCATTGGATCATATTCCAACACTGGTCTCGCGCATTCGGTTTGCTATTTTTATATTCTTTCTTTCTTCTTAAAGTTTTTATTTCTATGATTTTAATGCATTCTTTTGCGTTTTGCTTTTAAGGTTTTCAATAAGGAACAGGAAGCCGAGCTGACTAAATACATAATTCGCTGTAGTCAGCATTATTACGGAATCAGCATTTATGAGTTGAAGCAGCTGGCATATGAATTTGCAGTGATAGAGGAAAAAGTCGTCGTACCGAAGAATTGGGAAGCTGAGAAGCTAGCCGGTCGTCAATGGTACTGTGGGTTTATGCTTCGCCATAAAAATCTTTCATTGCGCACGCCACAACAAACCAGCTTAAACCGCGTTAAAGCTTTTTGCCGAGAGAACGTCGACCTTTATTTACGTAATCTGAATGCTATTTTTGCTAAAACTTCCTTCGGGCCGAGCGACATTTGGAATATGGACGAGACAGGGTTCACAACCGTCCTAAACAACATTGGCAAAATATTATCCCTGAAAGGGTTGAAGCGCGTCGGCCAAATAACATCGGCCGAGCGCGGCTCCACCATTTTATATCTTCCCTCGCAAAAAAATGAGTCCGACCTACATGGAATATGCGAGCAAGGAATCGGTTGGCTACGCAAATGACAGCGGATGGATGCAGCAAGACGAATTTGTTAAGTTCATGCATAATTTTATCAAATACAGCCGATCATCAATTGAAGCACCGACCTTGTTGCTTTTGGACAACCACTCGTCGCATCTGTCCATCGCTGCCATTGATCCAGCTCGTGAGCATGGCGTCACCATTCTTTCAAGCCAGTTAAAGGAGCATATACCATCCAGCATAACTCATAGATGCGCGAAAATCCTGGTCGTGCTCTCGATATCATGCACATCCCAATGCTTGTTCGTGCTGCTCTTCTGAGAGGTGCAACCGCTGAGAATATCGTCTCCGGTTTCAAAAAAACACTTGGATCAGCCCGTTCAACCCGGCTATATTCGGCGACAGCGACTTCATTTTACTAGGTGAAGACGAAGAGAATCAAGTCGCCGCCGCTGTCGAAGAACAATACGACCAAGAAGAGCAGCACAGGATCGTTGTTGATACAAATGCTCTTGACGTTGCTGCTAATGAAACTATTGCATTTTCATCGAAAAGTCGTTGCACTCCTATTGCTTCCACCTCAGCTGCATCAACTTCTCGTGCTTCTACTTCGGTTTATTCCACCTCAGTTGCATCAACTTCTCGTGCTTCTACTTCGGTTGCTTCTACCTCAGACGCTCAAAAATATGCGGCATTGCTCACATCGATTGGTCCTCTTTGGACGGCAAAGACGCCGAAAAAAAACAAATCGGGGACCGAAACCTCAAAAATCGACGGTGCTCACATCTCCAGAAAGTGTTTCGGCACTAATAGAGCGTGATGCGAAACGCGAAGCCGCTAAGGAAAAGAAGTTGGCGTCCGCTGAAAAGCGTAAGGCTAAATCCCGCGACACCACGCCGAAGATGCCAGCCGCCAAAAAACCTACAAAATGAAATTCGAAAGTGAGTGAGTCGCCTTCGCACTTCTTTTTTTTTCTTCCAATTTCTCATCTTATTTCATATGTAAATTCATTTTCATTTTCAGGTTCTAAGCTCTGAATACAAGCTTAATTCAATAATTTTCAATAAATTTCCGAAATCACGCGATTTAACTTTATTATTTCAGTGTATTGTGGATAATCTGGGGTGTTCCATCTTACAAGCCATTTTTTGAAATTGCAATTTTCGATTGATTTCGAAAATAGGCCATAATTTTTTTTTGATGGCTATAAATAATCAGTTTCTTGAGCAAAGTTGGAGCCTGTTAGTTTCTCTTTCGAAAGATGTCTTTGGATCCGTGAAAAAATAAAAATATACATGTTACGAGCAAAAAACGGATCGTGTTCCATCTTACAAGCCTTTCCCCATTTCCTGAAAGTTTCAAGATAATCCGACTTAAAATAAATTTTTGGCGAACACTTTTGTCTGGTGCATTTTTTTCGAGTACAGGCCTTACTAAACAATTTCACTCAGTCCATGCGTAACTCTACTTTCTTCACTGTTGAGTTGAACTCGACTCAATTTCGAATCAATCTCAGAAACCGTTTACCTGCACGAAACGTGGTACTTTAAAAAGAGAGAAAAGGAGAAAGAAAAAGAGGGATAAAACCAAACATTGTCTCTTTTCGGTAGATGCAACATGTGACATGATTGAATTTATTTTCGTTGCATACTAATCAATATACACACAACGCTTTGTCACTTTCCTTAATAAGGCTTGCTTCATTTAGAATTGGAACAAACTTTTGCTCATATTGTGGCGCTCCTGGTGGACGGATTTGGAAGTTCTTAGCGCCCACGTGTGGGGTATTTTGTCAGCTTCACGTATGTAGTTTTGATATTCCGCAAATCGACTGTACTTTGTAAACAATCAACATGGAAGCCGAAAGAAGGGAAAAAATTGTGCACAGTTATTTGGAAAATCCATTGTGGTCTGCATCTAGGCTAGCTAAACAGCTGAAATTGCCCAGAAATACCGTATGGCGCGTTATCAAACGGTATAAGGTAACATTGACGACGATTCGGAAGCCTCAAGCCAATCGTTGGAGTGGAACTGTCGACCGGAAACTGCGTGGTAATATTTTGAAGACGATTAAGAGGAATCCCAATCTGTCGGACCGTGATTTGGCCAGAAAAATTCAATGCTGCTCATAGGAATCAGGTCGTATCGAGCTAGCAAACAGCCAAATCGGACCATAAAACAGAATAGTGTGGCCAAAATTCGTGCTCGGAAGCTATACGACCAGGTGCTGACCAAGTTCGACGGGTGTCTTCTGATGGACGATGAAACCTATGTCAAGGCTGACTTCGGGCAAATCCCAGGTCAAACATTTTACTTGGCAACGGCTCGGGGGAATGTTCCAGCCAAATTTAAATTTGTTTTTGCCGACAAATTTGCACGAAAATTCATGATTTGGCAGGGCATTTGCAGCTGTGGCAAAAAAACGAAAGTTTTCGTTACAAATAAGACAATGACGTCGGAACTATACCAAAAAGAGTGTCTCCAAAAACGAATTTTGCCGTTCATTCGATCCCACGACCATCCCGTAATGTTTTGGCCAGATTTGGCAAGCTGTCATTACAGCAAAGTCGTTCACGAATGGTATGCAGAGAAAGGGGTCCAGGTTGTTCCGAAAAACCTTAACCCACCCAACTGCCCCCAGTTCCGCCCTATTGAGAAATACTGGGCAATCATGAAGAGGAGACTCAAGGCAAAGGGAAAGGTTGGCAAAGACATCAATCAGATGAAGACCTGGTGGAATAAGATAGCTAAAACGATGGACGAAGAAGGTGTGCGCCGCCTAATGAGCCGTGTTACAGGAAAAATTCGAGAATTCCTTCGAAAGCGTGACGAATAATTTTATCCGTATTTTTTCTTAAAAAGTATGAAGAAAACGCTACATTTGTATGAAAAAAGATCTTGAATTCAATAATAAATAACTGAAATACAGGCAATTGTTTTTGTTCCAATTCTATCTGAGGCAAGCTTTAAAAGTCGGATGTTATGAAACATTGTAATCTTGATTATTCTTCACTGCAATTTATAACTATTGTGTTGAATATGCAACAATGAGAAAGATAAATTACCCTGGTCGACAAAATCCGAAATTTTTATTTTTGAGAACTTTCCTGAAAACAGTAAATTTATACACGGTCTAGATCTCAAAATAAAGATAAAACTCAAAGTACACATGTACGCTAGTGCCACGTAGCGGACAAGTTCTGAACTAATGTTAACGCCATCCTAAAGGCCTCAATCAACCAAACATCTTTGTCGAAGACGCCAACTTGCTATATGTCAAGGATCTCGAGATTTAGGTTATAAAGTAAGTTTACATGCACACTAGCGCCACGTACTGAGATAACTATGAACTTTTAAGTCTACTATCCTGAAGGCCTTGGCCTTGGTGAAGAAAAATGCAAATCGCATGAGGTCAAAATACGATATTCGGAGCTAACTGAAACTGGCATGGAGCTCTGGATCTAAAAATCTCTGTCAACCAGTGTTATTTTTTGACGTAACATTGAAAAGTTAGGACAATGTCTTTATCATTCATGCATTCGCGAGTATGGATTCACTGCATTAGACTTCATCAACCGGCCATGTGTTATACTCCATGACACTGTTTCTCTCTCCACACACAAAGAATAATGATTGTTAGAATTGAAAAAATCATTGCTAAAATTGAAAAGTTGCGTTGGTTCTTTTTCGTAGAAAGCAGTTAGCTTCCACAACAAAAACCTCCAAACTGTCAAATCAAAATTTATCTGCTTGGTACATTTAAAAGTTGAAACTTTCAAAACGAATTGTAGAACTGTCAAATCGAAACCGTGGCATCGTTGAAAATAAAAGCAAATTACTTTTATTTCAAAATGAACTTTCAACCCGAAAGTGTCGTGCAATTCAAACAAAAGCAAAGTGTTAAGATTGAAATAAAAATAGTTTTAACAAAAATTGTTTTTTTTTTTTCAGATGAATGAATTATTTGTTTGAAAATCATTTGATTGTAAATGAAAGTGGGATATAATTAATAAAACATTATTTTTTCGTTATGTAAACAAATATTTCTTGTTACTGGTTCATGTAGTAAACAACGGAATTCTAACTAATGTATAATCCTCACTCAAACGCTGCATTCGGATTATATTAATCATCCAAATAAACTTTGTTGGAGTCATTTTTCACTCGCCGTCAGGATATAACAGCATTCCCAAACACACATATAAAAAAAATTAATAAACTTATACTGCACGACAGTTTTCACAATTGGCATGAAAAAAACAGTCTTGAAAGTACGCTGACGCTGGTGATTTCCAGTTCGCACATCGAAGGCGTCTCCGCCTCTGTTTCGGCCGGAAGAGTGTCGGACCCGGTGTCCTCCGTCGTTGTCGTGGCGGTTGCCTGGTGTACACCTGGCGCCGCCTAGGAATCGGACTTCGAGAGTGAATCGTTGACTATGGACCGGTCGTCGACGGGGTTTGTTCGGACGGATTCGTAGTTCGGATCCGATTCGCTACCGGTGAGACATTCGTAATTGGAAGAAAGTTAACTGTTGCTGTTGTTCGTTGGGATGTTGCTTATTGGGATGTCCGGCGAGCTGGTGCTATCGGTGGAAAGAGTACTTTGTCAGAGCGTACTACTATAAGGCTAAAACTTCGAATGTAATCTTCATAGAAAATATACCACCGAGTCTCACCTTAAAATCCTCGACAAATCCCTTCACAACAGAACAATATCCGTGAGCAGCTTAAATGTTGTCCCGGGCGGACGAAAAGAACAGAACGACTTTGACAGGTAAACCCGATTCTTTTTTTTTTCTATCAAACGAAGACGGCTTGCTTTTGTGTTGGTGGATTTGACAGTTCTACAATTTTCATGGTAAAAGGAATCACTTTTAAATTTACAAACTCAACCGAAAAAATACACTTTCAAATCAAACGCAAAACTTTCACAGTGGATAATTTTACTTTAAATTTAATGAAAAATAAACTCTTTTCAGAAGTAAAGTGCACAACTTTTAATAAAACAAGATCTATTTTACGTAATATGCATATTACGAATCATTATGAAAAATGAACAAAATCTTACGATGTTGCAAGATATCGTTTCGTTTTTATTTAGGGTATTTCAATCAGTCTAACATAGACCATCCCTTTCCAAAAACAAAAGACGAATCTTTTTAATACGGTTTTTCAAACAAATCTGATTAGGTATTCTATCATTGTGTTGAAACAAGAAAAAGTTAAAAATATAACGTTGGAAAGAGTAACATTTTTGTTCAGATATTGTTTCTGTTTACGAAACGCTCATTAGTTCTGTTTTACTACATGGAGACTAAAAATAAACGTTTGGAAACTCAATTTTTAATCAACAACACCGCCAAACACATGAGTTAATATTAGCATGGCGATTACCACCAAAATATTTTGAATTCAGTATCAGATAATCTCAATTAATAAAAAAAAAGGACCGTACATTTGATTGCACGCAACCTCGGAAAATAAGTAAGTACAACGCAATCTGTTTCACTCATGAGTAAAAAAAATCGTATCACGCTCAACAACACATCAACGCCTGCTTCAGCAATCGTCAAATCCAGCCTACTCTGTCATTAATCTTGTCTAGGCCGTCAACGATGGTGTAACAACATCGACCTGATGAGTACCTCCCGGTGTCCAGCAGCATTCAAAACGTTCCCATTTCATCGGCCCTATCAAACAGAGGCCTGCTCTTATCTGCGCTTCCAACGAGTGTTTTATTGCCACGAGTCGTTCAGTCACCGAACACAGTGTTCTGCGTTTTAGTCAGTCATATTTGAGCATTCGGTCATTAGCTTCTCCTGGTATAAAACTTTCCGATCTTCGATTTCAGCGATCGCCCCGAATTGATCAGTAATGTACGCCACGCCACGTTGCCGGTGCTAGAAAAAGTTATATCAGTTTACAGTTCCGTGTGAAGCGCCGGGAATCAGTACAATTACATCCGGTCTGTCATTCCGTCTCGGTAGGGCTTGTTCTTGGGTGACGCACGCTCGCACTAATTAGCAAACAATTGCGTGCACTTGGGATCCAAAGCTTGGGACTGCTTAAAGAGATGATTAATTCAGTGTTCTAGTTGAGTGCAACTAAATCAGATCGCAACCACGCTGATCCTACGCACTCGATAAGCGCCGTCGTCGGACGATCATTTGGGATTCAACGATCTAATTAGTCGGGTAGGGAATTGTTGGAACAGCTGGATTCGTGCACTTAAATAGGCATCACCAGCGGTGAGATGAGGTCAGTCTGAGTTTGACGATCAGCGTCGGTTGGATAAGTTTCTGGATTTGGTAAGACGTGTGCCGTTCAGCAGTTGCAGGTGACATTTGGTGCATTCAAGGATTAGAAATTGTGAAGTGAGCTAAAGAAAGGGGAAAATGAATACCAAACAAGTGTTGTTGTGCTTCGGACTATTGCTGGTGGTCGGATTCGTCAGTGTGCAAGGAGCGGCGATTCGCGAAAAAAGACAACTGAACTCTTTGCTGACTGTGAGCGGGGAAGCGAACGCGAGGATCGAGAATGGTGAGTGTTTATTTGTTTTATAAAAAAAATGAAGGGAACGGTATTCAAATTGCCAAACTGTGAATTTCGTAGCCGAGAAACAATTTGTTATTTCCTAGAACAAGGAGATGTCACTAGAAGCTTTTTTTTTTAAAACATAAAGATAATTTAACGGTGACACCTCCTCCGACCCGGACAGAAATCAACTCCTGTCAGCGTCTAAGGAGTGTATCGAAAATAAGCTATCCATAAACTTTCTTTCAAATTATGTTGAAAGCCGATATTTTATTCATACAAAAAATTGATCCTTTATTGTACGAGGTTAAACTTGAACATAATGAAGACCGGATGAAATTTAAGTTATTCCTTCACGAATTTTCGAACTTTGGATCGAATGCTCTTCATCAAGTTCCGGACAAGTGTTGCATCGCATTTTTTGGACGCTTGAGCCCAAATTTTTTTGAACTCCTGCATGTTCCCAGCTGCCTTACCAGTCTTCTTGAAGACCCTCTTCACGATTGCCCAGTAACGTTCGGTGGGTCGAAGCTGAGGGCAATTTGGTGGATTGATATTTTTCTCAACGAAATCTATACCCTTTTCCGCAAGTTTTGGCATAGTGAGCCGACACTAAATCCGGCCAAAACAGTGGAGGTGTACTATGCTTCTTATATAAAGCCAACAATCTCTTCTGGAGACACTCAGATCGATAGATTTCCGCATTTATAGTTCCGGTAGTGTAAAAAATGGTTGACTTCAAACCACAGGAACATATTGCTTGCCATACCAGTACCTTTCGACCGAATTTCTCCACTTGAATCGACCTGTCCGCATCGCTCACATCCTCCCCAACGACGGCAGTAAAGTATTGTGGACATGGAAGGGTTTTTGAGTCCTCCTACATAGGTCTCATCGTCCATCAAAACGCATGCATCCGGACGCTGCAAAAGACGCGAATACAATTTCCGGGCCCTTGTTGCTGCTCGCTTCTTCTGTTCTGCACTTTGTTTCGAGATTTTCTGCTTCTTGTAGGTCTTCAGGTGGTTTCGCCTCTTGATACGCTGGATCATTCCGACACTCGTTCCTGCTTTTTTGGCCAAATCATGTATTGACATTGATTTGTTCTTCATGATTAGAGATACCACTTTCTGCTCCAGTTTCGGGTTGGAAGAACCGGGTTTTCTGCCTCTTCCTGGTAGCTCATCCAAAGAATAGTGTTCCCCAAACTTATTAATGATGGTTTTAACACTCGCATGATGAATTCCAAACCGCTTCGCCAATTTTCGCATAGTAATACCCTTCTCTCTTAGCCATGTGTCCAGAACCTTAATTTTCACTTCCTTGTCAATACGCGACATTTTGGAAACGCAGAATTTGAACCGCACAAACAAGTAAACAAAAGAAAGCTGACAGTCAAACGCACAGCATGCAGTGTTCAGAGCATAAAAAACCATCACAAATACATGCGTACAACGCAAATGTATGTGGATAGCTTATATTCGATACACTCCTTATGGGATTTTCTGAGACGAGAATCTTTAATGGCTCTTAAGCAGTTGATTCCAGTCCACGTGCTTTTGGCACTCCGCATTTGATCAATTATCCGAGCGACAAAACCTAGAATCGGTTCTAGAGCGGTGTAACTCCTGTTAAGTGCATTCGCGGTCACAAACTCAGGTCAATTTTAAAGGGTTGGCCTCTTATCGGATGCTTTTGAAACTTAAAAATGAAAATCAACTAATAATCTACACACTATCAAAAAGTCATGTAAACTTCGGTGCTCTGGGACCGACACATGCAAGCGGTTTTTAAGACATAATTATCAGTCAAAAGAGACGAGAAAATTAATTCAATCATTCAAAAAGTTTTTCATGTTGCGCCTGGTTCTGACTCGGGACACTTAATTTTACACAAATTATTCGTTCTGGGTGGATATTATTGCATGAAGAAGCCTACACGGAGAAAAAACAATCCCGTTTGTAACAACAAACTTGTTTGTTGACATCCAAACTAAAAAACTAGTAGTTTAAACAAGCCGTTTTATTGTTTTAAATCAACGGTTTTGTTTTGAAACAAACAGACAGGTTGGTTGTTTCTACCTAAAGATATTACAACAAAACAACACAAATTATGGTTGTTCTAAGATAATATTTTTTGTTGTATCGTTGATTCAGGGAAACCAATTAAATTTAAGAATGATTCAACCAGAGCGGCAGTAAAATCAAACTGTTATTTTTTTTTTTGGAGAAAAAATAATTACAAATTATTTTAAAACAAACTATTTTTTGGGTTGTTTCATTTTCCCTCAGCCGGTCCCGCTGCATTCTGTGACGCTGTCACCTCACAATACCTAAACGTGTATTTTCGTGGTAGTTTTATTGCAAAAATGTTGCAATCAACGAAATTTTACTAAGTAGAAAGGCTCGCATAAACATTTGTAGATTTTTCTTAGAGTGAGAGAAGTCTATAAACTTAAATGTACACTTTTCTAATGTTTGTAAGCATTTTGTTCAAATAAATATTTTTGACAATACAAAAGAAATGCAGGTGATAGTAAACAGAAATGTTTGTTGTTTCAAACGTTTTCGTTTGTTTGTTTCAAACAGCAATTCAGTTTAAATCATACTAAAATTTGTCTGAAACAATCTGTAAGCTTTGGTGGAATCACCAACAATTTGGTTTTTTTTTTTTTCGTAGCTGTCATAATAAAACAACCAACATAATGGTAAATTAAAACGGATGTCAGTTAAACTTAACTGCTTAGTCCCCGGAATAATTACTCAAAATTTTAGTTTGCCATAACCACCGTGGGTAGTCATACCAAAACAAATATGTTAGTGTTTACCAATCTTTTTTCTCAGTGTACTAAAGCTATACCTCGATTGTATGTACATGACACTGACCTGTTCTAATGCCGATTTCTCGCAAATGACAAATCAATTTTCCAAACACATATATAACGATATCAAAACAAAACAAATTTTCATTGATTCCTGTATTAGTTCATGATTTTACAAAAAAAGAATTCCTCTCCCTATTGGGTAGCCTTACGGCAGCTGACCGGAACTCTGGCCATAGACTTCGAAAACAAAGATGTTGGCATAAACAACTTTCTGGTCGCCTTATTGGTCAGTTCCTTTTCAATTTTCACGACAAAATTGATCAAATTGATCCTCCGTTCTAGTTTCGCCCAGACATGTTCAATTGGATGCAGCTGGGGTTTTGGTGTTATTGGGGACGACTGGGATCTTCAAAGGCTCCATCTCGTGATCACAACCATGTTGCACTTTGCAAGGAAGACATCCTTGACGAGCACCTTCAGCGGCTGCTTTTGAGAGGCCACTTTCGCTTCCGTCGCGGCCGGTCTCGACTTTCGCTTCCTCATGACGATTTCCAAATACTTCTTGACCGTGACCAAGGCGCGGAAGGATTTCCCCATCTTCTCTTCCGTCTTCTACTTCAGCGCTTGCTGCACCTTCTTGATACTCATTAGGCCAGGCGCTAACTGATGTGGCGGAGGTGTGAAATCTGCTAGCATGCCAAAATATCTTGTCGACGTTCACCTCCCGCCATAAGACTTTCACTCGATATTTTTACATGTTATGTGATGCCACACTTCCGCCACATCAGTGGGCGCTTCGACTTAGAGATTGAGTTTCCAGCTCAGCTTTGTTAAAATCGCAAGTGATCATCATACATCAAAAATTCATTTTCAATAGCATAGCATAGCATAGCATTTTCCGACCATACATAATCCTGGGTTGGCTGTTGTAGAGACTATGGAAGCGCCAGAAGAGCTGCCTTGGGTGTGACAGGCTCCTCATCCATCGATTTCTTTGCACAACACCTGGCCAGGTCCTTATGATCAGCAAGGGATGGGAGGGAAGTGTTGATTAGATGTCTACTTAAGAAGATGCTGAGAACTCATGCTACCTTCATAGACATCTGGAGTTGGAAGTTGGATGGGATTGTGGGGGAGGCTTTCCTTGGCGAGAAAGCATATTTCTTGTTATATGTATGTAAGTCGTTCGGAGTGACGAAGCTAAGAAAGTGAATGCACTCCTTTACCGTCCGCTTTTGTGGGCTGCAACACAGGCAATTCCTACTTGTATCCAGGCTCAACTTGCGTGAGAGCTTGTCTGTTGGTTGGGGCATGAGCACTAACTCTTGTCCTAGCCTTTTTGGCATATGACTATACGCCATTACTCGCTTTCTGGAAAGAGAAAAATGTTGCATTGAGACCAAATCATATGCACGCACACATACACACACGGACCCCCCCCCCCCTCACGCACACACACACACACACACACACACACACACACACACACACACACACACACACACACACACACACACACACACACACACACACACACACACACACACACACACACACACACACACACACACACACACACACACACGGACCCCCCCCCCCCTCACACACACACACACACACACACACACACACACACACACACACACACACACACACACACACACACACACACACACACACGGATATAGTCTTTGGCTAGGGAAGCAATTGCACATCGGTCCCAAGCTCGGTCCCAAGCTCAATTCGCCCTCAATAACGCAACTCACACGAGCACACCCTCAAATACTATGTCTCAACCACCCTGCGAATCAAAGCAAAAACAAAAACTCCAGCACCGAAAGACACAACAATGTATTTCTGGGTGCAGGCTGCAACGCGCACTTTTCATTGTTGATATCATCTTATTATGGTTTCTTATAGACATTATTTGTATTCCCAGGTTTACTAGAAATTTTACGTATCCGCGACTTGGGCCACGGAAATTGAAAATTGTTAATGTGTGGTGTGTCTGCCCAAAGGACATGAACCCTTCTAATTGCTCGCATATTCGACCAATTGAAGATTTTTGACGAAGGCACATCTTAGGAAACATGTCTCGGCAGCAGATACCATTCAACACTTTGAAAAAGATAGTAAAAAAGTGTCAAAACTTGTCGCTAAGAAGTCTGTGCTGAATCTTATGAAGAACGTCAGCTAGCAAACAACCTCTAGATTGCAAATATTGAGAACACTAACCAGATGTGTTAGTCAAATGTTAAAAGTATATCTAATAAAAATTGAATTTCCAATACTTGTGTAATATTCTTACTGAAAACTGGATGCGTCCATACTATCTGGGACAGTCTTTAAGGTAACTGTAAGGATGCTGTTGGAGCCACTCACGAAGAGTAATCGTGGCTTTTTTTATTGGGAAGACAAGGAATTTTTCAACACTGCATGGAAACCAATTTGGATAATTGGTGATGATTTGTCAAGAGAAATATAGCTGACCAGACAGAAGCTGATTTCCATTATCTCCATTCGAAGCTGCATCTGTTTAATAAACCGTGAGTTTGAACACCAGATCTGAGATTTATGAGTGCAATGTGTATTGGCTATACACGTGAAACCAAAACTTGCAGATTTTTGGTGAATAAATGAAAAATCTGAAATGGATAATACATATTTAATATACTTTCTGAACTACGATTGAAAACTTCAAACGTTACGACGTCAATGCGGTATATGAGAGTGTGACAGAGGCGAAGCTTGCCAAGTAAAATAAAACCCAAAGTTGGGCCTGAACTGCATCAATATATTCAGCCCTTCAATTCTATATGTTGTATAGCCCAGGTTGTCTGGATCATCTATGTATAATGTATAGTATCTTAAATATAATACTTAGCTGAGGACCCTGTATACCATTTATGGGAAGCGAGCAGACAACCATTTCCATAACACTGCGAAGTCATGAATTTACACAGTCATCCGTCGAAGAAACACACGAATTAGTGTCGACGAGCAACAGAAAATTTGCACAAGTTAAAAAATGGACAGTTTTGTTCTCCGTGTTTTGTTCTTTGCGACTCTTTGATAATGTTTTTCTCAAACCACTCAGTCAATGTAAGCACCGCTATATATTTTCACCATTTATAGAATGTTATTTTCACGATCCACAAAATTCAACGACTACGAATATTTTTTTTATCGAATAGAGAACGCGAACGGTTTTGGTTCGGTTGACTTCCAAAACATTGCTTCATCACAGTTAATTTCAAAAACCACTTTGGATACTACTGTTAGTTGTAATATCAGTATTTTTTTTATCATTTTCAATTTGCTGTTTCGCAGCAAAAAAACAAACCACATAAAAAAAACATTTTCAATTCAACCAAAATGACTATTTTGAATAGTGTCAATCGCAGATTCTAGCTGCCCTCTACTATCATAATTTAAACTTGAAGTATTTGTAACCTATCGATCTGAGCCTAAAAAATTGCACATCATGTTCTTCATCAAGAGAAACCAATATTGTTTCTTTATTTGATACTCAAGATCATCCCCACCTAGATGAAATTGAATATTGAAATTGACAGCAGCACAGGCGATCATGAACATCCATCTACGAATAGGGGAAAGGCTTGTAAGATGGAACACGATCCGTTTTTTGCTCGTAACATGTATAATTTTTATTTTTTCACGGATCCAAAGACATCTTTCGAAAGAGAAACTAACAGGCTCCAACTTTGCTCAAGAAACTGATTATTTATAGCCATAAAAAAAAAATTATGGCCTATTTTCGAAATCAATCGAAAATTGCAATTTCAAAAAATGGCTTGTAAGATGGAACACCCCAGATAATCCACATATACACTGAAATAATGAAGTAAAATCGCGTGATTTCGGAAATTTATTGAAATTTATTGAATTAAGCTTGTATTCAGAGCTTAGAACCTGAAAATGAAAATGAATTTATATATGAAATAAGATGAGAAATTGGAAGAAAAAAAAAAGAAGTGCGAAGGCGACTCACTCACTTTCGAATTTCATTTTTTAGGTTTTTTGGCGGCTGGCATCTTCGGCGTGGTGTCGCGGGATTTAGCCTTACGCTTTTCAGCGGACGCCAACTTCTTTTCCTTAGCGGCTTCGCGTTTCGCATCACGCTCTATTAGTGCCGAAACACTTTCTGGAGATGTGAGCACCGTCGATTTTTGAGGTTTCGGTCCCCGATTTGTTTTTTTTTTCGGCGTCTTTGCCGTCCGAAGAGGACCAATCGATGTGAGCAATGCCGCATATTTTTGAGCGTCTGAGGTAGAAGCAACCGAAGTAGAAGCACGAGAAGTTGATGCAACTGAGGTGGAATCAACCGAAGTAGAAGCACGAGAAGTTGATGCAGCTGAGGTGGAAGCAATAGGAGTGCAACGACTTTTCGATGAAAATTCAATAGTTTCATTAGCAGCAACGTCAAGAGCATTTGTATCAACAACGATCCTGCGCTGCTCTTCTTGGTCGTATTGTTCTTCGACAGCGGCGGCGACTTGATTCTCTTCGTCTTCACCTAGTAAAATGAAGTCGCTGTCGCCGAATATAGCCGGGTTGAACGGGCTGATCCCAGTGTTTTTGAAACCGGAGACGATATTCTCAGCGGTTGCACCTCTCAGAAGAGCAGCACGAACAAGCATTGGGATGTGCATGATATCGAGAGCACGACCAGGATTTTCGCGCATCCATGAGTTATGCTGGATGGTATATGCTCCTTTAACTGGCTTGAACACAGAGACATCGAGCGGTTGCATGCGATGGCTGCAATGTGGCGGAAATGAAAGAATGGTGACGCCATGCTCACGAGCTAGATCAATGGCAGCGATGGACAGATGCGACGAGTGGTTGTCCAAAAGCAACAAGGTCGGTGCTTCAATTGATGATCGGCTGTATTTGATAAAATGATGCATGAACTTACCAAATTCGTCTTGCTGCATCCATCCGCTGCCATTTGCGTAGCCAACCGATTCCTTGCTCGCATATTCCATGTAGGTCGGACTCATTTTTTTGCGAGGGAAGATATAAAATGGTGGAATTGAATTACCCGAAGCACTAACCGCGAGAGCCAACGTCATCAATGAGCCGCGCTCGGCCGATGTTATTTGGCCGACGCGCTTCAACCCTTTCAGGGATAATATTTTGCCAATGTTGTTTGGGACGGTTGTGAACCCGGTCTCGTCCATATTCCAAATGTCGCTCGGCCCGAAGGATGTTTTAGCAAAAACAGCATCAAGATTACGAAAAAAAAGGTCGACGTTCTCTCGGCAAAAAGCTTTAACGCGATTTAAGCTGGTTTGTTGTGGCGTGCGCAATGAAAGATTTTTATGGCGAAGCATAAACCCATAGTACCATTGACGACCGGCTAGCTTCTCAGCTTCCCAATTCTTCGGTACGACGACTTTTTCCTCTTTCACTGCAAATTCATATGCCAGCTGCTTCAACTCATAAATGCTGATTCCGTAGTAATGCTGACTACAGCGAATTATGTATTTAGTCAGCTCGGCTTCCTGTTCCTTATTGAAAACCTTAAAAGCAAAACGCAAAAGAATGCATTAAAATCATAGAAATAAAAACTTTAAGAAGAAAGAAAGAATATAAAAATAGCAAACCGAATGCGCGAGACCAGTGTTGGAATATGATCCAATGCGGCGAACGATCTCCAACAATTGATCATTGGGAACTGCAGAAATATCGGGAACTTCGGCATTAAATTTGGCAACGTGGCGATGGAAAGATGTTAGCTTGAGATTGTTGACCGCAGCGGCAGTTCTCATCGAAACTTTGTTGATGTTGACGCTCTTTATAGCATCCAGCAATGCTTCATGGTCGATGACACCACGCTGAGTTTTTCTCGAATGACGGGAGGCCATATCAAATTTCTAAAAAGATGCTATATCCACCAAATTATTCTATACACACTTTATTGTTGATTCCATGGCATTTCCAAACATAAAAAATATCATTCATATGTTTTAAAACGAAAAAAAAATGTGTTCCATCTTACAAGCCTAACAGTGTTCCATCTTACAAACATGACGCCATAAACACAAAACATCAAAAAATTGTTTCACTTTACTATTTGTTTGGAAATGCCTTTGGATCATAAAAATACACCAAAAATGCTAGCCAACACAAATGTTTACCTTTAAATATCGATAGGAAATTTCCACTTACTAAGCACAAGAAATAATTGCTGTTTTAATTATGCCAACACTTTCGAACAATGAAACCTGGAAGAGCTAAATAGAATGAGTGTATTCACTCCAAAAGCAAATGAAAATTGAAGAATAGTAAAAAAAATGAGGTTAACACTTGACAGCGCGATAGTGTTGTCGCTGTGAATGTCAAAAGTAGCGCTGTTCCATCTTACAAGCCTTTCCTCTATTCAAAAAGAATGGTATATAGTCCAGACCGAGTGCAGACAGTAAAAAACCTTTCAATGACAATATGGCATACATTAACAATATGTGTTAATGTAGAAGTTATATGGTGCAAACGAGATTAAACTATTTGATAACAATAACACAAAATGTGATAATATATCTTACATTCGAAATATAATTTTGACTATATAGCAAACTGTTTTTCGTTAGGCGGGTACTCACTACCCAGTTTCATGTGAGTTTATGTGCCCAGAGACCGATACAAGCAAGTGTCCTTTAAAACATAAGAATGTGTAGAAAGAGGTGAGTAAATAAACACGCCTTTTGTCAACTTGCGTATTGTTTCGGTTTCAGGAGACACAATTTTACATTAAAGCTTTGTTTACGTTCCCCGAATTTCCGAATTGCACCTCGGTGTAAAACTAACGATTTCTTGGTGTAAAGCTAGTTTAATATCAGACAATTACCTTCTGAGTTACAATCAAAACTGTAACCGACCGCTGCATGTTAGCCTGAGCTGAGCATGAGCATGAGCATGAGCATGAGCATGTTTGGCTGCTCAAGGTTGCTACTCCTTTATTGTTCAACAGAACCAATAGATTCACAGATAAAAAGAAACATTGAATTTTCTGCGTTATCTAATGCACAGAAAGGGAATGCTAGATTTGGCAGTAAATAAGGGGATATTTCAAGTAAATTTAAGCCAGATAATGCCTGAATCTAGCCTGTTGCATAAAAGATTGCAAACATTGTTGTATGGCGCATGAAAGATTGCAAACAATTTCGTTGTTTACGCCTCCTTTGGTTTGCAATTAAACGAGGGGAAATTTTACGCACCAGTTAAAATTCATTATTTTTCTTTTGTGTTATGCTCGGGAATAACACACATCTTCAAGGTGAAAAAGCTGGTAATCTCAAACTAAGGTAATCAAAATACCGTCTGTTTTGAATTCAGGTGAAATAAAGAAACGGTAGTAATGAGTTGACATAGCGTTTGCATTAAAAAAATGGACTTTTTTCGGATGGTGATAAAAAAAAACTAAGACATATAATTGCTTTTGATAAATTGTCCATGGAAGGTAATTATTTAAGCTTACTTGCAAAAAAATTCTACGCACTTGCAAGCAGCCTTCCGGCACTTAACTGGAACATTTGCCATGGAGGACGAAAACATGCGTGTAGGCATGTTTTTGAGTTCTTCCTTCGTTTTATTTATCAATTCCTCCTAAGTTTTAGCGACAAAATTGTTGGAGTAGATCTTACGCCTCAGGTTGGCCCAGAAGATCTCGATGGGACGCAGCTGGGGGACGTTGGGCGGGTTCGCCGACTTGGCTATTACATCGTTCTTGGGGAACTTGTTGTGTGAAATGAACTTCACCTCGGAGCTCACTTCCTTCGTGGGGGAAGTAAAATACAATGTGCCTGCCAGTCGTTGCCATCCAGGGTGAGATAGGTCTCGTCGTCCATCACCACCGCCACGTCGCGATTCGCCGGGAAAAACGAGTTGACCATCTTGTTCAGCCGCTACAGCTGCGTCATTGCCTGCAGCTCCGAAACTAGTGGACGCGACTTTCGCTTCCTGACATGTATGTTCATGTTCGCCAGCTACTTTCTATGCTTATGACGTTTCTTGATAGAATATACTGTCATGCATCAAATATTCAATTCTATTTGTGTTCAATCTACGTTCAATCTATGTTTTAAGCTAATATAAATAGCATATCATAGCATGACATAGCATAGCGTACCGTTGACGTTTGCACACCTCGTGGAGTGAGCTACGATGAGGAATAGTTCGTTGAAGACATTGCAGGTCACCATGAAACAAAATCAGATACTGATACGTCTCTTCACCCAATAATCTCCATGAAGACACTCCTCGATCTCTCACCTGGCTACGTCCATGCAACCGTAGAAGATAGGGAGGATTGCGTATCTACCATAAGAAGACACAGGGAACCCATGCAGGCTTCAGTAGATATCAAAGGAAAAAGGAAAATTGATAGTCGGAGGGAATAGCTAAACATAATGCCCTGTTTGGTGTACAGAACTTTGTTTTTTGACGTTGGACTACGTCTTTGGTTTCTATACTAGGGGTACAATTAAAAAAAAAAAAAAAACAATCTATTACGACCCTGAGGAAAAGGTTTTGAGCGTTAATATGTCAGTCATTTTTCCAAACATTTTTAAAACGTTTGCCCCAATCGATCGGAAAAATTACTACGCGTCGATTACAATAATGAAAACTATTGATTTTTAACATCTCACTATTTAAAATAGATTAAATTAGATTAGATATCTTTATTATTGAGCTGTTCAGCCTCGGCTGGTTCAGCTCAAAACTCTCTAAAATAACGCTAGTATAAGGTGACATTTTGCAGAGTAAATTTACTGAATGCCTAGTACAGACTTCAAATATGAGTATCTCGTATGCAGCAGTGAACGATATCAAAGGGGTGCACCTTCGCAAAGGAGTACAACCTTGCTTCATTCACTCGCCAGTCTTGGAGCTGTTCAGAGCGGAAACGAGCCAGTACTGAATTGGCAGCTAGCGGTGGCAAGTACCCTGGAGGGTGCTCTGGCGAGCAACCATTGACCAGGTAGCTAGTGCCTCTGTCACTTTTGGCTAGGCAACGATTGCTTGGCAGCCATTGGTTATACAGTTATGTGATGGGCAGCCAGTGGTGAATTTGTCGCCAGCCGGTTGGTACAACCACGAGCGAAATAAGTGTGATCTAGTTGGCCGCCTTCTTTCGGCTTGGTGGTTGCCCTATGTAATCTCATCGAGGCGATTTTTTCGCCACGATTAATCGCTGCCGTGCGGAAAAAGCGCGGCGGTTTGCGTCACGTTCTTATTCAAATCGATAGATTTTGAACATCAACTTCCTCTATTGTCTAGAGCTCTGTTAAAATGTATTTTTCTGATAAGATTTTAGACACAGCGAACTGTGTGTAGGAAGTATCAAGAAATTGGATTGCCGTTGCGATGCAAACAGACTTGTTGGAAAAAAGAATCTGGCAAACTTACTAAAGCTTGTATTACACTGTTTGTCCAATAGCCAAATATTTGGCATAGGCAGCTAGACAGCTGACAGATATCATAGATGTTTGTCAGATGCCTATCTGCCTATGACAAATATTTGGCTATTGGACAAACAGTGTAATACAAGCTTAAGAAACTAATTTAGATTTTTGCGTTGGATTGGTTTCATTTTATAACCTTCGGAAACAGTTAATCTTCTCCATAAATATTCTAAGGCTAGTTGCGCCAACGAGCGTAAATATTATGAAGCTGCACGAGGGTGTCTACCTGGAGTTCTCTAGTTTTTCTCACGCATCAAATGAATTCTCGTCCCCGTTCCCATTGATTTGTTTTCATTACGATTTTACTAAAGAAGTAACACATAAACTAACCCCAAAACTTTTCCATCTCTCCCCACCCCGCAGGCACCATCTTCTGCGACACCCTAAAGTGCCCCGAGGAGTCGTTCAAGTGCATCATCGTCAAGAATAACACCAAGGACAACGTCAACCAGATCGAGGTAACCCGCGAGTGTCTGGACCCGGCCGGTAAACCAACGGCCAAGACGATCGAACGTGAACCGAACCAATTCCCCGGGGGCCCACTTCGAGAGCTATGCGGAGATCGACAAAAATGGCAACATTGCCTCGTTCGACAACCGGGGCAATTCGTACAACCATTCCGGCAGCGGCGATTTGCACTCGTACCTGTACAAGCAAATTGACGAACTGCACAAGCAGATTCTGGATCAGCTGCAGGGACAAACGGCTGCCTATCGAATTCCGTGAAGAAGTCGAACGATTTGAATTCGGTGCAAATCGTATAAGATAAGCTATACTTTACTTCAAGGTTAGGAGCTAGTTTTCAATTCGATGAGAGCCAAATTCTGATTCTAGTAATAAATATCCAATTGTTTCGAATACGAACGAGAGTAGAGCGTGGGAACATTTCTCACGGCTTCGAGATATCGATCGCGAATAGGAACTTCGACTTCACATTTTTTTTTCTCTCGTCAAATGAAAAACAATAGGTGATGAGTAGATTAGTCAATCGGAGGTTGATTGATGGCTTAGTACTGTTTTCTCATAATTGAATTTGCTTGCATTAACAGTCTCTCTTGAATCACGTGGATCGGTAATAGATTTATGGAATGTGATATGTAGATAAATAAATCTGTAAAAACTTGACATTGTCTTGTCACGAAAATCGTTGGCTTCTCAGAATCCGAAAAATCCACTCGTAAAATCTCGATTTATAACGGCAAGAGTCGACGGCTAATAACCGCTTTCATATTTCCTCCCTATGAAAAGTAATACGCATTCTTGAGGTGAACCAATCATTTGCCAACTCTTCACTTACGTACCGAGTTCCGATTGCTCATACCTCCTCTTCCTCAAGAATGTGAGCGATGTAATTCGAAACCCCTGCCAAACGCTCGCATTTATTTAGCAACACAATAGTCAGGCAAACTAACGCCCCATGGCAATCACTATCGACATGTAGATATGAGAACGGAGTTAAACCATAGGTGTATGGAAATTAGCAAAGGAATGCATCAATCGGCGGCCTGTGAAGCTGGCTCTGAAGAGGCTCAAACCAATCGAACCGCAAATTGGAAGTGGATCAACCGGGTATAGAGGGAGGAGCATTAAGTGTGTTGTTAGACTGGCTCTGGTAGCCTATGAAGCAAACAACCACGTTCATATTTTCGTTCGAACCGATTTGTTTTCGATATACTATTTTGCCATGGAAGTAACGTTTGAACCGTAAAGGAAAATAAGGGGGAAAGTTCTGGGAATGCTTCAATGCACAGTGGTTCAAACGGCGAAAAATGTTATCGTGTGCGATTACGCTGCGACGGTTGACTTTAGGCATCTTGTGCAAAGATTCAAAGCATGATTAGTGTCATCTTTTAACGTACTCCATTTTGTAATTTATTCCCCGGCGGATCCAAAATTCCATTTTGAGCAAAAGGGAGTTAGAAATTCCCCGCATTTCCCAAAATTGTACCAAATCCCAAAATACACACCCCACCCCCACCCTAATTATTAAAATTTATAAAAGCCAACAAAAAACAATTTTTATTTTTTAACGAGACCAAAAGAGTGGTTATATATTTTAGTCAGGTTTATGACTAAAAAAAGAAACCCATTGGCACCAGGGCTTCAAATGGTGAGTGGACTTCGAAGGAGGGTGCGATCGACCTCTCGTCCTCACAAGTTCCTACCTCACGCCTCCACGAGTCATATGATCACAAAAGACGCTGGTTGAGACTGCCAGCTGAAACATGGAGACGCGTAGCCTGGGCAATGTTGTCAATCTGACAATAGCGAAGTGAGGGGGTGCGACTTACGATCGTGTACCTTAAGTCATATTGTATATTTTCCATTCTCAATTTATTAAAAATTTCAGCACGCATTAGAATCATCGGCAACGAAAGCTCTCAATTAATAACTGTGGACGTGCATTTGTAACACTGAGTTGAGAGCAGGCAATAAGCAATTTGTGCAAGCAATAAGCTTGAAATGCTATATATAATAACGCTTTAGAATCATCTTTGCATTCCAAAACCATGTAAGAGCCTGGAGCAACATGGCAGGCATCAACGGCTCAATTTGTTTTTAAGCATTTCAGCATAACATTTAATTTAAAATTGCACTTCTAAACTTCAACGACTATATTCATAAAAGACTGGCATGTGCTTATAAGCAATGAAGGATTATATGTTAACATTGTGTTTAGTGGTACTATGGTAAGATAAGGCATTATTTCAGAAATCATCAAACCGGACTCTTCGACCACTCCAATTGCTATCTTGGAAATGTTACTAGAACAGTATAAAGCAAAATATTACAACATGTCTTATAAAATAATATCTTATATTGAAATTTTATCTTTGATATTTGGAATGATCTATTCTGTTTTCAGCTTTCCAGGACTAGAAGGATATTAATACATATCTACTTTTTATTTATTTTTCAGTAACAATTCATTGGATGTATCATTTAAGTTTGAAATTTGAATAAATTAGCATTATTGTCTATAATGATATCTTAATTTTTCGTGTACAAAATATACTAAATGTTAAATAACATATAGCGGGGAAAGGGAGGGACCATCAGGGCACCCAAGTAAAACGACTTGGATAGGGAGCATGGGATTGCCTCCTCCCTATTGTTAACATTTCGCGGAACGAGGGCGGGCTCTTCGACCCCATCTATTGGGTTTATTCTGTCATTCGAGGGCTCGATTCTAGTGCTGTCTGTGTGACCTTGCTTCTGGAAGGAGATTCTCTTCCCTATATTCGCGGGTTTCCCTATATTTCGCGGGCTTACGGGCCCGCACAAACGTTTTTGGCCCTTCATACAGGAGCTTGATGATCACAGACAACTATAGAATCCTGATCAAATCGTTTTTCAGATTATTCCACAGCTATGGAAAGTTACCTTGCTTCAATAGATGGTAGTATTATATCATCATCATCA